>JACAXG010000200.1:0-252550 GCA_018881555.1 Amblyornis subalaris
CCACTCCTTACTAACTCCAGCTATCCCACAGTCCCCTTTTCCTGACGTAGTGAAGCCCCTCGACTATTTAACCTCATGAGATAAGATAATAAATGCCATTTTGACCATCCACCACATTGGTGTTTGTGCGTCCATGGCCCGAGTGGCCACGGGGTAGGCCGGGCTGCCGTGCTACTCTTGAAACCAGGTCGCCTTGTCTTCTTATCAGAAGGCAACATACAATGCTTACTGTTATGGGAGTTAAGGATTTAGCAGTCTGTTCCCAAGGCTTTTGTGGAAATTAGTTGAGTAATTTTTATTAATTCATATAATCTTTTTTCATCTAAATAAATAAATACAGATTTTTTATAAATAAATAGTCTCTTTATATGTAGTTTCACTTAGGAACAAAAACTGATTATTAAACCCAAGTATTTATGTTTGTGAAGTTGCAGTTTGATGTTAAATAGCTGAAAATATTTCAGTGTAGGTGTAGTAACCACAGGAAAGCAAAAAGGGGAAAGTCAGTAGTTTGCTGCTGAGTATTTAGTCTACTGAACATATTAATAGCATCGACAGATTTGGGTGGACTTACTAATTGCACAGTTCAGATTTCAGTTTCTCTTCTGATTGGGTGCCAAATGTGTGTACCTTTAAGTAGCTAATTTGTACACACAACTGTGGTAGTTATTACCTGAGAGATTGAAGAAATAGCTGATCAGTTACATAAGCTACTGAACTTTCTGACCATATATTTTGCTACCTTTTATTTGCAGACACAAATGTGTAAATGATTCTCTAAAATCTAGGTTTACTATTAAAAAATCTTCATTTGTGAAACTGGACTGTGTAGAAAGAAGAGGGAAGACAAAAAGAATTTAAATGAGTCCAGATAGATTTGCATAATGTGGGAATATCACTACATTTTAATATCTATTATAATGGTTCTGATACTTAATAAAATCAGGTTAGTGCCAGATTTTAGTAAAGGTCATCATAGTGCATTTTCATTTTATAGCTACAACATTTCCCCATTTATTAAGATTATTTTAAACTGAATGAATTAAATGAATGAATGACATATTACAGAGGTAAATATTAAGGAAGGAGAATTATTATTTAGGTTACAGGATGGTATTGGCAAAAGATCAAATGACTATAAATTGGCCATGAATAAATTTAGAGGGGAAATTGGAAGAAGGCTCCTTATCTGTCCAATAGGTATGTTTCTGGAATTGTCTGACAAAGAGGGAGGAGACTGAGTAATTTAAACAGTTTTATAAGTAATGTGATGTGCTTTGGAAAGGAATCACATAACTAAATAAGAGATTTCATGGAGTGAGGTTTATCATAGGATCCTGGGAAGTTGTTTTGTCCCAGGGTACAAGTTTACTGTGACAGTTTTCAGATACGTGGTGTGTCAGTATTCCCAAAGAGGTCCATTAGAAATGCTATTGCCAGAAAATCATATAATCATGTCCATGTTGCTGAGTTTCTATTCAGCAGTGGTTAGAAATAAGCCATCAGTTTCCTATCTTGATCTCTATTTGTCTTTCATTGTGTCTGCATTCACTGTCCTCTGAAGCCTTGGAGGTGAGCAAGTGGGCATAGATGGGCTGAAATTGTACCTTTAATGGCTTTACATCCTCAGGTGTCTGGTTGCTGTGCCCTGATCACACAGTCAATGTAAAACTGGCAGTTGCCAGATATGATCTTAAGAGAAAATTCTTTCCTAAATTTAAATTAGAGGCAGTCTTGCAGTCTGTGTCTATCTTAGGACTCTCTCTGAGTTTTATTTAGCAAGTAAAGCACAGGGACTCGCGGTATTAGCAAGATTCTCTCTGTTTTTACCCGGGGCATTGTTCAGGCTTGGCTTTCTGATGGAGTGTTGGGAAGATTTTTTTATCCTTTATTGTATGGTATAGATGTTTTCAGACTCCTCTCAAACCAGACAGCTGTGGCATGGCTGCCTGAAATTTGGAAAAAAATTTGGACTCTGTGAGATGGCTAACTTCTCCCGTCCTTTGTTCTCAAATAAGGTAATCATAGTTATTTTAAATAGAAAGTTTAAATTCCATTTCTTAACAAGTAATAGGCATTCCTTAATTTTATAATTCTGTAACAATTTTCTTACAGAATTTTTGCTTCTTGATCATCTTTCTTCACATTGGTTATTCCCACCTCACTGTACGATTACATAGGTGAAAGGAGACACCTGAAATGGAAGTGTTGCCTTTGATTCTGATGCAAGAGGGAAGAAAAGAGCATACAATGTAATCAGTATTTCTCAGTGGCTCAACCTTTGCTGCCAAGAACAAGGATCCCATGGAAGCCAGCTTAATCATGAAGTCGAATGACATAACTGAAAAGACAAAATTGCATAGTACTTGCTTATGACACTGGCCTTTAGCAGTGTTTTGAGCTTCAAATCTAAAAAACCAACAAAAGCCCCTCCTGAATAAAGTCAGTTCTCACCTTTTTGAGAAATACTGCAGGCAGTGTGTTTAATACCACCCACTGTCTGTTCATCTGAGGTCCACAGCTAACCACCAATACTGCCTATAGTTATACCATAATTTCCAGTTCTCATCTCTGTGTGTTATGCATTGAGAGAAAGTGGTGATATCACGATGAAATTACGATTCATAGTATTCCTGTTGTTTTCCATAATGTTCACCTATTAAATATCATGAAATTGTAAATGCAATACGAAATAATTCTGACCTTTTTTCCTTCAGATTTGTCGAAGGACTCCAACGTGACAGGCAAAGACTATCAACTTATGTATAGTCTTGATTAAGAGAATTTGCTATGATGAACTCTGCTTTTCCCCCTCTAGATTTTCTCAAATCTGATCTTCACTGTTCTGGCTTAAGACTTTCTTCTTCAGGATGAGGGAAAACAACTCCTCCAATTCCCTGTTGCAAAAATGAACTTTACAGTGAAAAGGCTGTCTAAACCCACATTCCAGCTGTCACTAAAATTTTAGCATATTACAGCAAATAAACCAGTCTGCTGCTGAAAAATAAATTAGAATTAGAAGTGGTCAGAAATGTTTTGCCCTGCTCAGCTTGCCTGTGATATATGTGATGAATTTCAGTAAAAGAGGTTTTGATCACAATTTCCATCAAAACTTCACTTTCCAACAACGACATTTGAGCAGTTTGCCAAACCTATATAGCTTCTTGATTAGGAAAAAATCTAGTTTGGACAGAGGATCAAGATATGTTGTTCTTTTAATGTGTTTTCAAGGACACGAACTATATTGTAAGGGATATAGGGGAGAAAAGTAAAAAGAGGCCTAAGGGCTCCAATACAGTAAAAAGAGTTTCAGATGGCAGAAATGAGAATTAAAGCATGCAGGAGAAAATAAACTGGAAAACATATACTAAGTGGAATGGAAAGAGCAGTAAAGCTAAAATAGACCTTAGGGAAGAGAGAGGACAGCAAATTAGACATGAATTTGTAATCTGATATTGAAGCAAAACAAGGCAATGAAATTTGAGCTATTTATACAAAAGAAGGGCATCATAAAAATACTCCAAGTAAATGAAGTAAACATTTTTGCATCTAACTTTCCCTATAGTGGGTTTATAATCCCATTTTATAACTAGAATTGCAAATACAGAGTGTAAAAAGGGTGAAGGGCTGGATCTGGTAAAATATAGGCCAYGTGAGTAGTATCCATCTTGCCTGACTTTACATATCTAGAAGTTAATTGACATCAAAAGACCTGCCTGTCTTAAGAGAGACACATCACCCTTTGGATCTGTTTCTACAGAGTGACTCCAGGGTGACCAATTTAGACAGCTGAACTTTTGCGCAGCTAAATTTTAAAGAGCTATGAATCATGTTTTTTTTTTTTTTTTGTTACTAGAAGACCTGGGAGAACTGAGATGAGAATGACATGAAAGGTCTAGAGGGTACAGAGAGGCCTGCAAGGTTTGAAAAACTACTGAGAAAAGACTGAAGACCTCATAGCAGTTAATAAGTATAGAAAAAGATGAAAGCTTTGAGGAACGTGAAAAAATATTTGAGGTATAAATGCGCATAACCAGGAAAAGGGGATTGAGGGGGATTTAGTAGTTTGCAGCTTGTACACGAAACACACAGTCCAATTCAGGTGAAGGAAATGAAGAAGCAGCAGGGAAAAAGTTTGATCCTTCAGTAAGAGGCTTTTTTGCAGCCTCTCACAGCTGTGATTTAGTATTGCAGCACTGTCAAAGGATTCACATCAGTTTAACTGCAAAATGGAAGGATATCCAAGTTGTTCCAACTCAGAGGGCCATTTAATAGATGCCTTCCTTAAATCGAGTATGTGGCATCTGAGTGCCACAGTCAAATCTCGATGAGCTGCAGCACTTTGCACACAACACCAATTTTCTCAGAAAAACACTGCTTTTCTGGGTAACCATTTTCTATGCCAAAATTGTTGATTTCCTGCTTTTTTGCCTTCTATTTATTGAAGGTGCAAAGAAGATATGTTAAGCCTCAAGGTTGCATGATAACTAACATTTCATAGAAAAATCTGTGTGTTTTTTGTGTAAATTGTTACTTTATTTGTGACAAAATTGGAAATCTATTCTTTTCATGGTAGTTTTGACAAGATGAGGTACTTTGTTTTGTTTTGTTTTTTTTGTTGAAGTGTACATTTCCTAGTCTAAATTATTTTATTATTATCAATTCCATTTAGCTAGCATCTTTTAAAGCAATTCATTGCTTTTTCTTACTGAAAGATCAGTTTTGTCAACTTTAAACATGTTGACTTCCACTTATGATGATGGAACTCAAATTAAGGCTGACATAATTGTCACCCTCTTGCCCTTCCGTAACCCTGTGAAGTTGAACCATCCTGTCTTGTAACATGCAGCCTTTTATACTGAGTGAACAAAGCTGAGATTGACATAAAATGTATCCTGGAGTCAGACTTGCAAACCTCTTAAAATTACTCACCCAGACTCAAAATCTAATTATCTTTCAGCTTTCTTCCTTTTACCATGAGAATGGTCAATAAAGTGAGGGGAAAGCCGGCTCACAAATGACATTTTAGATGCTGATGGGAGGAGAGGGAAAGGAGAGAGAATTTTCCAAACCTGAAAATAACCCTTGTCTACAAAAATCACAGGTAAGCTTAGGCACCATCAAGTTTAAATGCAGCATGGTACAGTTCATGTTATACTGTTTAGTATGCACTGAGTGCACAGAGGGAAGAGCGTGAGAGAAAAATAAATGGACTCAGTACAAAATAAATGGGTAACATAAGGCTTTTGAGACTAAGACAACATTTCACTGCCTCTTACTGTTTATTTTATTTTAGGTTGAAGTACTTTATCCTTTATATTTCCAAGTTTCTATATTTATCTGTGGAGCAGCTGGTGCTATTTGTTCTGGGTGATTTAATTTATTTATTGCTATGTATTCTAAAGACATGTAGCTCTATCTTCTAATGTTTTTACTGTGTGCTCTTTAAATTGAAACAGTTGAAACAGAGGTTTTTTTGCTACACTGTCTTTTGAATTCTTTAAAAGAACAATTATATTCCAATGCATTTTTCTTAAAAAAGAAATTTAATCAAAGTGAAAGATAGATTTGAATAACACTGTATATATTCATTAAACATGAACGTCAGGATGCTCAGGATTGCATCATTAGGTTTTGGTTTTTGGTTAAGAAGTTCACAAAGTCTGCAAATATATTTGCAAAGTGATATATGATCTAGCAAGATCCCAGCTAAAGCTACATTTCAGTTGAATGTATTTGCCTTCAACTGTTTTCTATGTTTTAGGACTAAATAACATTTCCTTTTTGTTCATGTTCTATTGTGAGATGCAAACAAGAATGTAGGAGCCCTGTAAAAAAAAATTTTTGCATTGTTAGTATAAATGTGCCTGTCCAGAAGTATTTTTATTTTTAAAATGAAAATATCAGTATACATAACTTATCCTGATATCCATCCTGATCTGATCAGACTGAAAACACAGGTCTGTTGATTGGGGAAAAATAGTTTGGTAACCATGGGATATATTACAATATAAAGCAATGCAAGATAGAAGTGAATGGTGGATCTATAATACTTTTTCTTTCTTTTTCTGTGCTGCTTCAGGAGTGAACAGAGAGCTGTAAGAAAGTCGTTATTGTTTGCAGACTCTATCTTTGATGACCCTTGAGAAATAAATCAGCAGTAGTTCCTTATGCAAGACTCCCAATAGCAGGAGCATTGCCACAGCTGACTCACACTTGCACTGCTGATGCCATTGTTTAGCTCTTTGCCAGTGCCTAAAAAATCGCCAGAGGAGACCATTTACATTTACTGCAGGGCAGATGAAAGAAACTGCCAGCTGAACAGAAAATCATGTTAAGGTCTAAAGAAATAAAGATGCATGAGCATTCAGTTGTAGACTGAACGTGTTTTAGACATTCACTTTGGATTTTTTTTAGACGTTCACTTTTAATTCATGTGGGGAATTTTTCATGTGCAAACCTAGGCATTTTTTTCATGATTTTTTTTTCTAATTTTGGTGATTTTTTTCCTGCACAGAATTTTTAAATGCATGATAATTAGCAGTAGAATTATGCTTTAGAAAACTCACAAGTTTAAGAATCTCTCCTATCCCGGTATAATCAGGGAGTGTATTTGAGGGAAAGTTTACAGGTGCTTAATGCACCACCTCTTTAGAAGTGCAAAGTTTTCTCCTTTTTTTTTTTTTTTTTTGTTTTAAGGAAAAGCAATTTGCAATTGACCTTTGACTTTTCTTTTTTATAAAAAAGAATAGGGGCTTAAAATCAATTTATCATCCACATCCAGGGCTGGACTTTCAAAGCAGATCAGTTTGCTAAATAAGTCCTCTGAAAATTTGACTGTAAGAGTCACATCAGGAGCAGCTGTGCACTCTAATCACTTCTGAAAAATCTGGCCTTTACGTGCATCCTAGAGAGCCCCACACATCTGAGGAATCTTAAACCAATGCTCTGAGAGCAAACGTTGTCTTGCGTAGTCATTATCTGAAACCAGAAGCTGTTTTTTACAATTTATTTTGAACTACTTTATGGCTTGTGCATGTCGATGCATTGACAGATATCACTCCAGCTGTGTTACAGATATTTTATGTTACTGAACAGAGGTTGTCAGTGAGTAGCAATTCTCTGTTGAACAAACACAGGAAAATCTGAGAAAGAACAAAGTATTGTGCTTTGAACTGTCATATCTGTAGGCAGAACAATACAGTAAATGATTCTCTCTGCTGTGTCAGAGCATCAACCCCTTTGAGGCATCAAATATGGCTAGAGCAAATGTTTAATATTTGTCAGAGCGTAGGGAAGGATGCCTGGCATTCAGTCCTGGCTCTGGAGCTGATGATCTGAACTCCAAACTGGCCTGTAGAGAGGGAAAAATAGCTACACAAGCAGAAAAGTTTTGCTTCTCTTCCAGCTGCAGTATGAAGTTTTCTTTGTTGGTGCCTGTTAATCATTTTACGGTCCTTAGAAAAAAACACCCTGTAGAAATTCAAGGTATAAACTGCCATATTAAAAAGAGTAACAGAGAAGCACAAGTGCTCATATATCTGTAAAAGCCAATAAACAGCATTTTTTTATGAGTCTACAAAATATTCCTTAGGATCCAACCCTTGAATGACATGCTCATGCCTTTCTTACACACTGCCCTTTGAGGAGCAGTGCAGCAGAGAGCAAGATGAATCCAACTGGCCAGCTTAGAAGAGGAACTGTTTCTGTCAGAAGTGCACCAGGCTTCTGTGGTCTGGCTCCCACTGATGGGTGAAAACAGCCCTGTTGTTGGTCAGAGGCTGCTCTTACCAGCAGCAGCACTGTATCAGTATGCTCTCAGCCTGCTCTAAATATGCTACTCTATGAGTCAATGCCGTTTGCTTTTTATTGCTGCACTGACATGAGTCCCTAGAGGAAAGGGAGTTTAGGAGTCCCTCATGAGGTTTGTGTCTGATGGCTTTTTGATAGCTCTAGGGCTCATATCACTTTGATCCCTTCAAT
Organism: Amblyornis subalaris; assembly: GCA_018881555.1. NCBI lineage: Eukaryota > Metazoa > Chordata > Aves > Passeriformes > Ptilonorhynchidae > Amblyornis > Amblyornis subalaris. The sequence continues at coordinate 7,984 of JACAXG010000200.1, forward strand.
TCAAATAGAGTAGGATGTTTTCCACTGCTCAAGGCCTGCATATATTCTAGCTGAATAAATATATCCTTATTAATCTTCACTTGTGCATAGACTTGCATTTGTGCTTGTGACTGGATCTTGACTGGCAGCCTACTGGTGTAAATTCGGTCCCATTCCAAGCTCCAGCCGGGTGAGCTTGCTCACTGCCAGTCTAAAGGTATCAAGTCTTTAGGTGGAGGATATAGTTCATAATCCATTACTATTTAATTGTATCCTCTCTGTTGATACTGCTGTTGAGGGCACCAATTAGTTTCAATTGTGCAGGTGGTTTTAGCAAAGCAGACAGTTAGGCTAATGGGAAACGGACTGTGATCCTCTACCTCATTTCACAGAGCTAAGGAGCAACAATCTAATTGGAACTGAGTTCAATTATTCTTGACTGGAACTTGCGTTAAACAAGCAACTTCGGTGCAAAAAGGCTGTCGGGGCCACTCAGCCTCTTGATTTCTGTTTTGCATCCATAGGTCTCTTCCTCAAAAGTACTTGACAGTAAGTGGCGTTGAAGCAGCCAATGAAACATTCCTGTTTGGCAACATCTAATGGATGGTTCCTTCCCTGCGCCGCCATTTTGACATTTAATTCTTGAGAACTGTAGGGAAAATTCTTCCTGTAAAAATCAACACAGAGAAATCATTTAATAAGAGCAGTAGCACTAGAAAAATTATCAAATGACCTCTTACAGGATTTTTAGTCAGCTCACGGATTTATGTTTTATTGTGTGGCCCGAATCCTGTGTGGGCAATTAAGAATGTTTAGCACTGTTTTCTGTCATCTATTCTGGTTCTGAAAACTTGAAGATGACAAAAGGCAGAGGGAGTAATAACAGAATAGAAGGTTGACAAAATTAAGGTGTCAATTTAAAATGTAACTAGAGCATAGAAATGCTCACTGATAGCTGGTCATTTCTGTGGGAAAAGCCAGAGAGCTTTTGAGGGCACTCGAGAAGTCAATGCCTTTTTGATCTTAGGAGGCAGATCTTCTTGCCACACACAAGTACTTGGCTTAAAGGTCATGTAACTGCCAGTCTATCTGATTTTCTCTTTCTGTAGCCTTTTGAAATAAGGCTGGCTCATCCTCACTGTCATGTTGTTTTTCTTTCTATTTCTCTGCAGGGCTCTGGTCCTGGATGTCCACACCATGGACTTATTAGTTTGATTTCAGTTTATTCTTGAATAATTCAAGTAGATCYGATGGCAGGAAATCGTGGTTGTGACATGGAGGATAACTCCTTCCACAGGATGCACCATATCTCACTCTTCCTACCTGAGAAAGTCCTCCAGCAATAACCCCTCAGTAGGTCATGAAGAGGAGGTCATGACACCTCCCTAAAGGACAGACATCATGCAAGGGAACAGCCTTTAATGAACAGGAGATAAGCACTGCAAGATCACAGCACTAAGAAGTTGAGACAAGCTCTGGAGCCACTTTATCTCAATTCCACTACACCTCACCACCCATGCGCAAGGGACATAACTAGTCTGTGAATGCCTTGTCTTGTGAAAGTTAATGCCTTTCAACAGCAACTGGACACGTTAGCAAAAACACCCGTCAAAAGTTATTAGATATAATCACCTTTGTCTATGATCTTCTCATTGTTGGGAACACATTCTCTGTCATACCTAGTTGTGGCCACTGTCAGAGTCAGCACCCCAGAGTTTGGTTGTATGCTGACAAAGCCTTTCTGATTTACTTGAACCCTTTTCTGAAGGATGAACCACACCATGCCAAGGCTTTCTGAACATCAGATACTGGAAGAGGGCAGCAGGCGATATGCTCCAGTGATATATGATAAAAATTGTCCATAGACCTGCGTGAGAGGGTGGTCGTCTCACATGAGCTATGTTAAACAGATGAGAAGATATGGTCCATATCAGAGGGGCTTCTTTTGATGAGGTGTTAAAGGTTCTGGGCTAAAAAATTCTGTGCAACTCCGTGTGCGACCTGATGCACGTAATGGACATAGATGGTCCATGCCAGCAGAATAGTACATAGTCTGTACAATGTGAATATAAGCTGGTCCCTATCAACTGACCATGGGTAGATACTTGTTCCCTTAAACTGATTTCAAAGTCTGCATGAACAAAAATCAAGAAGGCAAGTGACCAAAATAGTGTTCTGATGGACTAAATACCAAAATAGTATTTTTTAAGGATTATTTCTTTCTATATTAATAGAAATGTTATCCCAAGTGGGAAAAAAAATTGTTATTTTAAATTAATTGAGTTTCTCTTTTGAGTTCAAAAGTAAACAAGGCGTTGAGGAAAACAAGGGGACTGTGTTGGAATTACGACTTTGTTATTAAAAACAACTCTTTTGAGCCTGTGGCTATGCTGGAGGGAGTAATAAACATTTCAAAATTCAAGGGCTGATTTACAAGTGCTGAGCAACTGTGGTAAAAATTTCAAAGGAGCTCATATCCTATTCAAACTATGATTAATCTACCTTTTGTTCTTAAACTTAAATGCTATCAATTTTAGTTTTAGGAAATGTTACTATAGAAAGAAGTATAGCCAAGACAACATTATTTTCCCTGTACAATATCTCTTCATGTGGCCAGGTTTGTCACAGGGAAAGGGTGATTATGCTTTATTTATCTAACAGAATTTTAGGAAAATGCAAACACAGATCTTTTAAATATTCAGTAGTTTCCATTCTGAATAGAAAAATGTAAATATCCTATCTGATTTATTAAAGATGTCAACAAAGCAATCATAATCTGACAATTTAAAGGATTTGTTCATGGTTGGCATTCATTTCAGTCTCTCCTTAATCCCAAATCATAATTGAATCTAACTAACTTTTATCTGACATTCTGAAGATTGAGCCTGTTCTAAGCATGTTCACTCTGTCATTGAGAGGAAGGGATATCCTGCGCTCTGAAGACCACTGTGAAGAGAAATCATCTTGAACCATGGCATTTGACAAACAATATTTGTATCACCCCCCAAAAGTAAATGGATTTGGAGATTAAGTGATCATTGCTAGAACAAATTAGCTTAGAGGTTTTTCTCTAAATGTGGTTATTGTCTCGAGCCATCTGTATTCAAGCTGTCTCAGAATATAGAGAACACGGGGTAATATCCTTACCACAGTGAAAACAATTTGTTTATGTATAGTGTATTCCTTAATGGTGTGAAACAATCAGGGGAATATTAATTGCCTTCTTGATGAAGAGACCAGCAGTTCAGTTACTTTTAGAAAATAGTAAAAAGCACCTTCCTGAGTCAGYAGAGAATCCATTCAAGCCTGTGAAAATTTGTATTAATTCGATATATCATTGTTATAAAAACTGCATTGTACATAGTTAGCTTCTTATGCAATAAAGTGTAATTTAGCACTTTTATTTTCAAAGTATGTTTGTGTGTGAATTCATTCTCACATTGTAGTGCCTTTCCTTTTTTTTGTGGTCACAAATAATATAAAACAATGTTTTGCTCTCCAAGGAAAACACAATCTAATATTATGGACATGTCTAAAACTGAATAATTGTGAAAAATAGTCCTGCTGCTGTCTGGAGAGCTCTTGAGCCATGCAGGTCCCAAACGGAATGTTTTTGGTAAATCTGTTTTTTCCCTGGAGAAGTCATCACATGGAGAAGTTAATAGAGATAGACCTGAATCCCAAGCGTTGGAGGCCACCCATCCCAAAGCAGAAACACCTACAGAGATCAGGAGAGACTGACACCTCAGGTCAGTGAGACAAAATGAAATGAACATGGGCCGTGTGCCTGCGCCGATGCTCGTGCAGTGAGGGAGCTGCAAACCTGCATGCTATATTAATCATGCCTTGACGCACATGGAATCAAGATCCTAAATTCTCTCTAACTTGGCTTTTTCAGCTTGCTGGAAAGGCATGGACCTCCTCCTGCACATGTTGTCACACACTAATAAAACCTGCAGAGTGATGAAGAGAGTGATTTTCCAGCAGGGGCATTGAACTGGCCAGAACTTTGAAGAGTATCCACTTAGGTGTTTCCTTCTAGTGAGTTCCCAAACAAAAGTCTTTAAGTCACCAAAGCCTGGTTTTATCACAAATACAAGATTAAGTATCTTGTTAGGTAGCACAATCTCAAAGTGACTAGCAATAAAAATGCCTCATAAACAATCTCCTTTGCCTGCTGCAACTTTTTGCATTCACACTTACATTCAGCTGACTCAGAAACTTTCTGTGTTGCAGACTCTGAGGGCTGATGACTGGCTTTTCCAAGTGTTCTCCATCTGAACACATGCACTGCACCTCAGAAAAAGAACCATCTTCAATTCCTTTTAGAAATGTCATTTGGCATCCTGGTTTTTGAAAAATGTAACATGCAGCTGAAGACAAGCAAATCAGACATATATTAGCATTTATCAGGTAGATGTTTGAAATTATGCACGGGTCAATGCTCTGTATGTGCTGGCACTGCAGGGGGGGCTGCCCTCTGATATTGTCACACAGAGTGCTCTGTGAATACCCAAAATATATTTCTCCCCGTTTAAGTCACTGTAGGGCTTTGTGGATGAGAAGGATGTTTTCATGTATCAGAAATGATTAAGCATATGAGCAGTTCTTCTGTTCCCCAATGGAGTCCAGGCTGAAGAGTTCAAGTTTTTAATGTTCTCACTAGTCCAAAATTCATCCACATCTTTAAAATTCTAAGTGATAGAAACATTATTCTGTATTTTATTTACATTTTATTTGTATTCCTAAACAGTCCAAAAGAGATTTTGCCTTCGTTTTTATACTTTGATGGGATAGTTCTTCTGCTGTTTCATAGGCCTTTTCTTGCAAGAAGATGTGGTCCTCCATGCACCAAAAATGAGACACAACATAATTGAGTATAGATATAGATAGAGATGATATAGATAGAAATGAGGATGATATAGATATAGATATGACAGTGGAGAAAACATATTCCATGCACTGTAACATATTTTAACTTAGTTTGTGGATGGAAGGTGAAGCTCCTCTCTGAAAGATGCCTACAGATTTCCACTGAAGATACTTGGAGTTACAGGTGTTATTCTGAGTTCATAATATAGCCCTAAAATATGAACAGCCTTTCTCAAGAAGCTGAGAATGATAAAAGTCTTGGACAACTTAAAGTAGTAAGTCAAAAGTCAGTGTGAATTCTCTGTGGTGGAAGCAGTGAGGGAAAAATAGAAATATGTTCCGCAATAATTTATAGGTTTGGAAGATTAATGGAGAAAAAGGTGCAGACATACAACAGAGATAAAAAGCAGTATTATCCAGGCCAACCCACACACAGAGATCAAAGTTAATTTGAAAACATAAGTGTTTAAAAAAAAGCAAAGAACAGCTAAAGTAAAGAGAGGGTAACACTGAGGAAGAGAAACAACATGTTAAAAGAGATACTAGCAATTGCAGAAAAGTAAAAAGGAGAAAATGTATCTCTCAGGAAGTTGCTGGTATCATTAAAAAGTATTTTGATGTGAGACATATTTCAGAAAAACAGACTATTTCTTTGGATGAAATTATGCACCAGTAGAAGGGAAAGAAAATTACTAGTGGAAGTCTTAAAAGTGATGCAGTTGCATGAAGGTGTGGAAAATGGAATGCTCCAAGTAATCCAGAGGCAGAAATTATATGAGCATTGGGGAGGAACACAAACCCCTCTTGATCATGACACTGAGTTATGGCCTTACATTAGAAAAGCTCCTGCCATTTTCCAAATTGCATGCACTTAGGACACTTTTCCAAATGTTTTAGAGATTATAGGTTTTGAAAAGGAAGGCTGAGAAATGGGGAAAAGGAGGAGATTAGCACACTGTATCAGAAAAAGCAACACATGCCAGTTCCTCCTACTCTTGACCTTGTGTCTTCCCAAACAACCTTCTGTAAAAATGCTGCTTTCTCTTCTCATAATGAATTCTTAGGATGCTACAGCTGTTAAAAATGCTCATGGCCTTTTGATTACAAAGCAGGGAAACATCTCGTAGAGACGTAAGAAGGTGTCTTTCCTACCTTTCTGGCATTAACGAAACCCACAAAACACTGAAACACTTCAAAGGGAAGCTGAGATCTTGGACAGAATTAGGAAAAAGCTGTAAGAACAGTATCAGTCTCAGAAAGCCTGTTCTCAAGAAGAGCTTAGGTGAATTTGATTTTATCTTTCTCAAGGTCAAGAGGTACTTATGCACAGAAGAGAACTCAGAAGCAAAATTTTCGTAGATCCATTTAAAAAAAGCATAGTAGGATGCCATAGCTAATCAGAAACAGCAGAACAAGTATAAATAATACTAATTACCTGGGATTTTGTTCCTGATGTTTTTAAATCTAGCCTGAAGTCTCTCAGAAAGGTACACTGAGTACTGCGAAGTTGAGGACTTGATGACTGGATCAGGTTTGATGGTATTGGGTATACAAGAAGTCAGATTAGATGATCATAACAATGCATCTGATTTTATAAAGTGCATATATTTTATTAAAGACTTACTATTATTGCAAAACTGTTTCTCTGTCACATATTAGGTCTGACATATTTTTTTCTTTGATAAGGTAGATTATTAACTCTAAATACATTCAGGTTCTTGTGTTATTTAATGGACTTTCTCTGGCACCTATTGGCGCATTTTTGACTGCTTGGAGAAGCATTGTGAATATCTTCAATTAACACAAGCTAGCAAGGCTATTTATGCTTTCAGAGCTTTGTAGTTTGGTCATGATAACACAGTAAGAGACATTTAACTAACTGCCCAGAAGCTTTTTTGCTGCTTAGAATTTAATCTGTATCCAGTCAGGCTCATGTTTTCACCATGCTGAAAGGAAAGAGGATCTCTTCCAGCTTGTGTTCCCGTGCATAGACACACACACACACAAAAACACACACATATTTTATAAAGTTCCCATGTCAACATATTTACATGCATGAAACACTTCTAAAAACAATATTTGTGTCCATGAATGTTGAACCTAGTCAAGCAAAAGTTTCTTCTGCAGTGAGTGGGTAGAAAGAAATTCTGCAGAATCATAGAATATTCTGAGTTGGAAGGAACCCACAAGGATCATTAAGTCCAACTCCTGGCCCTACACAGGACAGCCCCAAGAATCACATCATGTGCCTTCTTGAACTCAGTCAGGCTTGGTGCTGTGCCCACTTCCCTGGAAAAGTGCTGTACTCTGCCTCACATGAAGTCATTAGGCAAATTGTAAGAATACAAGACACTTTCTTGCACTTTGGAGATATTTCTCTGTGTTATTGATTTTAATGCTTCCTCTGTGGCTGTGAATTTTTGTGCTCAGTGTGATGAAGCCTACAGCTTTTGTAACAAGTACTCAGCAATCCAATGTTTACATTGAACAACAAGCAACACTCCCTAAAACAACTTATTCTTTTTCTTCTATACATTCAGAGTATTGTCAGGGTCTTCCTTTAGCTCACTGTTATTCTGTATGKTTATTCTGTCACTTACAGATGTAATTTGTTGAACATCATACCAGTCTAGGCACATAATATTTGCAGATGACTTGTGCATCTTTAGTAGTTTATTGAATTGCATTATCTGCAGAGGTTTAGGGGAGAAAGGTATTTCTTTAGTCCTTAAGTCAGATGACCTGTTAAATATGCAGTGGACTCTCAGGCATTTCTGAAAGCAGTTTACAGTCTTTACATGTATTTAACCCAGCCCGATTGACAACCTTAACTATAAATGTAGGTCACTCAGCCATATATAGCTTATCTTTCAGATTTCTAGTTATCTGCAGGAACATGTCTTCCCAGCTCCCACTTGAAACTTCAGCCCACCCAGATGTTTTTTGTTACATTGATCTGTGAAAGCTTCAGAGCTTCRTACTGTTTTTGGCAATATCACTCATTCAGCTGTGTACTGAAAAAAACCTGCATTTTTTATTGTAGAGTAAAATCAGCCCCTTTTTATACACTATCATTCTCCTGAATGGCCCTGAACTGATGTCAGAAATACTCATCCTACCTCAGTATTTTTTTTTTTCTTTTCCCAAGAGATGCTCATGTGTGGCCCATGAAATAATTTCAGAAAGTGTTGCACATTGAAGGCCCTGGCCTGTGGGGTACAGTCTGTCAGTGCTTGGGGCACAACCCGTGTTTAGAAGCTGATACCATACCTTTGTTTTTATGAGTATTATTTCATGACATTTTGAGTTGACTGGGGAACCTGATGGTTATTGAAAGTGCTACTTTTCTCCTTGTGAGATTTATTGACTATCTGATCCAAAGCCTTTAATCTCCCACAAATGTTTATTATTTTATTTGAACCATCTCATGAGGAACTGAAGCGAGTACACAGATAGTGTCACCTAGACCTTGTTCTCTGGTGTAAATGGCCTGCTCTGCTCCAAGGCCAGACGAATTAGATGCTCCATTTGCTGACTTTTAGCTCTGGAATGGCAGTGAAGCTATGCAGGAAGAAATTTTCCTAAGGCTGAATGGTAAAGCAGCAGTTGTTTGGATTATAGGTGGCTTTGGGACCCCACAGTACCACTTTGAGACCACTGTGTTTGATTTGGTATGAGAACTTTATTGCAGTCTCCTGAATCTTGAGAGACTCTCAAATTGCTCCATCTCGTGTTTGCTGGTGTTTCTTATTTTCTCCTGCTAAATCTGTTCAGTTTCATAGAAATAGTACTTGTTAGGGAAGAGTCATTAGAACTGACACTAGGCACTTGCTCTTGAAGAGGCAAAGTTGAGTTTTAGGTTTCGTTCAGCCCTTTGGAGTGCTGGGATGTTTGATGCCATGTCTTGAGCCAATGGCTTCATTAGCAGGCTTTGAGATATCCTCTGCCTGTTCTGCTGCAGGGGTGATGCCTTATATGTTTGAAAAATAAAGGCTAAGGGCAAATAAGAGGGTAAAAAGTAAAAATTTATTAAAGGATTCGGAGAAAGCAAAGCTTTCCCAGGGATGTCCCCGGGACTCACCGCTGTGCAGGGTTTGGGCCCAATCCTGCCAAGTGGGGTCCAGCAAGTGTGGTAAAAAGGTAAAAAGGGTACAAAAGGGTAAAAGAGTTCCTTGCTCATTCAGGCTTCTAGTATTATAGGGTAACAGTTTTGAAATATTCTCCAATGAAAAGCAGAATTTTGTCACACTATTCCTTGTGGCAAGTTTCTATTGGAGGTTCTCTGCTTACTTCGATAGCTTCATTTTTCAGATATCAAGTCCAACTCTGGAATGCTTAAAGGCCGATAACTTGGTTCTAGTTTGTCTATAGGAGAGGAATACAAGGTTGCAGGGTAGAGGTTATAGGATTATAGGGTTACTAATATATAAAAGTATAAAACTAAAATGCTACTAATATAAAAAGCATAAAAGCAAAAATCTCTCTGGCATCTTGGGGATCTGAAAGAAAACAAAAGAAACTGATTTTAACTTAATGGCTAAGGCACTAAGCTGGGGTAGGGCTTATTTTAGAGCACCCACCTTCAGGTTTCTATTCTTCAGTGAACTATCAACCATCTTTATTAGGTATTGGCATGAAGTGTCCAGGTAGGAACTGTATTATAACTGATTTCCAGCAAAGATTAGCGGTATGGTCAGCATACTGGACATACAGGGCAAGGTGGAGTCTGCAACACCAACCAGATTCCATGACTTACAGGGGCTGAAGCTGCTTTACCACATGCACCTTCAAAGGATTTTGGCCTTTGACACACACTGCTAAATGGTCAGTTCTTACTGCAATTTTTATGACAGTATTGAAAGGGTCCACAGTCCTACATGGATTTTGCCAGGGGGTATTGTGAATGTCTTTGACAATCTAAGCAGAATTTCAGCAAATAAATGCAACTCACAGACTGCTCTGCAGAGAAAAGTCATGAGAGGGGCCAGCAGTGTATTCTCTCTTGTGCGTTTCTGAGTCTTGATCTGCTTTTCTGAGTGTCAGGGTTTAACTCCAGTCAGCAACTAAGCCTCACCAGCCACTCACTCACTCCCCCGTAGTGGAATGGGGGAGAGAATTGAAAGGGTAAAAATGAGAAAACTCCTGGGTTGAGATAAAGACAGCATAATAGGGAAAGCAAAAGCTGCACACACAAGCAAAGCAAAACAAGGAATTCATTCACCACTTCCCTTGGGCAAGCAGGTGTTCAGCCATTCCCAGGAAAGCAAGGTTTCATCACATGTAATGGTGACTTGGGAAGACAAACACCATCACTGCGAACATCCCCTTCTTCCTCCTTCTTTCCCTAGTTTTATATGCTGAGAGTGATGTCATATGATCTGGAATATCCCTTGGGTCAGTTGGGGTCAGCAGTCCCGGCTGTGTCCCCTCCCAAATCCTTGTCCAAAGGACAACCTCATGCTAATTACTGTGAAGAAAATTAACTCTACTCCAGCCAAAACCAACGCTTTCAGCCCGAGACTTGAATACACAAGGGATTTGTACAGCAGCTCTACTGTGGTTCAGAGGAGGAAAAGAGAAAAGACCGAATCTGTCTTTGAAGTTAGAATCTGCAGAGCAGCTGCAAGAGCATGCATAGAGTGCAGTACGAGATCAGGGGCCACATCATTTCCTTTTTCCTCATGTTTCTACTGTGTGCTTCATATAGATATATGTGTGATAAAAGTCTGCCTGTACAGAGAACTTGTTAAATTATATATTTGCAGTAATTTATCTAAAACTGTGATACACTCTGCACCACAAGTGTTAAAAGCTGTTACTGAGAAGATAGCACAATATAAATAAGACTCCAGTGATTTTCAAGCATTCAGGCTTAGTGGTGTCTAATTCGGTCTCATCTTCAGAGTAAAAAATCATAGTGGCTGTATTTTAGAAGCCCTGATAACAAAGAATGAAGGATGAGGATGAATAAGAGGGTAAAAAGTAAAAATTTATTAAAGGACTCAGAGAAAGCAAAGCAGTGAATAAGAGAAGTCAGCAACTTGGAAGACAATTTGTAGATATCAGGGTGAGTCAGAAAGACGCATGTCTATCCTGCAAAATAAGTTTCCTCCTTCAGGCAGGAAAGCAGCATCACTCCCTTTTTTCCCTCCTTCATCTCTTCTTCCTTTGATACTATACTGCTGGACTGCACTCATTATTATATTTTTCCTGTTTTCCTACCTCTTTTATTGAATTTCTTACAAAATAGTAGATAATGAGGACAGCTATCCTTGTCCTGCATGAAGCCTTGTCCCTCCTCACTGTACATAACTGTTCAGAGGAAGCATACAGTTGGACCTAAAATCTGAAACACTTTCTGAACCATTTCCTGCTGCCATTCAGGCTTTTGAATTTTTGTTTGTTTGGGCTTTTTTCAGACCAGGCAAAATACAGAGCACATATAAGGTGAAATAAATTACTTTTGATGTCCTGAGCTAATAAGTCCTCTAGCATTGTGGAAAGATATAAAATGGTATGCATAGACTGTGAAGCATGAATTTAATATGTCCTTTTAGTTATTTTCCTGATGGCAACCTGCAGTATTTGAAACACTCTGACAACTCCCTCACCCTAAATGAAGCTGTCAGAATACATTAGCACTGTTCCAGCTGTTTCCACAAGTCCTCAGCCCTGAAATGTATGTCCAATCCACTGTGTAGCATATGTATTATGCCTGTCATCAATTATAACTGGATCATGTGAGCACATTTTCACAGATACTGTGGGATCAACATGGCCTGCAGTTGTTGAGAGGACAAATCAAGCCACAATCTTAGCAGTGCAGCTTTTAGCACAAGGGACCTGTATTCTGCATAGATCCTTTACTTTCTAGCCCCATAAGGTTTGCACTGGTGAAGACCACAGGGACATTTGCTCCATCCTGATTTGCAGCAGCTTAACTGAGAAGGGACTTGAGGACCAGGAAATGAAGCAAGTGTTTGGTAACCAGGTGGGAATGCAATCTCTTTGAACAAATGTGCCTACACTTTAGGCAGTTTCTGTTACATATATTGGCATTTCTAATCTACTAACAGGGAACATTTTAATTGTACTTGTGTTATCTAACTTGCATAAATCGGAAAATCTGCTGAGTTTTTCAAGATGCTCCTTTGTTTTAAGCACTGAGACATTTATTGCAGTCTTTCCAGCTTTATTAATAATGTTATTAATATTCTTTTTGCACAGAGCAGTAGTGGAAAAGTGCCTGATACTCGTGCGTGTTTCATTATTTAAAATGTAAATAAGAAAGGCTGCAAGAAGTTAACCATCTCAGCAGGAAAAAAGGAACAAACCTTTCGTCTGACAGATATGGGCTTATTACTGTTTTCCTCATTAGAGCATATGAAATACTTTATAGCCCTATATTTGTAACATCAACAAGAATATTTTTCTTTATTCATCCACAGAATTATCCACCTGCCTGTTTCTTTAGGAAAGGAATCTAGATGAGAATTTTCTGAATAGCCTGTAAATTGATTTTATTTTCACAGAGTTATGAAAAAAACTTTCCTTGATTCATCTCTTACTTTCTCCTGGATTTTGCTGACTGGGTAGGGTAAAGAAAAGGCAAAGGTAAGTGTATTTCACCTGTCACCACTGAGGCTTTGGGAAGCTCTGCATGTAGAGCTGTCTGTGGCATATATAAAAAGGAGGGACATGAGCTTTCTTTTGGGCTTGTACACCTTAGACATTTTGTGCTCTTGGTGGATAGGTCCATGTCAAACTGAACTGAGAAGGATTTGAACTGTCTGGGATCTGGCAGCTTTCATATCCTGGTTGCAAACCTGCACTCAATGCAAATATCAAGTTGATAATTGGTATCAACATTACAGAAGATATTTCTCTACAGATTTTTCAGCTGAGCAGCACTCTTCTCCCATGAGTTCGTGTTTGTTTTCAGGTGTTCAGAAATCACAACAAAAGTGATCTGAGAGCAGGTGAAAGTGACACGGGTCACCCTTCCCTGCTGGAAGGTTTTGGGCATTAGATACCAGTACACCACACACAGGAAACACAGCTGCTTTCCTGTGGTTCTGCGGTTCTTGTCACTGGTACCTGCCCCAGGGCAGGCGAGGACTAGGTAGAAGGCAGCTGTGCACCTCCCAAATCTGCATTTGATGGTTTTGTACAGCAGTAATGATCTTAGTCTAGTTATGTATGTCACAACTGCTTGATGTTTGAAAATTTCATCACACCACTGCCTGGTCTTTCATATAATCATATAATTTTTTAGGTTGTAAAAGATTCAATGATAGAATTCAGCTGTTAACCCAGCACTGCCAAATCCACCACTAAACTACGTCGCTAACAGGCACATCTACGTGTCTTTTAAATAACTTCAGGATTGGTGAATCTACCATTTCCCAAAGCACCCTGTTCCAGAGCTTAAAAGCCCTTTTAGTGAAGAAATGTTTCCTGGTATTGATGTCTTAGGATTTTGGCTTTTATATTTTTCATATACTTGTAAGCCTGCAATCCTTAGTGTGTAACTCTAAAGCCCATATAAAAGTGTTAGCTACGGCCTTTAGACAAAATAATCCATCTTCAGGCCTGGGCTTCAAGGACACCTTACTGCTTCAGGCCCAAGATATGTAAACAACCGTTGGTGAAGGGGGGAAAAACCTCGGGTGAATTACCTCATTACCTGGGGCTGTAATTGGAAGAGCTAGCCCCGATAGGCTAATGGACCAAACTTATAAAAGGATGGACAACTCGTGACCAGTCGTCCATCATGGGTGGTCTAACTTGGGGTGAGGACCTCAGGGAGTCCTCTTGGGGTGTAGCCCCCCSCCTCCAAGCAAGCTTTGACTGCCCTGGATGTACCTGAAGGCCTTCAGATAAACGCCACTGCTTTTAACCTTTTAATATTTGTCAAGTCTCTCTCTTTTAGGTAGTCCCGATAAGGCATCAGTATCAAATCTAAATCTCCACTGCTGCAACTTGAGGCCATTTCCTCTTGTTCTATTGCTTGTTACTTTGAAGAAAAGATCACGCCCACCTGGCTACAATCTCCTCTCAGGCAGTTGTAGAGAGCAATGCGGTCACCTCTGACCCTCCTTTTCTCCAGGCTGAGCAACCCCAGCTCCCTCAGCCATTCCTCATAACACTTATGCTCCAGACCCTTCACCAGCTTTGTTGCTTTTCTCTCCAGTACCTCATTGTCCTTCGTGTCACATGAGCCCCAAAACCAAACACAGGATTTCAGGTGTGTCCTCACCAGTGCTGAGTACAGGGAGGCAATCATTGCCCTGGTCCTGCTGGCCACACTTTTGCTGATACCAGCCAGGATGCCATTGGCCTTTCCGGCCACCTGGGCACACTGCTGTCTCGTGTTTGTCTGCTGTTGACCAGCACCCCCAGGTCCTTTTCTGCTGGCTCACTTTCCAGCCACTCTGCCCCCAACCTGTAGTGTTGCAGGGCCTTGTTATGGCAGAAGTGCAGCACCCAGCAGTTGGCCTTGTTGAACCCCACCTGCTGGCCTCYCCCCTTCAATCCAGCCTGTCCAGATCCCTCTGCAGAGCCTGCCTACTCTCCAGCAGATCAACACTCCCACCCAGCTTGTTGTCATCTGCAAACTGACTGAGGGTGCACTCAATCCCCTTATCCAGATCATTGCTCATTCACTGGATATTCATCATGACTGACAAGTGAAAATTAAAGCAAGGCAGATTACATGCAACTACTGCAGATTTCAACTATGAGCTATGTTCCTTCATCCCTTAACAGAGGCCAAGGCAGGAAGCCTTTGGAAGCCATGAACCCAGTGAGGGCTCCAGAACCTGCAGAGGGTATAGTGTTCGGCAGTTTTTGGGTTTTACTGAGACTCTCTGCCTACTTCCCAGGAATTTAACAGCCATAGGAGATGCATCTTAAGAGTTGTATATAAAAAATCAGTGTAGCACAGAAGCCAGGGTAATTTTTGTGTCAAAAGTTTGACACCAGAGGAGCAATCATTTATATTCACTCTTGAACTTCAGTTTGAATAATCCCAGTCTTGAGGAATATATTTGTATGGAATGATGATGGATTTTGCGGTCTTGTGTATGGGGCTAGAACAAAATAATGAAATTATTACTGTGGCAGATTTCAACACATGAAAAAGCAATTGAACTGAAAGGTTATTTTACAATAAGTAAGTACAGCAAGAATACTTGTCTATGTTTGCTTCTCAAAGGTTCAGCATCTCTGTAAAATAATTTGCAAAAAATTCTTGGCCTCTATTCACATCACCTGCATTCATTTACTGTTTTTCTCCATATGTTATGGAATACTCTAAACTGACCTCATGACAGACTGACGTACTTTTTCAGCTGTGGAAACTGTAGAAGAAATCATTCTCATGCTTTTATACTTGTCTTTCATTCTCTTTTTATAACTACCATCAGACACTTTCCAATTGTCATATAAAATGTCACTAAAAAGTGAAATTTTGACTCATACTTTTCTGAGTTTCTGGAGCTTCAGCTATTGTTGGAGCTTTGTAGGAATGACTACTTTTGAATGTTTTCCTTTTCAGCCTCTTTTACTCCCTGAATTGGGAGTAGTCATATTGTTCTTTTTAGCATTTATTGGTGTTCAGTGCTCAGAATCACTGGGGGAGTGAGGTGGGGAGAAGAGAAACAAAGAAAGCAAAAGCTGTTAAACTGGAATTATGGTGGAAGCATGTACTTTATATGAGAATAAAATAGTAAAGATACCAGTTCTGAAGGTTGGAAAATACAGAGATAAAGCCACCTCTTCAGAAACTTCCCCAAAATATTTGATAGCCTCACATAATGAACTAGGTATTGCTGACACATCACTTGCTGTCTTGAAATTTATCTGTGACATTGTCTATAAGGTATGCTCTCTCTCATCCAATTTATTGTCCAACACATGTAGTTAGCTATTAATGAAAGGATGAAACTGTATGGATTCTTAAACAAATGATATATGGAACTGTCTACTTAAGTGCATGATAGCTGAAAGATAGATTAATATAGTATCTGTCAATATATGGTAATCACTTGAATTATGCCACCACAGCAAAAAGATCTAAATGATTCAACTTGAGTACCTAAGGYTAGGGGCCTAAATCTGGACTTGGACAACTGCTTTTCAGGGCTGTCAGGTGTTAAACATGCAGCTCACATTCTTCACTGTGCTCAGCAAAGTCTGTGATTGCTAAGCTCTCCTGAAAATAAGATCATCTGAATCTTGTGCTACTCTGCCTAACTCTTGGCTTCAATTTGAAAACTTTGTCCAGAGGTATCTGAGGAAGCAAGGGTTAAACATCCCTTCTGTCAGCTTGACTGAGATTTATTGTGTAATGCACTTCTTCCAAAGAAAGATGTTTAATGCTATTGATTGCAAGGTTGCCTACTTAAAATAGCATAATGTGACAGGTGATGGATACCACACAGAGCAAAATTGTAGGCTAATTCAAGATATGGGCACGTATGGTATGTATATCAGAGTAGCAGCTTCATTTTTCATGAGGGTGAGTTAGAAGGTCATCTGTTTCACTTAAAGGCATCGAACGTTTTTGTTAGTTTGACAGCCATTATGGGCTTGATCCTGTTATTCAAGGCAGTCATTAAACTCCCATTGACCTAAAGTGGGTAGGAGTGGGGCCAAGCTTTAAAATATGCAAAGCAAACACTGTGAGATTAAAAAAACCTGATGGATAATATTGAAGAGTGAAAAAAGCACTATGATGGCTGCTACATATATCTGATGACTTCAAATGTTTTGTATCACAGTATTACTTCTGTTAAACATTTTCCTGCTAAACTTAAGATTTTCTGAATTTTCCAAGAAATTTATGCAACTTTGTGCCGTTGCTTTGTTGCATCAAAGAGCAGATTAACTGCTTACACTTTTTAAAGCTGTGTTTATTTTTAGATACGGGTGGTATGGTGATCTGCCTTACAAAAATGAGTAGTTTTAATGGCATTTAAACTAATTCTTAAAACTGTACTAGGAAAATCAGCTAGAAAGAAGGCACAGAAAGCTGTTTCTAGAAACAAGTATGTTTATTAATGAAGAAGTCAGTGAAAGAGAAATTTAGAAGAAAATATTTCTATAATTGCAATGCATTTCATGCTCCAGCAAAAAACCAAACCCAAGCCTTTTCATTGCTTCTTTTTTCGATCTGTTTTGTGTCATCAATCTCTTTCCTTCTTATTCGTAGCTTCTTTTGAAACTTAGGGGTATTTGCTGCACATGCTTAGGAGTACACAGAAAGAAGACCGAGACTGGTTTGATGTACAAATGTGCTTCTKCCCTCTTGCTGATGCACATTTCAGCTTGACATATCCACCCAGTTAGTTCTCATCTTCCAAGACATACTTGAGGAAGACCCAAGTGCAGGGCTAGACCAAGGGACCACTCCTTGTGGAGCGTGGAGAGCCACCCTGTTATCCTGCTGATTATTGGTCCCTGAGGTCTGGAAGTGCCTCAGTTGTTAGCAATGCTTTCCATGGCTATCTTTTGAGAGCAAGGATGTGAGGAGGTAGAGAACACAGAATTGCTTCACTGAATGAACCTGCAGAGCCATTTGGGTAGCTCAGCAACACCTCTGACTGCATAGGGAGAATAACTCAAGATTTTATGCAGGACATGGGGAGTCATCCCCATCTTTCACACTGAGGCCGTTTTATTTAAGTGCTTTAACACCACCCCTCAATGTCTTATTTTCAGGAATCAAAAGCATGTTAATTTTTAAAAAATGTACTCAGATATAACTCAGCTTTAGTATGTCACACTTTTTTCGATTAAAAATAATAACTTCATGATCTGAGGTAATGCAATGAAATAGTAGGTCAAGTTTGAATCCAGTCTTATGTTCCTTGAAATACCCTGGAGTTTAAATTCAGAATAAGTTTTATAAAGAAGTTACTATGGTTTAATCTCTGTTACAGTTTTAATTCAAAGTGAGGTGAAATGAGTAAATTATCTTATAAAAATAAGACAGCAGATGAAATGCAGAAGTTCAGAGAATGTTTGCTTTGGTTTTTGCTCATTCAAGCTCAGAAAGACAGAGAGGACTGCAAACACAGCTGTCATAAATCRTAGATATATTCCAAAAATACCCTGCAAAGTGAATCCTTTCTGTTTTAAAAATTGGTATATGTTATTTTACATCATTTATTTCAAAAGTTATTTATAACGTAGCCTTATTAAAAAAATCGTTTTAATGAAAGGAGATTTTGAAAATAAAAAGCAGTAAAATCTGAAAAATGCAGTTTCAAGTGAATAAGTAAATTCAAACAATGCAAATATAGTACTCTAAGGACTTTCTTTGCTCCATCTTTGTTTGCAAGAATTTTAACCTTTTTACCTCTCCCAGAAGAGTCCAGGGAATTTAGCAAAGGGTATCAGATTTTCTGTAATCCTTTAATGAAGGATTTGCTTGACTGTAGTTTGCTGTTAAGCAAGGATCAATTAATTAATTAATTAATTAAATCTCATGTTGTTGCTTTGACATTTCCAAACAGAGAACAAAAGGAGAAGGTCAGAGTTGTTGCCTGAAACACTACAAACAGATGAGAGGATTGTTTCTCCCCTTGTTCATTCATCAAAAACACTCAGTTTATATTTAGAAAGCCTATTTATCATATATATCTGTCTGCAATTCTCAGTAGTGTTTTCTCTGTCTCGGGTTCCTTGTTACGGACATTTTATTACAAGCTTGTSTATAACTTTGAACACTGCAGTGGGTACTTACCTGTAGTTAATTCTGATCTGTTTACACTGGTACTGTTAAACTAAGTAGAAAGAGTCATTGTTTTTTAATTATACACTCCCATGTATACTTAATTTTCTTAAGTAAAAGGTACTACAGTTGCCTAAGTTTTGTCTACTAGAGAACGATTTTAGCAAGTGTTATCTCCTTTTGTTCTTTTGGAGTTCAAGTCCGTCATGTGAATGACCTGTCACCCAGCAATTCTGGAGCTCTTTGTTATAGTAATGCTTTTATTCTAATTCCAGAACTGGTTCAAAATGTGTGTCTGGACTGCTTCATTATGTACAACATAAACTGTAGTTAAGAGGTTTTCTTTCTGTCCCAGATACCTTCAGTAGGTTTTGACTTGAAGATCAGAATCTCTCTGGAAGGTTTATGAGGAGTACTAGAAAGGAATCCGTATATTTTTAGCTGTTTCCAGTGCAATATAATTTGTTCTATTTGGAAAGATCTAAATACATTTGAGAATTTAAGAACATCTGTCACTGATACTTTGATTTTTTTATTTAACTAGGTGTCTATTTTCAGTCTTTCTGTCATTCTTATTCTTCCATCTTGACTTTTTCTTCAGTTGTGAACAAGACAGACAGCTTTCTACTTTTCTACCAGCCCTAATGGTCTCTGAGCCATTGCMTGTAAACTGACACAGGGAAAAAAATTGCTCAAAGGATTTATGACACTTTAGAAACTGTGATGGATGACTTTCAAGGCTGCTGCTGCCTTTTTCCTTTTGTTTCCTTTCTTATTTGAACTGTGACTTATTTCTGTCCACTAATTCTTTTTGAGTTGTAAAGAAAAAATAAGAGAATGTTCAAAAAGACACACAACAGACTTTAAGGATTTATTTAATTAATTATCTGAGATATGTTGATTAGCAATGGGTTTAAAGCAGACCAGATGTGGGTTTCTCATGGCCCCAAACAAAAAAAAAAATAGTCTTGGTTTTGATCACCAATTTACAGTCACCAAAAGTACTTTCATACAAGGTTGTAGCTTACTGGGTGCCCAGCTAGAAAACATGACCTTTAAATGCAGAGCTAATAGCAATGGGAAAGCAAATCAGCTGAAATGGTCAGTGTTTTGTAAAACTGGTCATTGTTTTAGAACTTGTACAATGTGTGAGTAGACGTGCACAGTCTCTGGGTCTTCTGTGACAGGAAGAAGAGATTGGGAAAGACAAGGGTGAATCTGGAGCCTCCCTTACAACCAGTGGCCAGAAAAGGAAGTTGCCCCTCTGGCAAGGTCATTGTTGCTCAGAATCAAATGTTTAAATGATGGAGTACTTTCTGAGATTTTTTCATTCTGCACTGGCACTGCATGTAAGTTGACATTTAAAATGCATTAACACAGTGCTACCTGATGTACTGTATTATGCAGCCTATCCGTTTTGAAATGGAGTCTGTCAGCAAAATCCTCCTTGCTGTACTCAAATAAACTTAGTCAGCCTTGGATCAAGGTGGCTTAAGGAACCTACATAATTTTAATGCCTCTGTCATTTTTTTCCCTTTATTTTTTATTGAGTCTGTCATACTTGGGTTCTATATAATCTTTCTCCATATGTGATCATACAGACATTCCCCTTTGTGTCCACAGGGCTAAAGTATTTATACAAAATAAAATAACTTTAATTCCTATGGTTACTCAGTGTCTTTACTTATATGATCTTCCTTTATGTCTTTTCCTTTGTGCTTGGCGACTAATTTTTCAGCATTTTGCAACACGCAGTGTTAAGTGATTTTTACCCCATACAATCAGATGTAAAAACCCATCATGGATTTCAACTTTGCACCTCAGTAAGCATTAGAAAAAAACCAGTTTTTCTTAATTGTTGTGTATAACTAGACTTCCTCAGAGTTGGATAACTTCTGATGAGATCTTTGGGGAGATCTGGTGATGAACCCAGTGATTACGATAGCAAGTTCAAGTAACAGCATGTGCAGACAACTTCCCGGGAACAGTCCATATTTGTTGTTATAATGACTGACATGGATTTTTGCAGAACAATTTGCTTCTTGCAGATTGAAATCAAAATTCTTCACTGCTCGGAAATGAAGGATACCAAAGCCCACCTCTGAGGCATCTGCATGATATCCCGCCCTTAAATCCAGGGAGATCCTCTCTCTTCCTGTTCTTTAGTTGCCTCTTCTTGCTTCAGAGAGCATATTTTATTTTTAGTAATTGAAAGTTTTTCTGGCTAGTGATTTGGATAATTGAGATGACTCTGTATGTATTAATATTTACCAGGTGCTCATAGCAATCTTTCTTCCATGACTACTCCTGTATTTTCCCCATTACTTATGAGGCACACATCACTAGTCTTTCATTCAGCAACATGACAGCTTCAAATCCTTTTGAGACTCCATTGAATGAAAGGTTGTTATTCTTGTCAGTCTGTAYGGGGTTTCCATTCTTTTCTCAAATGTGCAAACAGTGCATGCCCCTGTCATATTTCTTACCTCTGCAATGAAATGTCTTTCTTCCCGTAGTCCAGGGGTTAATTTTCTTAAGTAAACAGTGGCAAATGTGCAAAATAAGGATTCATGCTTTGAGATTTCAGGTTATTAAATCAATTCTTTGGTTTCTTCTGTATCGTCACTTTTCTAATCCTGAAAACCATTGTTTGTTTTTCTTTTTTTTCATAAAATTCATGTCATCAAATAGTTCTTGTACTGTTTCCATGTTTGTTTTATAGTCCAGCTTTGTTGATGCTGCTTCATGGGGAACCAGCACTTACCCCTTCAGAGGCTGCTTCATTAGTACCGAGTAATTTTCATTGTTGCACTCTGTAATCTACTGTGCTGCTTGCCTGCTGACGCATTTGCCTGCTAAGAAAACAATTGCTGAGGGACTGCAGATAAATCAAATGTATCTATTTAAAGTATGCTAAAGTCTAACAAGTCTCTCTTACTCTTTCCTGCTGGACAATGTTCTGTTCTTATTTTCTCACAAGAAGATACCAAGATTCTCTCAGTGGCTAGAAGGGTAGCTGTTTATTTAGATAAATGAATGAATGTAGAAAGTGCTTCTATACAAAAGCCTTTAATTTTTCTTGGTTRTCTTTTAAATGGGGCTCAAACTACACATGTACATAGATAAATATATTTCTTGTAGTTCATAAGGAAGGGAGCAGCAATTTCTATATTGCTGGCTTGTTTACAAGTTCTTTTGTAGACTTAAGGTGAGTATTGACTCACTAGATAAATTTATCCTCTTGAGCTCTACTTTTATAACACAAAGCATGACACTGGGCCACACTGTTCATGAAGCAGTCATCATTTCCACCCACAGTTCTTTCCGTGGCGTGACACTTGATGAGGTTAAGCCTGAACTACTCATTAGGGGAAGGAAACTTGGTAAGATTTCCATAATCTTTTAAACTGCAGAGATGAGGCACAGGAACTTGCCCCCACTTCCGTGACTATTTTCCTGCCTGAACAAAATGTTTTTTCACTTACAGTAAAGATCTGAGGACACTAAGCTGAATTGGTAAAAATATATTTACGTTAATGAGACAGGTAGGACTTATGAGTTTATCTTTACTGAACCATTCCATAGACCTGTGTAGCAGAAGGAAGTTACTGGCTTTATGAGCAAGCCTCAAATGTGTTTTATTGAAATACATTGAAGCTTCCTATATTTTTGTGAAAATTCAGTTACACATTCTGTCCCATTTCATTCAAGCTTGCTATAAACGTGAAGTGTTAGTGAAAATCAATTTATTTATAGGCTTATTTGCACTTTGGAGAAGAAACGAAGAAAATTACCATGCCATGTGAATCCCTTGACAATAGTAAAGTATCTACTAGATTTAGGAGGATCACCATCAATATCAAGTTTTTTGTTTCCCTTTTTATGCTTTCTAATACCTCTGGTTGCTAAAGCAGTGATCATCTATTCTGTGTTTTGTGATGAGGTCTTCCACTCTCAAGAAACTTGTTCATCTAGTGGATTGTTTGTTTAGTCTTTGTAGCCCCTCTTTCACTTTTCTCTGTTTTAATTCATGTCCCTGATTTCAGAGCCACAGAGACATTCTACTGATAGCTCTAGGAAAGTGCCTTGTGTGTCTTTGGTAGGAGAAATCATTTCAGAAATAAATGTCTGCAGCTCATAGATTTTTATGAATGTCAGATTTTGTTGGGATTATGTGCACACAGTAAATGCAGTCACTTTGTATGTGTACTGTATTCTATGACATGTAAATTTAATAAGGCAAAAAAATTAGCTTTAMTTTACTTGTGAACATTAGTACATCTTTGCCTGGTTGAGAGATCAGAGGAGTTCTGTTAAGACTCATATAATTATGATGCAGATTTTTTAAACTTGCTGTTCTTTTAAAGTGTTCATTAGATTGTTTGATACCATTTTGGTTTACTTCTTGCATTTAGGCTGATAAGCATTATCAATGGCATAGATAATATGACAAATTCTTACTTGCAACATTAGAAAATATTAACTTTAGTTTAGTTTGAATCTAATGTCTCCTGCTCTAAAGTCATGCAGTTTTAGCCTTGCTGTATGAGCTTGTTTGCTTTCTATTTTAGGATATTCAATTTTCACAAAAATCCAATGTTTTTAATAATTACTATTAAAAGATGACAGTTTGTATTACAAATGAAAAAATCATCCTCAAAAAAATGAGTGCAACTGAATAGGCAAAAGTTTAGTTCTCCTTTAAAAGATATCACTAGTCTGATAATTACTGCTGAGATAACTTGTGGACAGAATCAAGTATCATCTTCAAAAATGTAGGTATTACATTTATGCATATATGAAATATTGCTAGAACTAGGACTAGAAATATGAGAAAGGAAGAAGTCATAGCACCCAATTTTAGACACTAGGAGTTAGCTATCAAGTGAAAACTGGTCATTCTAGAATTCCTCTGTAGGGCAATCAATTTTACTTATGCTTAAGTCTTATTATGAGATGACCTTTAGGAACTGCTTACTTCTTTCCAGTAAGTACAAAAGAAGCCTAGTTTGACTGAACACCATTTAATTAGGGCAGATGAATCTCATTATCTTAGCACTAGATGATACCAATGGCTTCCAGTATTCGAAAGCAGTCCTTACTTAAACTGAAATATATGAGCTAGAAAAGTAAAATACTTTTAATCATGAAAACTTCAGTTCTTCTGAATGAGATAAAATAAATGCTGGAAAAGAGCTCTCTCCCTGGCTCCTGTGTTCTTACAAGAACGTTTGTTTCCTCCAGTGTTGACAAGTCAGCAATATAAGTTCTTCCAAACACATTTGTGTCTCCCTGGGAGAGACCCTTTCCAGCTGTGCTGGGGTGAGGACATGCTCCCTGCAGAGCTGGGCTCTGTGCTGCTCTCAGGAATCTCTCATTGCCCACATGAGCCATAGGCACCCTGCTGCATCACTGCATGCCTCATCCTCCACTGCAGATGGGTCTCCAGGCTGAGCATACACACGTGTTTGTTGGGAAAGCACAATCCCCTCTCTCATCACTTTTCCTGAAGTGGTTTAACCTGACCCAGACTGCAATAGCCGGAGTAGTCAGCCAGCCTTCCCCTCCACTGCCCAGCTGCAGTCTTCTAGCCTGGCTTACAACCTACAGGCTCAAACACAGTAAGCTGTGGAACACTAAATCCTTTAAAATCTCACCAGAAAATGGTCTCCAAGATGCTAACCTATAAGTTTCACAGGGAATTTCCCATCTACATTTTTCCATTTCCAACTTACCCTTCTCCCATGGCACAATTCTGGTCATTATGGCTAATGCAGATAACCATGAGTAAGGTTTCATAATCATGTTAGAAGTGAAAGAGAGAGCTGCACAGGCTGGAACTACTGCTATTTGTCACCTTTATATTGTCAGGATGTGTGTGGAAAGAAACAGGGTATACTTCAGAGCTCTGGGGATTTTCAGAATTAAAACACTTAAAGTGAACAGTACTTAGAATTTGATATGTCCTACTCAGAATTCTTATTGTTTTCTCTCTCCACCTGCCTATAACTGCTCCTCTGGCATGAGTCGTGAGGTGCATGCCTCCTGCCTCCATTCCTGGGGGTCAGACTGCATTATTTCAGGAGGAGATGAATTATGTTCTGAAGTACCTAACAGATCTCACTGTCCACTAGCAAGCACAAGGGTCAGAAAAAAAAAAAGAGCTTTTCTCCCCCATTTCGCTTGGTGCCCTGCTTATTTAAGCAGGTATATTAGAGGTGGACCATAGCATTGCCTTCCTTTTTTCTGCCTTTCTTAAAAAGGACAACAGTGAGCTGTCTCAGCTCTTTGACAAAACTGCAGGTGCTAGCCATAAAAATCACCTTCCTTGGTGGATCAATTTTCTCTCCCTATTCTCTCTCATTCTACAGCCCTCCTAGGCAGTTGACAGTATGTTGAGTGTTCATCTGTGGGCTGAGATTCCTAAAATTCTTGTCAAGCTCAATGTCTTTCACTGGGTCTAATGCTGAGTATTTGTCTGCATTACATCTTGCATTACCCATATCAAGCCTCTGCCTGCTTTGGCTCTTTCTTTGGGTATTTGAGAAGGAACAGATGTAACAGATGATTCAGCTACTCTCTTGACTATGTACTCAATGTATTAGTTCTGCTTTAGATGAATGCACAAAATTTTAACAACTTCTTTGGGGAGACTATTTAAAAGCCAGATGTATTTCACAGTTAGGAAGACAGAATAGGTGGTTTCCTTTTTCATGTTGTACAGGAACTAACTGTATACTCCTTATGATTTGACTGCTAATTTAAATTCATATAAGAGTATAGATGTCCCCTGACAATTTTGCTTGAGCTTTTTTATTCCTTGAAATTGCAGGTATCATGAGGAAGTAAATTCAATTCCCAAAATTTTACATTCACATTGTTACCAAAGGCATGGGCTTCTATTTCCAAAAACAAGTGAACAGGTCCGTTGTTTATCACACAAAACATAATCCTGTTTAATAGTTGAATGACCCCTGCACCAAATCCTATATTTAACTTTTGTGCAAGTATAGGAACCTAACCCTAGCAAGGGAAATAGTATTTGAGGAACATCCTATGGAGAGACTTTTATCTTCCATTAATATTCTTTTTTTCTTGTGAAAGTCTGGCTTCTCCTTTTAATTTTATGCCTAAAAAGAATATTCAAATATTTCATCATAAGACGATAGACTGCCAGTACAGATTGATATCAAAATCTACCTAGGAAGAGTTAAATTCATGACTACAGTCAARATAGCAATTATGTAGAAAGCAGCATTGCAACCAGCATTGTAAACTCACAGAAATCTGAATTGCACGCACAAAAAATCAGTGTAACTATACCAGATAAAGTGTTTTTTTGAAGTTTTCCAGGTGGCTTGGTATCTTCCTCAAACACAGAAGCTGATTTTTGTTGACAGAAATAGGTACTTTGCTGTGAAATGTGTTCAGATTTTAATGTGGCAACGGTACATTTAACCTGGAGCAAATATGTGAAAATGTCATCCAGGACAAAATTTGGCAATTACTTTCCAAGAAGAACAAAATGCGCTTTTTGCATTTAACATTTCTGAAAGCTATAAACTATGGTTCCTCACAGTCTTACAATGGGAGCTAAATAACCAACTATCAAAACCACAGTAAAATTATCATATCCAAAGTGGAAAATAATTTTAACATTTTTGGTTTGCTAATAATTTTCCTATCACAAATACTGGGATTGGTAAATAAAAGTTGCAACAATTTATGTAAATGAAGAAAAATTATGAGCAGACTAGTTTACTGTTTATACAGCTCCCAATTTGCCACTTGCCCAGAAATGTGCCTACAGTTCTGATAAGTAGCATTGCATTTAGAATTTCCACAAATTCTGAATGTGTATTTCTCCTCCATTTTTTCCCTTGATGAAACTGGAACTGCAAAAAATGATGTTAACACTACTTGAATTTATGAAATTATTTCCCTCCAAGGTGGCTAATTAGAATTATAGTTAGATCCTACATGGGTTAATTCACCTTGTAGAGATGCATGTGTCTTTCTACTGGCTCCAGGGGGAGATTAGGGTGACTGTGAGGCCTCAGTCATATTTTTTTATTATAAACTGGAGCAGGATTTATTTGATTTCCATACCATACTATTGAAATTATATCCTCTGCAATGTTWGAACATCCTTTCCAGAGTTTGGGGTTCCAGACACAAAATGAGTCAGAAAATAACTAAACTGACCACCAGAGATGATTTGCAGAGTATCCACTGAGCACCTGAAATCAACCATAGAGATGGAAGTAAGCCTCATATTTTCCAGACCTGGCTCTTTTGCTGACGTATAAAGTAGCCAGTGCTTATTTATACAAATCATGCCACCAAATTTAGGCTTATTCCTTGCTTATGCTATATTAAAATTCAATGTCTATTGATGCTGTTTTCCGTGTTACGAACTTCACCTCTGTAATTATGTGTCATAGTATTTAGAGTAATGGGAAGGCCTAAATTCAGTTGTGCAATAGAAAGTCAACGTTCTTTTCCCCCAGCAGTCCAATTTAGGTATCAATCAGTTGTAAGATAAAAAAGCTGTCTTGCATAAGATGCCCACATTACCAGAATTCAGCATTTACAGTACTGTGAGCTGTTGTGCAAATCTGAACAGCAAGGGTCCAGTTCCTCAGTAAGGTGTAATATTGTTGCTGTAAGCACTCCTTTGCCATGTGACAGTTCTATATGCATTGCATTGTGTTGACATTTCAAAGCATGCTATCATTTATTCTCAGTCATTTTCCTATTTTTGTTTTCGCAGCTGAAGCATATAACACATCTGGAATATGTCCTAACATCAGTGCATGAGACTGTCTGCTAGTTATACATACAGAGTGTTCAGAATGTGGAAATTGTTAATATTTTCTATTATTTGACATGTTTGAATGAAGGCACTAACCACTACTAAGTATTCAATACTCATGGAAAATACATTCATAATTCAGCATTATTCCACCTACTTAAAACTACTGCATGTATTTGTAGTATCTCAAATTCTGTTGCTGCCTCTGTTCCATGGAAGAACAGATTTTCTCTTTATCCCTGGAGACTGTATGGTATTAAGAAGTCATTAGTGGTGAGAACAACTTTATTAAGCCTACTAACTTCTGAACAGAGTTGTATATATCCATAATGGAGCTCTTTATATTAATCATCTACCACCACATTAATTTCCATATATCAATCCTATAATTCTAAAGAATCCAAAAGGCATTGCAAGGACCAGGAAAAAAAACACAAAAAAACCAACACAGGGTCATAAAGCATAACTTTTTACGAAGTCACATACAAGTCATGAAGCTGTACAGCAGCAGTCAAGTATGCATGGGTACATTGGGAGGAAGCTGGACTCTGTGGAACAGTGCAGCTCCATCCCACTGTTATCTCCAAGCTTTGCTGACCAGCTGCTGCTGTCCTGAAGTAACCAAATCCTACTTTTTTATGTTTGAGTAAGGGCCCTGAGTGCATCTTCCCCACCTGCCAGAGCAACCCCCTTCCTGTGGAATGTGGAGGAAGATGCCCCCACAATCCTGCCTTGCTGCCTGGCTGGGGGTGGTGAGTCCTGACCTGCTTGCTGCCTGGCTAAGGTTTCTAAGGGAGATTGTCTGTTCAAAAACAAATGGCAGCAACATGTTACTGAAGTTATGAGACTAGTTTTGAGCTAAAGGAGAAGCTTTCAGAGCTTTTGCAGGTTGAAATGAGTTTTCAAATGGTCAGCATCGGCCTTCTAGGTGATTTGATATCCCTTCTTCTTCAAAAGTAACTGAGTATAAATTATTTCTGTACTTTCAGTTTGAATCCTTTTTCATTCATAGAAGTCTCTTTTCCTATATTCCAAGGTAGTAGATGGGTCACATCAGGTGTGGAAGTAAATGCATTAAGATCTGAATTAGCTGTTTGATCTTGCTAAGAAGGTAACCCACAAGAACATGACACCAATTGATTTTAGATACCTCATTTTTTAATGCTATCCATGACATCTCACATCTGCAGTTTCCCATTTTAAATTTTGAAGAAGTTTAATCTCAGAGAAATCTTTATTCAATCACTGTGCTTTTGGATGAACAATGTGCACTCTTTTCCCTGAAGTTTAATACAATACAATTTTGTTTTCATGTATTTCTGCTTCACCAGTGTATTCCATTAAGGCATTTTCAGAATCATAAATCAGAATATCTCTTACTACACTGTGCACATATTCCTTGATAAGATCTGGGCATGTCTCTGTGGGGAGTTTTTTTGTTGTTTCTTTTTTAAACAGTATGTTCTGATTTTTTTGCTTAGTGAGCCTGTTGCAAAATTCCTTGAAGACTGGTATCAGTAACACTGAAGTCTTGGGAGTTGTCACACACTCCTACATAATGTTTAGTGAGTAGGGAGCTGGTTCAACAATGTCTGCCCTATGAAAGACATAAATGAACTACTGATACCAGAAGACTTTGATACTCTGTGCTTTCCAGCATGACAGGYTGTCTTAGTATTATTACTTGGAACTCTGCATTCATAATTTTATATTTTCACTGTCAGAACATAAATGTGACTTTGGTGGAAAGCTGGAATCTGATTTTTCAGATTATTAGCTGCCTTTGGTGAAATTTAGCCTTATCACTGCTCTTACGGATGATGATCCTTGAGTATAGTTAAAAGATCTTCAGAGTAGAAACAAAAATGAATCACGGCAATTAAAATCCCCTTCCAGCTACAACAACTCTTTCATACACTTTTCTCTAAAGTAATGTTTTATATTCATAATACATTAAAAATTAAGTGCTGAAAGCATATTCAAAAACATTTTCAAAATGCTTTCACTTTTCACCTGTAATTGAGTCATCAATATTAGCAACCAGCTATGAAACTAATTTGGCTTATTGCATTACTCATCCTCATATCTTAATTATTGATTAACACTCTTACTGACAGTGAAAAGTTCCCTTTGAAATGTAATTACTGCATTGTAACACTGTGCTATGACTGTCTCCAAAATTATCTGTGCCACAAATTTTCTTTATAATTAAAATAATATGTTTAAATTTGCATCTGGGCAGTCAGGCAAGTATCTTCATACTATATTCATATGTATTAAAGGATCATTTGTAATAGACGAGGGAATTAAACATCATGATATGGTTTAGTTCTCTAGAAAATGAATTTAGTAGCCAAACGAGTGTCTCATGGCTTTTGCCAACTGCTTACCTTCCTTCATTGTCTGTATATTCCTTGAAAAGATTGCATTTATTTGATTAAAATGCGGTGTTCCTGGGGAAAAAAAAATTAATGTTTTTCTTTGTGCTAGCAACACTCTGTTAGTACTTTACACTAAGTCAATCATAACACGATGAAAATAAAGTCCACTTGAAGTTATTATACATTATTATTATTATTATATATTATTATTTTATATTAATTTATATTCTATTTTAATAGATCACAGAATGTGTCAGTTTGGCTAGAGATCTGTTCTTGAAGAAGATAATTTTCTATGTGTTGAGTTTGAAAAGACGTGATGCAAAACCTTCATGTTTTTAACAAGCTTGAGTGATTACTCTTTAGTAGCCAAAATGCTCTGCACACTCACGAAAATTATTTTTGAGCAACTGCAATGGACTCCAAGGAACATCAGCTTGGTGGTCGCAGCACAGCAGCCGTTTCTTCTCTGTCAGCAGGGTAATTATTCCCAAAATTGCTGATATTGTGTCTGGTCATCTGTACTAGTGAAATGAATCAGTTTACCTTGTCTGCTCCACTTTATTTAAGCCATCAACTTAATTCACTTTGTGTTGTATTATCTATATCATAATGGCTTTAGAGAAGGTACTGTGAAAATACAGTGTCAAGTCCACTTCCCAATAAGCAGGCCAAGTTTAACAAGAAACAGCCAGAGTCCTTGGCTGGAACTGAGTCATGAAGCCCAGAATATAGGTTGGAATGTGCCTAAAATTGACTAGAACAAGAAATCTGTGGTTGTGAAAAGCACATTTAGTAAGCAATGACAAGCAAGTGGGATAAGATGGCTGCTGGGGGGGCAGGAGAGAGCTTGTATTGTCAAGGACTCTTGTAGTCAGTATCGTGTATCAAGATGTGTTTGTACTGTAGTGGCAGGAGAGGAAGATGTTGAAGAATAAGTAAGGAAATGAGTAAGCCTGTGCGTAAGCATGTGAAGGATGGAGTCACTGGGGCAGGCTGAGATGTCTGGGAATGTATGGCTGTCATGATTGGAAGTGCTGTCACAAGGGGCTGTTGCAAGCCAGACAAGGTAATTTTTTAAATTTATTTTCTCCCTATAAAACATGTTTCCACTGCTTTCTTATGTTGCTCTTCATGACTTTCTTCTTTACAAAAGTAGTCAATAATCAGTGATAGAAGTAGTTTGGGGATAATCAATGTGTAGAAAGTATTTGTCTTAATCAGAAAATTTTGTTATCCTTTCCCTGCAGCAGTTATTCTTTTTCACTCTGTGTGTCTTCTGTTTTGTGTCCTCCTTAACATATGGAAATTTCTTAATACATAAATTTCATTTTTCTGTAGTTGTACTATTAGTAGACTAATTCGCATCTCCACTTTTAAGGACTGATAAATAACATTTTAGTGATGTGATATTTCAGATTTTGACAATCAGAGAGGCAGTTGTCAGCAGAGTAGTTTTAGGTCCAATTCCTTTTGAGAAGTAGGGAATCATGAGATTCAACCAAAGATATTAAACTGAGACTTATCATCCCGTCTTGTAGTCACACGCAAAAGTCTTGTCCTTTTCCTTCTCTCAGTGTATTTCTCCAAACTTACCAGTCTTTCTTTTTAAATTAAAAAAAAAGTAAGGTGCATGGAACAGTTTCATTAAAGGACGCTGCTTTGGGTTACCATATTCCCAACTCAGTGTTACAGATGCAAATGTCCAAACAATGCACATTCTTACCTGGCAAAATAGGTGAATAAAGAGATCTTTGGATTTCTGCAGCTGCTCCAAGTCTCAAGCTTCATGTCATCCTCCATCCTGACAAATAATTACTCATATGCAATTTCCCTGTGTGATTTAAAAGATGTGCAATGTTTATAGAATGGCATATGCAGCCTATAGACTGATAATCAGCCCAGGGTTCCAGCTGAAAAACTGTGTTTGCGGTGCTCTGATGAGCAGGAATTTTTGTGCCCAACTATAACAGCAAAGAAAATCATAGAATCATAGAATCACAGAATGGCTTGGGATGGAAACAACCTTAAAGATCATCTAGATCCAACCCCCATTCCATGGGCAAGGACACCTTCCTCTAGATCATGTTGCTCAGAATACTTCCAGGGATGGGGCATTCACGACTTCTCAGGACAACGTGTTCCAATGTCTCACCACCCTCACAGCCAAGGATTTCTTTCTAACATCTAATCGAAACATACCCTTTTTCAGTTTGAAGCCATTCGCCTTTGTCCTATCAGTATATGCCCTTGTCAATAGTCCCTCTCCAACTTTGTTATATGGCCCCTTTAGGTCAAATAAACTGCATGGGTCACCTCTGACACTTAACCTGTCCCCTCAGGTTTCAGAAAAAGCTGTGTAGATTCTATGGAGCTGACAGAATAAATTTTAAAACTAACAAGTATTTTGTCTTTCAGATTCTTTGAGTTTTCAAACATTTCTTAAGAATAAAATGACCTTCAATACTTTCAATGGATATCAATTTTATTTATCGGAACTTAAATTTATAGCAATGTTTTCATGAGTGTAGGCCTATATTGAAATGTACTGCAAAAAATTTAATCAGAGCAAATATAAACCTTTTTTGAATACCACTTTCAGGCCCTACAAATTTAAAATGCCTATTCTATGAACATTTTTTTTTTTCCTTCAGAGTGATCTCTTTGAGTCTGGTTTCTGTAAATTTACCATTTCAATTCTGTTATTAAAAATAGGTGCAATAACAAACATTCAACAATCAATAGTTGCTAAGTTATTTCATTCATACTATTAGGTGCTTTCAAGTACTATTGCTGCAAATTATAATATTCAAAGTACATATGCAATTGATCATTTACTTGTTGAATAACTCATTTTCAGTTATTTTCCATCRCTATTGCTGATAGCAATCTTTGGAAGGATGATTAATATGTTCTAGATACCATGCTAAAGCCACAAGATTTGCAGCTGCACACTTGCCAAAAGAGAGAAAATACTTCTGCTCTGTAGTGCATGTAATTAAGCATCCAGCTGTTGAAAATGTTATAAAATAATGAAGCATAATTGGAGAACTTTTAAGCAGGATTTCTGCTCTGTCTCATAGCAGCTGGTACAAATGGAAAAGCCTAGTAAACAAAAAGTGGCATTGCTTGTTCCAGTCGTGATTCAACAAGAAATTGATATATGCATACGCCTAAGAAAAAGGAAAGTCAACAGAGTAACTGAAGTAAATAAAAGTGGGGAAGGGATCATCAGAACTATTGACTGTGAATAAACCACTAGAAGCACATACAGATAATAAGTAATTTCCTATGACATTACCTGCTAAGCAATGGGTTACCAACAGCAAACCTTCCAGAGAATAATGCGGCATTTCCTTGAATGCACAGTGATTAATGGCAAATGAAGCACAGCTTCAAATAGTTTCCTTTTAAAAGCCACTTTATACTTTTGCAAGAGACAACAATAGCATAGATTTATACCTCTGCTGGTGTAAATCAGTGTATCTCCAAGGAAGGCACTAACCTGGTACTCATATTTATTTGGTGAGAATATAAGCCAAAGGAAGGAAGCTGAAATCCAAAGAACAATCACATGCACAGTTCCACAAACATGAAATACATTGATATAGCTATGCTATTAATCTTGGGAAACTAAGAAAGGGCCAGTATATGGAAAAGAGGCAACTGTAAACCTTTCACTTGAGCAGCCTACAAAATGATACCTGCTCTGAGCAGGCCAAAGGATGAAATGGATCATCTGTGTAATTGAATCTCTTTCAGGTAATTGCATCATATAAAGTGTTATGTAACACATATAGAATGATTTGTTTCCTAAAGCAGGCTCATTCCATGTTGAAATTATTTATATATTTTCTGTACTATTTCAGTTAGAAAGCTGTTCCAGCACTGCACTTTTGCAGAGCTTGGAAGAAAACCTTTCATTTAACTATTTATTTATTTGTGACTACTATACTTACATGCATTGTACCAATGGGAATGGTTTCATGGGATCTCAAATAACACAAAAAGTGTTACTCTGGTCCATGCAATTTGGATTGAAAATGATTGTTTATTGTAATARTATTAGAAGGGATTTTGATCTAACTGGTCACAAACAGAAAGCACCAGAGCACTGGGGACCATCTTCACAGAAAAAAACCTGTGGAGAATGGTTTATATGGCAGTTTTAAAATATATTTCACTATATATTGATTTGACATGATTGCAGTCTCTGCTTTCATCCATATATTTCATTCATCCACCTGTGTTTCAGTAGGATGATACCACCTTTCTTCATAAAGCAAGATTTCTAGAATGAAGCAATGCTGTTGCTTTCGTTAAAGGCAAAATCCAGGGCTGGTGTATAGATAATCTGCCTGAACACTCAGAAGCACTGTTTTAGCTTTGTAGTCTGACATATTGCTGACAGTTTTCACAATTCTTTAATAGTTTCTGTCTAATTCCTGACATTCATGTAAGTAAGAATGGGATTTATTTAACTACTAGCATTTTGGCCTGCTAGCTTTCTTCAGACTTTTCCAAAGCTCTCAAAAGCTGTTTAGCAGTTTTATAAATTGTGCTTGGCAAGGCAAATTTTTAGCAAAAGAGTATGTTTGCTTTTCTCAAATTTTCCTGACTTTCTTAACCTCCATCTTCTGTTAAAAACAGACAGATTAAATACATTGAACATTAGTAGGCAATTCAGTTTCAACTTGTATTTAATATTTTCCTGCTTTGCAATAGGAGCTTTTATTTTTCATGCTGCTTTGCTTCGTTCTATCATAGCAAGAATAAATGAATGTAGCATATTTCTAGACCTGAACTTTCTGTGCCATTAATACTTAAGTGATCATACTTTAGGCAATGTTTCATATATTGTAACATATATTGTTTTAAAGGAAATGCTGTACATTCTAAGTGGGAGAGGCCTTGAAATGAGATAAAATATGTAATTTCTGTCATATTTGAGAGGATTAAACTTACCTTTAAAGCACACGCTTTTGTTTTTACAAGGTTAATACAAAATCTTTCTCAGAGAGGATTTGCATATGTGAGTAGTCAGTTGGTAGCTAACATAGCGAATATACATGGACAGGATAAAACTTTATATAGCCTGTAAGTTGATAGCTAAAAAACAATTTGTTAAGGACCTGGTTTTATTGTCCTACTTATTTTTTTCCCTATTATTTTTCTAAGGCCTTTTTCTTTTTTCTTTTTTTGTAAGAAGTTATCCCGAACCTACCATGCTTTGAAAGATACAGTTTATATGCACAGTAGATCTGCAGAAAATAGTTGAGGAATGACTGAGGTGTTGTTGCTTTGACTGCTGCTATTATTACTTTTTGCACAATAGTGTACTATTCAGTACAATTTACAACACCTTGCGTAGTGAGGAACA
Source organism: Amblyornis subalaris (assembly GCA_018881555.1). Lineage (NCBI taxonomy): Eukaryota > Metazoa > Chordata > Aves > Passeriformes > Ptilonorhynchidae > Amblyornis > Amblyornis subalaris. The sequence continues at coordinate 43,149 of JACAXG010000200.1, forward strand.
AGATACTTTGTAAGAGCTGTCCCTCTAATGTGAGGGAGAGCAAAGGGAACCCTGAGAGTGGAATTCCTTCTACCTTTCTTTTGCCATATGCCATTTAGGTAAATAATCTAAAATTCCTGTACCGACTCTTTCCATAATAATTTGAGACTGAAACACTTGTACAGTCGATTCAATTTATCTGGACTAAAGCGTTAGCTCTGGGTATGATGAATCCATTTCTAGAGGTGTCTACCTCTTCCTATTTATTGTAGAAAGACCAAGATGACTTTTTTAGGCCAGTCACCTTGTTTTCAGATGACTGGATTTGGAGACATGAATCCTACCCCCATAGCCTAGTGGTCAAGACCCCCAGTCATCTTGTTTCAGACACTCTGGAGACTCAGACATATCTCAAGTATCTTGACTCAGTTCCTCAATTTAAATGTTTTGGCATAATCAGAAGAGTGCGGGACAACTGGATGTGTTATATCTGAAAAGATGGATATGCTATGGAGTGAATATATGACAAATTTGACTTTCTTGCAAATATCCCTTCTTTTGCAAGAATATATTTTTGTATATAAATACATTCTTTCTTTACATTTCAAATACAACAAGAGATTCAATCGCTTGTTCCCAACTATCTTGCTTAAGCAAAAACATATGAATAACTTAGTGGAACTTAACCCCAGGATTATAGCATGAAAGAATATACTTTTCGAATAACCCAAGCTCATTACAATCCCAGCTTGCTTAAAAAGTCTATTTATGTTCTTACTTTCATGTATATCTATGAAAGGCACATTCAGTGGCATCGAAGGTCATTAATGCACTTGAACTTGCTAATACCTTGTTATAAATGTCTTATTGGATTTCTGCTCTGTTTCTGCACATGTATAAGACATATTTCCTGAACCACAGAATGCACTAGCATACTTTAATATGCCTTGAAAAAAAACGCTAGTGATAAGCTGCTGCATGAACAAATAAAGTAGGAGTGTTAACTTTAAAGTACACAATTATGATCCTAAACCACAACAATCCTAGTTGAATTGATCTGTGGTGCATGTGGTATCTTAGGGAAAGGTCTCTGAGAGAGTACTCATAGTGTTGTCAGACCTAAGTGTTTGCTTTGGTGGTTTAAATTTGTTTTGGTTATAAGTCATCTCCAAACTGGAGGCCAGGTAATTGCAGCTGTCTTTCTGCAGACTTCTAGATCAAGGTGGCTACTTTTATTTTGTGCTCACACTGATATATTTTTGTTGGGTCTACAGAATGGATGATGTGAATTTTTGACTATCTGAAAAGTGTTGCTGGGAAGTTATTATCACCACCTTAAAATGAACAATTTATTGCAGTTATGGTCAACTAACCTATCACAGTTTATGACTGTAACCAAATGTAGGAATCTACACTGAAGCTAGCAATGCATGAGTCCTAAATCATCAATAGAAAGAGTTTTCATACCGTTCAAAATCTTAGGGTGACTTGTGCAGATGAACGTGTCTGTACAGCAGATACCCAACCTTAGGTCAGATGAATTCCACCTTAAAACATTAAATATAGCCCAATTCATATTATTGCATAACAAATATTACTTGTTTATGTTATATCTTACAAATAGTGCAAGAATAATCTTAGCTGTAGTCCATATGCAAGAACATTTGCCATTAAAATGACTTCTAACTAAATACTTACACAGTCACATTAAATTATAGTTTTGTTCAGTTCTTTTTCTTTATCCTCCTTATTCACAACAGGTATATAGTCAAGGTCAAGTTTCCTATTAGTATGCTAAAACACACTGCTCTTGCTCAGGAGTTAGTGTAATAACTTATGTGTGTGAGAGTTGTAAATCACTGGTACATTTAAAATTTGGCTTCTTGGTGCTAAGCAAGACAGTGCACAGCCTCAATTTTGCTTTGCCTTGCTTGTATGATTACAAGGGAGCTTTTTATCTCCCTTCTAGATTGGAGAGCTGATGTTGTCATATCTAACTTTCATATTTCTGAAGCAGAAAGTCTTTCTGATGTCAGAATCTTCTGGGGAAATTTTCCAGATCCTCTCTTTTGGCAGCATGGCATTACTGCCAGTTTGCCCTAGATATATAAGTATTGGAACTCAAAATTCTCATGGAAGAGTAATCCATGATGAGGATTACTGATATATGATATGCTGATGTTCAACATAGTTTTGGTTTTATATGGGATGTCAAAAGCAGAGGTAGTCAAAATACCCCTGACACCAGTTCCGGTCATTTGTCCAGTCCTCAGTTCCAATTCATGCATCTAGCATTATTAGAAAGCCATGAGGAAGGAATCCTCCCAGCTCTTTGCACCATTTCTTCTACAGTTTTCACTCAGAAGCCTCCAAAATCCTCAGCAAAGAAGAGCACAGGATCCCTCCCTATCACTCGTGAAGGCTTTCACATTAAGACCAAAATGTTGCGATTAGCCAAGAAAAGCTTTCAGTTTCTTCATATCAGTCTTTCCAATGTAAAGTGTTTTCTTTCTTCCATGATTTAACATTCATTACAATCGAGCATACCTAGCTCTTCGTCACAAAAAGTCATTGAAAAGGTAATCTCGGTACAATTTAGTACAGATTAGACCTGCCTGCCAGTATCTGCAGAAAGCCTGGGACAATGATATATACCAGGAAGTGTGTTCATTTGTCAGATATTATGAAATTATGAGCATGATACCTTCATTGTTAATGTTGTTAAYTGTTATTTTGTCTTGTAGAGAATGTTAAAAGCCATACGTGATGTACAGATGTGCACAAATTAGTTTGTGTTGTCTTTCACTTTTTTCCGCGATTGAGTAGACCTAGGACCTTGTTATGTCTATATAGGACCTCCATTTATTTATTCTGAGAACCATCTAAACATGAATTCCAAGTCTGGAGGATTCACTTTTGTGAATCTTTGTCTGCACAGAACTTAATATTCTCCTATACTCTTAATGACATTTGCATTCAACTGCTCATTTATATTTTTTTCATGTTTTATTATTTACATTCTTCTGGTAAGTAACAGGAAAAGGAAAAGGCTATGTCAGAAAGAGATTGATAGATTTTCTTCTTGATCTTCAGGTTTTGTTTGTATTTAATTTATTTTTTAGCTTAGTCTCCTGGATTTCTTGAAGTTTTCAAAAATTTCCCATTGTTTAGTTCCTTGATTAAATGTACTCTGAAGCTGAATTTTTTTCTCTTTAGCTTAAGCAGGTGGTGAGCTTACTCCTGGAGGTCATTGCCTTTTTAAAAAGAAAAAGTAAATGAATGATCTTCAATTGAATTTAACTCAAGTTTAATTTTTTATCAAGTTGTGAAATGTGGACATTAAGCACATTGTTTACTGATTTTTTTCATGACACTATGCTTCCTCTTAAATTATTCATAGAGCATAAAGATGTCTGTTTGCTTAACATTCAAGCTCAAATTGAACTTTATTTTGTTAATCTTATAGTTTCCTGCTAAGTAACTTGTGAGAGAATATAATTTTAAATGGAAGAGGTTCACTTCTCTTTCTGCAGAAATAAAAATCCTAAAATTAGTGACACATGGATATAAAAACCCAACAGGATACTAAAACAGCACTGTAAWATATGAGGTAAGTGGCACTGTGGAAATGGTGGCTGTAAAAAAAGTGCCATATATTCTGTATTACCCAAGTGCACAGTCTTACAAAAAAACCCCCAACAATGCAGACCCAAAGACATGATTCCATTTGCTCTATTTTGTAGGAAATTTGTCATGAAGTATCTGATATCTGCTGGAAGGCCAGCAGTGCAGATCACAAGCAATCCAGGTGTGTGCATTGGTGTGATAAATTCATGACATGGATGGCAGTGTTGATGAAGGGACATGCTCTGCTGGACCTGATCCTTAAAAAGAAGGGGGAAGTGGTTGAGTATTTTGGCTGTTGGCTGCAGTGGGCATGAGATGGTGGAGTTCAGGATACTGAGAGAAGGGATCAAGGCAAACAGCAGGATTCCTACCTTGGACTTCTGGAGAGTGAACTTTGACCTGTTCAGGGACGTGCTTGCAAGAATCCCATGGGAAACCACACTGGAGAGAAGAGGGTTCCAGGGGAGCCAGTTGGTTTCAAACATTACCTCCTCCAGCCTCAAGAATGGTCCATCCCATTGAGCAGGAACTCAAGCCATGTGACAGGACACATGCACGGGTGAACAAATTGCTCCTGATTGAACTCAGGCATGAAAAAGACACATGTAAGAGGTGGAAGGACAGTCAGGTGACTCAGGAGGAATGCAAAATCCCAGAATCACAGAACAGCTGATATCAACTGGCACCTCTGGGCATCCTTTAGTCCAACTGTCCCACTTAAAACAGGGTCAGCTGTCGAAAATGATACGGGTCCATGTCCAGCTGGGTTTTGAATATGTCCAGTGATGGACACTCCACAACTCTCTGTGCAGCCCATTCTGTGTTCGGTCACCCTAAGTCAATGCCCACAGTCAGACACCTATGCTATATGGCCAAAAATTTTAAAATGTTGTATTCAACTTAAAAAAAAAAAGTATGCTTTTCCTAATAGCCAAGAGAGGGGTCTAATCTCTATACTACAGATACCTTTTTTCACACCTACTTTACTAGGAGTAAAAAATGGTGCCTAACTTCTTTGTATAGAAAATGGTGAACAGTAGGTATCTTTGAAGGTCTCTAGAGAGGGTTCCTGTCTGCCTTGTTTTAGGTGCTCAAATTAGGCAGACTGATGCCTTCCCAGGGTGTGTCAATTACTAGAAATGAACCAATGTAGAAGAATGCAGAGAGGAAATGAATCTGGGAAGCCACAACTTATTTCCCTTCCAACAGCGATTTCTTTAAAAGAACGTGAATATTGTGTAAGTTCAACAACAGGTTTCATTGAATAAATCAGTTTGTTCATTCTATCCSCCACAAATATCTATAAACCGAAAGGGCTGTCATTTGTTACTACACACAGCCTGGTTCATATACTTAGGTGCATGGCTGAGCTATTGCTCTGCTTTAAAAATCTTGACAAATGATGATCTAATCTTTTGCTTGAAAGGTGAATAATTGTACAAGCTACTTCTGCAATTATTATTCTGTTAAAATCTGAACTCCATTGATTCTAATTTGTTGTTACCTCACAAAAATCATCAGCATGCACTCATGGAATTACTGCAGAACTAATTGCTCTCCAGTCCACACTCTGAGTATAAATCCCCATGCATAACATCTCATGTTTTGAAGGCATAGTGAAGATAAGAAAACACCTGCCCTTTCACAGGGCTGCTGCTGTCCCTGCCCTGTGCTTTGGTGGTGCTTACCCGGCATAGCTGACTAAGAAACATTTATCTTCTGGAGGCCAGGCCTATCTACCACCAGTTGTGAATATAGTTACCGGACAAACTTCTTAAATGAAAATATAATTTAATCTTATTGGTAGCAATAAAACTGAGTGTAAATAAACCATTATAATCTGAAYTAATTCCAACAGTGGTGCAAACTGACATAGTTGTTTACATCCTACATTTTTACTACATTTACCTACCTATGAGACAGTAGCTTTTAAGTAAACTTGGTAACTCTGAGTGTTTCTTCCCAGTGCAGAACCAAGAAGCCAAGGGGGACTGGAAGCTCCAGTGATCACTGCAAAATGGGAAAGTTTTTGTTACAAAGGTAGCTGGTAAGCGAAAGCCCATCAGAGCCTAGTTTTCATCTGAGCTTTTTTAAAAGGAAACTTGTCATACTCACTTTAGAAACTACGATTTTTTAAATCAGCTTTTTTTTACGTTTTATTAAGTCTTTCTTATCCAGTGAATTAGTAAGAATGGTTTACACTGTTTTTGCATGCATCCTGAGTCTGTAAAGAAAATTATATCCTTGATGTGAAGTACGAGGAATGATGACATAATTTGCCCTATAGTACCATGATACAATAAATCCATCATACTAGGTAACAGCCATGGAATAGCAGTCCAGAGCCTAGAGGGAAGTGCCTTTTCCAGTAATTATTTCTTAGATTCACTTTTTTTGGCATTCAAAATGGGCTTTAAAATGGCAAAGCRCCTGTAATTTTGGTTGGTTTTGGAGACATGGTTTAGGTGTGCAACTTGGCAGTGTTGGGTAAATGGTTGGACTCAACGATCTTAAAGGTCTTTTCTAACCTAAATGATTCTATAATTGGATTGTTCTATAATTCTCACCTCTGTTTCCTTCCATGAGTCTCTACTGCTTCTCGACAGCAGCCTTTTCACCCCTTGGGAACTGCGTCTATCTAACTATTAAATGCTGATGTGCTGTTTCCCTACAAGGGTAAAATGAGATTAGAAACTTGGCTGCGTGAGATGATAGGAACTTGTCTGAAAATAACACTGTCATCCCATTTTAATTACCCTGAAATGTTTATTAAAAAATTGTGGTTTATCTTTCTCTTGCTTATTTTTCGAGCCTTCTGCTGTTATACATTAATAATACATTCGTACAATGAATATCCAAGTAATTTTGTCACATATGATACAAAAATGGTTTCACAGAGCAGAGCCACATTAATCTCAGTTTGTGAATTTGAGCATGCATCTCAGACTGAAAAAAATACTGTTGTAAGGAGACATATGGTGTAGGGATAAGCTACTCATCTTCACTCCCTTTGCTATCTATGGAGAGAGATGACTGTTTAATCCTTTCTATTTCAGAGACTTATTTAAAAAAAATAAAAAGGATCAGATAAGTTGCTTTTAGGAAGTTCCTAACACTTTATGTTGACTATATAGTGATCTTATAGTGACCCTTAATTTAGACACCCAACTTTTTAAGTGTCTAATGAATATTAATGAATTGCATCCCAGTGAAACCAATAAAACTTCCTTGAGTGAACCCTATACTTGAATCTTGCTGAATGTTTCAACTTTACTCACTCTGCTTCTCTTTCCCTTGGCTTGGTATGAAATGACTGAATATTTCTAGTTTCCCTTTGCACATGAAGCACACACCACAAATAATATTACTTCTTCACTAAGGCAGCATTTAAAATTTTAAATGCTAAATGTAGTGCAAAAAACTAATATTAGATATGGTCCTGTTTTATTAGTTTTGACAAGTGATTCTTATCATTTGAACTTTCTGTCTACTGTATTTAGAAAATGGATTCATTTTTCCCTTAAAGGTTATCATACCTTAAATTCAAGCCATTTAGGGTGATCTTTTCTAATCAGTATGCTAGCTGCATTAAAAATGGCCTTTGACTAAAGGTATTAAATCCGTCTGCTTGCAAGTTGAAAAATCTGTACTTTGTTAGATATGCTATTATTCCCCGTTCTTGCCACTAGACTTGAATCTATTCATTACATATTAAAAGCCAGTAACCACATGGATTGTTAGAACCTGTGAGGTGGAAATTATGTTCCTCTTTTTTTGTCTACGGTAGGAAATTGTCACAACTTTACAGTTTAGTCCCCAGTAGCAAACCATCTCAAAAAAAATCAGTCAAAGCCAAGTAAGGAGCAAAGAAATGATTTCGAGCTTGTTTTTGTTGAAAATTCAACATTTATTCAGTGAATTCAAGTTGTGTGTTCACTAGCTTATTTCTGTACTTTTTTCTTTTTTCTTCTTTCTGTAGATACATACTCACAAACTCATGGATTCAGATATTCACAAAGTAGACAGTGAGAGCTTGACATATGCATGTGTGCTGATTAAGGTTAAAACCACAAAATTGATTTTCTTTTCTCCTTGTCACTGCATACAAAATACCATTCATTCTTATCATGGGAACAATACTAAGTGGAAGTTCATTGCATTGACTCTTTCAAAAATCTAACTGAAAGTAATGATAAAACTTCCTATTATCTAGTGGCCTCAGGATATGACATATGTTTTAACAACTTCAGAAAAATAATTTTCAAAATAATATTTTTTCTGTCTTTTTTTTAAAAAAAATCCTCAAAAGTCTCATTTCATTCAGATATACAGAAATCTCCATGTGTCCCAAACCTGATTTTTCATGTCCAGCAGTTAAAGCCATATGCACATGTATGCACAATAAATAACATATGGCTAATTTACTTTTTTGTTGTTTTTTTATTTTCTCAGCCACACATTTAAGTTTGAGAAATATTATGTGTCATTGCATTTACAGATTCTTATGAATAGATATAAAATCTTTGCTTGACAGGTTACTTATGTCAGCTTATTGTCTCACTTTGTTTTAGCAAAAAAGAAGAAGTAATTAAAATGTCACAGTAAATTTTGCTTACTCATTTACTGATGGAAACCAATGTTGATGAGATACACTGAAGTGTGGGTTCAAGTAGAGAGGTATATTGCAACAGATAATTTATTCTCAGTAGTATCACTCAATCCAGACAGCAGATGGGAACAGGACTGCCAGTAAAACAAGCAGTGTGAATGTACTCGGTGTGTATTCATAAGGTGCTTGTAAAGACACAGATCTGGGGGTGGAAGGAGAGAAAGGAAAAAAAAGGTAATTTGTGTCTTCAGGGGGACTTTTGGGTTATTTAAAGAAGTTTTATTATGGATTTGTAGCTGGACTTCTCAGTCAGACTACATAACAATTAAAACTGTGTTCCCTAAGTGCAATGTCCTCCTAAAACTGAATCTTATAAAAGGGATAAGAATAATAAAGCTAAAGTAATCTGACTAACATATTTTTATGTATTCCTGTATATTAACATTACCTTTTTTTTCTTTGGAAAGATATTATTAAGCATGCAAAGTATATTAGAAGAAAGAGATCTTTTTCAGTCTCTTTATCAGTTCGGGTGCAGTATATCAATAAAGCAGCAGGAAAAGTGCAGTGACTAAAGAAAAGATTTATTGATACTTTAGGCTTGTTAAAGCAGGTTAATATCAATGCAATTAACTTCTGGATCAAGTCAGTCCACTGCAAAATGCAAGCTGACAGAATGGCTTTAAAACTACATCCTGAACAAAATGAGAGCATCAATGAGTGTCCAACCTCAGAGGAAGAACCAGCTAGTGACAAGACTGACCCTCTTTCAGTAAAAAAAAGGAGTTTCTTTTGTAGGAAACTATTCAAGTAATGGGCCAGTGAGCAGCATACTGATCAAATAGTTTCAGAGATGGAATAACAAGACAGTGTATAGAAATTAGAAATGGGACAAAGTTGAAAGTAACAGTACTGCATGATCAGCAAATGGCCAGGTTACAGGATGTCAGCTTCACTTGCAAAATATTAGATGCTAATTACATTGATTGGATGAAATTCTGCCGAGAAAGTGAATAAATTCTTCATAATTTACTCAATTATGTAATGCCATTATAAATTAGCAAAGAAGTTTGTTAAGATGTTCAGACCACTTCTTAAAGTGAAAGTTAAGTGTATGTAAACCATGGCAGGTTAAAATTACCACCAAGAAAATTTAGAACTGTGGAAATGTGCTATAAATGAAAGGCAGATAATAAAAAAAACCCACTCATATTTCAGACAGTCATTTAAATGAATTTCCATGTGTAAAACACYGTATCACATATTTGGAAGCAATTTTTCTGTTTCAATGTTTCATCATGATATTGTAACCGCAATTGAATTCAGTCATATATATTTTATATTCGACAAGTTACTGCTCCTCACGTAAGTCATGGCCCACACAACTTCAATCATTTCCACTTATTGTCCCTTTGCTACCCATGGTCAGTGGCAGCTGCCCTGTAGGACTCCAGCCTGTTATATCAATGATGTAGAAGAGCTTTATGAAACTGTGAAGTAGAGCTTCCACACTGAAGTGGGAGCATGGGAGCAAGACAAAGGATCCTGAATTAACTTCTCCAATCCCTAAAACAGGAGGCACAAGTGGGGGTTGGAGGTACAGGCTACAGGGCTGTATTTCCTTTGGTAACAGTAGCCCTAGAATATATGAGTTTATTCTAATGGGGTACTTCCACAAAGAGATACAAGTGTCAGCTTCCAAATCTTGTGTCAGCTTCCAAATCAGTTAAAAAAGCATTGATCTTAAAGCATCAATAATTGCATATGTACTTTTTATACTGCAGGTTTTAAGAAGATCCTTAAATACTGAAAACAATTAAGCTGGCAAGAGCCAACAGTGGCTTGTTCCATGATTGCTCCATGAGTAAGAACTTTTCAGAGTACAAGGTTCTTGAATTTACCTCTGTTATGTAGCATGGATAATGGAGACTTGTAGCATTTACTTGGTTAGCAGTCTTACAGAAAGTATTGAGAACTACCAAACTTGGTATTTAACTGTCTTTTAATTTAGTATTTCCACCAATTCTATCTTTCAGTAATTTAATCAAAACTGTAACTTCCTAGATGGTTAGTGACATGAGAAGAGCTTTACTAAAGCTGAGGTATTGCACCACTATAGCTTTCTCCTTCCAGTAACCTATCAGGTTACACATCAAAGAAGAAAATTAAATCTTTGAACCATAGAATAACCTAGGTTGCAAGGGCCTCCAGAGGTCATCTAATCCAACCTCCTGCTCCAATAGGATAAGGTTGCTCAGGGCCATTTCCAGTCAAGTTTTGCATATCCCTAAGGATGGAGATTTCACAGCCTTTTAGAGCCCTTGTGCAGGGTTTGACTATTCTCATGGTAGAACACTTTTTTTCTTAAAGCTACTTTTTCCCATATTCCCATGTTCTATCTACAGTTCATTCCTTTCTGTCCTACTGGCCCTTGACAAGCAATCATCGATTTTGTACTGATATAATACCCTCAAGGTTCTTACAGACAAATTGTTTAATTATTTGGTTYTGTATCTTTCTGAGGACTAAATTTGTGAAATCAATTTTTTAACAAGCAAAATTAGTTCTGCATAATTTTATTACAGAGAAGAACTTCTTGTCCAGGTACTTCTAGTATTAGCTAAGTTCTGAAATACAGTCGTTATCAAAATTTCACGTCTGCYATAATTTTGACATCAGTTGCCATGAACTTTCAACACATAACTCAGTGTCATTAGAGGCTGTCAGTGTTTGATAGTCTCATTGATCACAGTAAAAAGAAAAGTTTGTGTGTGCAGAGAAAAGCCTTTCCTACAGTTATTTAGATTTATTTACTTTTACATCAGGGTGTTGTAATCAGAGTTATTTTACAGCTTTTCAGAATCACCACAGGAAATTTATTTGCAATTTGAAGTTTTTATCTCTAAGGTTATTTTTTCTTATGAAGAATCTGAAGCAGTGACCACTTCTTGAGTATGTTATCACTGAAGAAACCTGTTTTTTAGAATAAGGCTGGTGTTTTATGAGGATGAACAGGATAGTTGAGGCAATGGACATGTCCCTGGTTCCTCAGTGAACAGCATGTTTTGAATGTTGATTCACCAGCAGTCTCTCTGATGCTGTCTGGGAATAGAGAGGAAGAGGTGTAGGGGATGGAACTGCTCCAGACTACRTGGCTGTGTAGTCATCTCCTGTCTGGAGCAAATAGGCCTGTTCATCAGGCCAGCTGATCTTTCTGAAGTATTAATTTGCACAACTTAGAATAAGACTTTTGTAGTGTTTTTCTCTTGTTCTGTTTTGCTTCAACTGTCTTCTTGAAGCACATTCACAAATTTCTGGGGGCACTGTACAGGTCAACAGACTACAGGTAGAAAATCCAAGACTACATGGGAAAATCCAAGTCTGTGACATTGATAATAGTCAGAGACCAAGAAAGCAAGGGTTTTTTTTAGCACAGGTTGCTTTCACTTGTATTTTAAGGAGATCTCAAAACACACAAAGTTTAATTTTTTTTTAAAATACATATTTTGTGACATAGTAAATGCTCACTAAGGGACCCAGAGAGGATTTAGCCAATCCTCTATCAGCACTACTCTGGACCTCTGTCTGGCTCTTCCATGTGCCAGCAGGCAGACATGTGGGCCAATGAGGAAAAATCTAGCTCAAGACAACTTTCCCACTGATTTGAAAGTTAATTGTAAAACTAGGTTATTTTAAATTATATATTCTATATTCTATAGAATCACAGAATGATAAGAAAAGACGGCTAAGGTCATCGAGTCCAGCCGTTAACCCAGCACTGCCATGTTCACCACTATACTGCACRTGCCATATCCACACGTCTTTTGAACACTTCCAGGGATGGGAGTATCACCACTTACCTAAGCCAATGCCTGACCACCCTTTCATTGAAGAATTTTTTCTTAATATCCATTCTAAACCTCCCCTGGCACAACTTGAGGCCATTTCCTCTGGTCCTATCACTTGTTAGCCAGGAGAAGAGACAGACACCAACCTTGCTACAACCTCCTTTCAGGTAGTTGGAGAGAGTTATAAGGTCCCCCTTTTAAAGCTTTAGTAGTACTTAAATTAAAATATAATTTCAGTAGGGTAAATTCATGACAAAACCAGAAAAAATATATTGATCAATATATTGATAAATTAGAAATTGTTTTACCTGAATTAGCTTGCTATATTGTCTTCAATAGTATAAGTACTGAAATATATGCTATTTTTCAGAGATTCTGACAGAATTTATACTATACTTGGTCTACCTCATACGGCCACTGGATGGTACCGTTATTTTTCCAAAACCAAGCTTTCAATGTATATTTTCTGGCAATATATCAGCTGATTATGAGAAGGCAAGTGTAAGCATTCGAGTAATTTCTAGTAATTTTCACTTGTTTTTCCATTTCATATGGCAGGTTTTCAATACCTCCAATGGTAATAGGTATCCGCTTTTACATGTGCATGCTGCTTCTTGTTGTGTTATGCTTGCTTACTTCAACAGCTTCTTTCTCCATGCATCTTGCTTTGCTTTTTCCAGGAAAATGCCTGACTTTAGGAGTTGCTAAAAACTTACTGAGACCTATTGCTCTCACAGTTATCAAATATCTGTTCTACTCTGTATGTATCCCAAATGTGTAATCTATAGCAGAACAGGGGTAAATTGCCTGTAATATATTGTCATGGTAATGATTTGTTAGCTTCATTTATATTGTATCAATTCTCACATAATTTTTTCAAATATTTTCAATTTTTTATTTTTTGTGCTCCTATAAGCAAAGAAGGTCAGCCACATAAGTACATCAATGTGAGAGAATTTTAGGTAAGAATCCTAGAAGTGTGTTTTATATATTTTCTTGTATTTGCCACCCCTTCTTCATTGTGAAAAAGGTATTTGTTTCCTACAAATGTATGGATTAATACTGTAAGGAGAAATGCCACTTATAGTTCATACTAGTGCTACTTCAAATATCCTTTGGCATAAGTAATCTGACTGTATAGGAATTGTAAGGTAGAATATGGCTTTCAACTGATCCTTTTTGTTGAAGGTACTGGCATGTTTTGGCTTGGTCTAAAATTTTTTTTTTCACATCTTGGTTTCAGCATTACTGATAAATCCTTATATTTTTTGGAAGCAGATATTAGCAAGAATAATTTCTGGACCAATAAGTTAACTCACGCAATTTTCATAGTAGCTATTGGCCTGCTTGACCAGAATTTAATCCATTAAATTTAAGTGATTGACCAGTATAGTCTTTTCAGTGTGACAAGAGAAAAAAAAAAAAGCAACCCTACAACTCCAAACCCAACAAATAAACTTTATTGGGCTGCTGAATACTATTTTATTTTTTGTCCACAGGTCAATTGTATCTGTACTGTCTTTAAATAATAAAAGGTTTAACAGTATCTACATACTGTCTGAAATCTTATAGAAATATGCGTTTCTGGAAGTTTAAAGTCTGTAGAATGAAACCTGGTTGTGCAAATGAATTAAATTACAATAGCCTGACTTAAGGAGAAAATGTTTTCCATGGGACAAGATAACACAAACAAAGTATACAAAGAATTTGTTGTTTATTTCTTGTTTTATCTCTGTATTTGGGTGCACCTAGAAATCCTCATCATTTTTTATCCTGTTTCACTAAATTCTCCATCACTCTATTCTGCAGTTTTCTTATGATAAATATTCATATAATTTATATTTAAGCCTTATGAAATATAGATTTTAAATGAAATAGATAATTCATACTGACTTCCTACTGATTGCTTTCTTCACTTCCTTCCTTCCCTCCTATTAGAGAAAAGTTGCAGGAAATATTCTTCAAATAATTGTAAAATAAAACCAGGTCAGTCTAGGTGAAAGAAGAATATGTAATAAATCTTATGCTGCAAAGGAAAATCCTCAGGGAGCAAATTCTAGTTCTTGACCACTGCATAACTGTGAAAAGATCAGGGTCTTCACACTTCACTACCAGAAAACTGGTATTGCCCTTGGAATAGAATGTGTCCCCTCTCARTGCCTGCATTTAGGCAAAAAGTACCAAATTGCAAATTATGCTATACAGCCTTTTGGCAATTAACTTTTCTGCTTCTTTAATAGTTCACATACTATTCTGCCACACAATAAGTTCTTGCATGTTAGAATATCCTGAGTTGGAAGGGATCTACAGTGTTCACAATGAGTGACTACCAACAGTACATGCAACCTGCAATGGTCAGAAATCTAGACTCTCTCTTAATGATTGTGCTTCATAAGTGAAGATTAACAAATCGAATAAACAGAATAGTAAATTTGTGAGTAGCAGCATTATGTTTGCTGGACCTTCTTATTAGGTGATTTCCATTATGATAGATTTCACTTGGCATATGGATTTGAATATGCCATTGTCAACTCACATTCCCATTCTAAATGTCCTTCTCTGGTTAATAAATGGAGAGCTATTAAATCAATAATTTTGAATGCGAAGTATTAAAAGTACCTCAATATGCAATTAATAATGGCTGTAAGTGTTTGTATGATTAAACCTATAATTGTAAGTTGTCTTGTGGCTGAACCCATATTATTTTGTGGAATTGCATTACACCAGAATAACAGGGAACAGTCCCTGACTCTTATAGGTAGTTTTAGTGCATAATAATAGGCGAACAATTCAATAATGTGTTTGCTAAACTGCCAGCACTTAATCATTTTTCAGAATATGAGTCCATTGGTTATTTAATTTAGAAAATGTCTGTGTCTGCTCTTTCATCTACCACTTGCTGGTGTATTACTATTAAAACTACGGGAATGACACCATGGCTCTTTGAGAAATGGCCTGTAACCTTCTGTTATATAACCTGGAATCACATTCACTTTTTCATGCTTGCACAGAATTGGTGGTTCATAGGTATTCTGTGACTGATTAATAGATCCAGCTGCTTTTCCTTCTTTATTGTTTCCAACTGAGAAGCTCCTGGATTATAGAAGAAATTCTCATTATTGGTCCCTGCATGAATGACCTTTACTTTCTGCAGTTGAATTTCATCCATATTTGTATTCCATTCCTTAATGTCACGGAGTCCTTCCATTACAAGGATCTGATCATTCCCATGCTCACAGGGTTGCCAGTTTTGCATCAGCAAGTGAAATACCTTGAATTTTTCCTTCCAAGGGTAATAATGAAGATATTAAACGGGTGTTGATTAGTGCTTCATTGTCTACTTGGAGTTCCATCTTCTCTTACAGATTTTTGAAATTTCCTTTTGAATCTATCTTTATATGTTTTGCTGTTCACATTCCAGTTCTTTCCCATTACCATTAATAATGTCCAATATAATATTGAGTGGCACCAACACCTTATCTTACCAAAATACATGTTTATATTGTATACCATACACTATAGTGTATATTTATATATTACAAAATACACTTCTTGCACTTAGTGCAAGAAATTATTTTAAATATCTGATGAGTTTGTTATAACCTACCTCTGAGAAGCAGTCCTAGAGGAGAATGACCATGTCTAGATTTCTTCCCCAGCACGTGGAACAATTCTGTTGGATATCAGCCGAGCCAGTTGCGTCTCTCAGTAGTGCTCCCAGTTTGGAGCAATTCCTTTGATCTGCTCCATTTGAAATCTAGGGTGTGTCCCAGCATGGAAAGTAATCAATGTCTGTGTATTTCCCCCTGTTTCTTTGAAAATTCCTTTCACCCCTGACCTCACAGTGTGCGTGCTCGGTCCTGACAGACTTTATACTGACTTTCTGCTGGATCTGTTGTAGTGGCAGGTTTCTTAGTCCTTACCAAGGACTCTCCAATCACAAAGAAACCGCCTCTCATCTTAAAGCTCTGAGTTATTTCTCCTGTCTGTTGACTATCCCGCCTTCTCTTCTGTGCGATGTCTTTGTTTATACTTGGGCAATTTCTCAAAGCTATCTCCATTACCTCTTCTCTTATGGGACTAGCAGCTTCTCTCTTCTGTCATCCTATCTTCTCTTTCAGCGTGTTTCTCCTCATTGCTGCCCACTGCAGCATAGCGCTTCCTAAACTGGCTCTTAATCCTCCTGCCATGTTCTCACAGTCGTTCTTTTTTTGGTTTATTGATCTGCCATTCAGCTTCTGTTGTTCAGTAAATGCAGGCCATCAGTTTTTTATGCCGCTTTCTCTCTTCCATTTATCTTGACACTCCTGTCTGGACTTTCTTCTGTTTTCCAAGTCCATGTCCAATCTTCATATCTTCTCCATGAGCCCCGTAGGGAAAACTTCACACAAACCCAGGTTCTATCTGTCACTTGCTCAGACAGAATGCACTTCTCACAGGTTTGGAGTTTTTTTTTCATCTTTATCTTTCCATTTTGGTGAGCAGTTCACTGTTACTTGTTGCCTGAGTAATTCTTTGCACTCTTTACCTTTCCTTAAAAGATAATCATAGGTGGGTTAAAGTTGCTTTACACAAACTCAGTGTTTTCTGTCATATGTTAGACTCATTGGTCAGTGATCTCCATGTTACAGTCAGAGTTTCATGTCTGGGAGTTTAAAATCTGTATGACACCTCAAATATAGGAACAAAAATTCAATTAAACGGGAAAGAATTAATTTTTTTTCAAGTAATTCCACTGTTTTTTAGCTGAAGACCATGGTAGCATAAGGGTAGCCAAAGAAGCATTTTTTTAGAAAAATATTTGCTGTTCCTCTTCTGCTCTGAATCAAAAACATCCATATATATACGTTTGTCTCCTATTTATCAGCAGAGGTGTCCTAGCAAATGCTTGCTGTTCAATGTTTCTCCATATCTGTCAGATGCAACTCTCTACAGAACACCTGGAGAAGAATGTTGTAAAAGTAAATCACTGGAGACAAGGTGAAGTGTGTACTCTGTTTTTATAATGCATTTCACTGCCCTGTTCTTTCAGAGCATGAAGCTGTAATCCAACAAATCTAACTGCTGAAAAGGCAAAATAGTCTGCTCCTTTTAACAATTTCGATGCCTTATTCTATGAAAAGTCCTCTTGGAGACAGAATTTGACAACTATATTTCTTCAGTAAGGAATTTAAAAATAAGAGTCAGAGGTTGAAGAATGTGGTTTCTCATATTTCGGGCTCATAATGAATTATTTAATAAAAAGGTTTAAATGCTACTACATTCTCCAAGAGTACATGTGTATTTATAATATTTTGATGCAAAGTTCCCGAAATTTGAGTTGTACTAAAATCTAAACACTTTAGAATTCTGAAGAAACCTCAGTCTTCAAGATCGTATGAACATTAAGCTTCCTTTACAACCGGCTGAGAAGAATTCTGTTCCCTGAAAATTTCTTCCAGCTCTGTTTTGTCAGTTGGTGAAAGAAGATACCTATTTTCTTAGCATGAAATAGAAAATTTATCACTGTTACACTTAAGATCTGTTGACATCTATGTTTTTTATCTAAATGAATATATGAGAAAAACCATGGAGAGGTAAAGCAAAATGACTTTCACAAGCAGTAATTGCAGTCTACATAATTACTATACTTTTAGATTCTGTAATTTAAACTGGTACAGCTTTTAACGCTCCTGAAATACTTTTGTTCTGAGGAGCATGTGGATGGTATATAGGACCTGATCTTTACAATCATTCAAACAAAGTAAAAATTGCAAAGAAAGTGTACTTGAAAGTACACACTATGCATATTATTCGCATTGAAGACCTGGTTTTCACATACAATTGGAAGGATGGTAAGTAGACAAACTAGACTATAATTCCTTGCTATCATAGCCTGAAAAGTACAAGGCTTTTCTTTCTTATTTTGTCACTAGGAATCTGTTTCAAATAGATTAGTGACTTTTTTTTGTACTAAATGCGTTAAATTCTTCAGAAGCTCTTTTGTCTAGTAGCTGAACAGTGCTTTCTGGAAAAATTTGAGTGCAACTACATTGTTGGATGAAGATTATGAAGATAAGTTGCAAACTCTTTGATTATTTCCCAAGTTTTCTACTGTATAATACATAACCCAGGAGGGGTTTTTACATTTTTATTACAAAAGCCCAAGTTTCAAATAGCTGTGTAAGTTCAATTCTGTTTCCATGCACTTTGAAGATGCAATACAATCAAGGCACTTTGGGTTGAATTTTAAGAGTTATGCATGAAAAATAATCACATATAGTTTGATCACAAATAAAGGGGAGTTTGTGTGTATTTCCTACAGATTGCTTTGAAAACTTACCCTTTTAGAAGTTTGTAAGTTGTAGCAAAGCAAGACCTTAAGGGTCAGACAGGAGTTCAAAAATTTTTTAAATGGTTTATATAACACGCTCATTTTAAATTTCTGTAGGTGTGACCCAAAGTCTGTCAAAGTCAATGCAGTTGTTTCTCTTCAGTAAATTTTAGGCCAAAGAGCCCTTAGTTTTCTAGGAGAAAGAAAGCATATGTTTGTAAGATTTGGACTCTGCTTTTGAGAAATAATTAAGATAATTGGAATGAAATGTCTTATCATCACATGAGTTCAATATTTAAATAATTTATTAATAGAAAGACTGTAGTTGGATATAAAGTGAGCCTATTATGTATCAAGACTTCCTCTAAATGTCCCTATGAGTTAAACATAAAACTTTGCATTCTATTGCTTGATATTGACATTTCTGAAAATCAAAACAAACAAAAAAACCCCAAAAACCAAACAAAAAAATCAGGAGCTATTGAGGCCAGTCCTGACATTGCTCCATTATTTTAAGATGCAAATTGTAGGAAGTGCTAGAAAGATTTACTTCCAAGGCTTGACTGACTCTTTATATTTCTTAATGATTTTGCCATAGATGGCATAAGCCAGAGAGCATTGCAGGTAACTGAACTGTTACTAAAATTTTACAAGATTGCATAATATTTATGGCATTTCCCTATATTGTATTAGGATTAATGATGACTGCTTCAGGAACGCTCAGACTTCTAAGAGAAGAGAAACATAATGAAATATAATGCTTCCTTGTTTTCTTCCAAGGTATTCCGGTTCTATTCACTTTTATTTACAGTAYAGTATTTGTTTTATTCTAAACCTATAGGTGATATTACATTTGGAATGTTTAAGTCACACCAGAGAACTGGAGCTAACATGCAGCAGTACAGAAATAGCAGCACTTTCACTAACTTTTGAACAGACAAATGGTTTGAACAGACAGACATGATGCAACTGTTCAAACTATGAGGATTTAAGAGTTTAGCAAAAACTGTGGACTATTGTTCAGCTAACTAGAAGTATTGATACCTGCAAGTGACTTCAGAGTTTAAAGGAATTAAACTAGTTGAAAAGCAAGTAGAATAATTCATTGTGTAGAATTTATTCTACAAATTTAGTTAGAGCAGTCTAGATTACTGATTGCAGACACCTTCCCCTGAGAATTGATCTCTTCCTACTGTGAATTGCTCATGAGCTGCTTCTCAGTTGATTAATTATAAATGTTGTGGGAATGGGGAAAGAACAGCCTCCACACCACTTAACTTTAGGCAACTAACTTAAGTGCCTGAGACAGCAGGCTAATCTACTAGGCTTCTTATATACTCAGTGGAAAAAAGATAGACTTTTCCTCAGGGAGAATTTAAAGAACATTTTTAAGCTCCTGCTCTGACTTGCAGTGCTTTCATTTTTCTTTACAATTCTAAGAATATTCTCAGTTGTTTCTGTCACTTGAAATGGATGATTTCCCTTAGCACTCTGAATCCATAATCTGCTCTTAAAGAAATTAGAAACATGCTAGTTTGGTTAAAACACATTAAAGCAAAAATTTTGCTTGAGCATAGCAAAAATAGTACACAGGTATGTTCAGCAAAACTGGCTCTTCCCTGGGAGGGTGTAAGTAGAAATGGTAGAAGGGTCCAGCTGGGGCAGAAGACATCCTACCAAAGCCCTGCAATTGGTGTAGAATCGTGGAACGATTTGGGTTGAATGGGACCTTAAAAATCAGCTAGTTCTAACCCCCCTGCCATAGGCAAGGACACCTTCCACTAGATCAAGTTGTTTGGGGCCCCATCCAAGCTGGCCTTGAACACTTCCAGAGATGGGGTATCCACAACCCCTCTGGGCAACCTGTTCCAGTGTCTCACCCCTTCATAATAAAGAATTTATTCCTAATATCTAATCTAAACCCGCCCTCTTTCAGTTTAAAACCCTTACCCCTTGTCCTATACCAATAGGCCTATACCAATACCTTTTTTTATAAGCCCCCTTTAAGTACTGGAAGTACTGATGGASAGATTAAACAGTACCTGTCCCAGTACAAACCTCTAAGAGACACCACTCACCACTGGTCTCTCTCTGGACCCTGAGATGTTGACCACTACTCTCTGGATACGACCATCCAAGCAATTCCTCATCCACCAAAGAGTCCATCCCTGAAAATCCATACCCCTATGATTTAGAGAGAAGGATGTAGTGGAGAACCATGTCAAAGGCCTTGCAGAATTTCAGATAGATGACATCCAGAACTCTTTCTTTGTCCACTGACATAGTAGTCACTCCATCACAGAAGGCCTCTGTGTTGGTCAGGCAGGACTGGCCCTTTGTAAAGCTATGCTGGCTGTCCTGAAGCCTTAGCACAGCTTCTAGGTGAATCTGTTCCATGATCTTCCCAGCCACAGAGGAGAGGCTGAGATGTCAGTAGTCCTCAGGGTCCTCCTTTCTACGCTTTTTAAAAATAGGTGCAATATTTAATTTTTTTCAGTCATCCGGGACTTCACTTCATGCCATGAGTTTTCGAATATCGTGGAGAGTGGCTTGGCAAATACATCAGCCAATTCCCTCAGGACTCTGGGATGCATCTTACCAGGTTCCATAGGCTTATTATGTACAGGTTCCTCAGGTGGTCATGAACCTGATCTTCACTTACAGTGGGAGGCTTTGCTCCCCCATTCCCTGTCTTACAGTCCACCTACTCAAGAGGTGTGGGAAGAGAGGTTACCACTAAAGACTGAGGCAAAAAAATTGTGGAATATCTCAGCCTTCTCATCTTTTATTGTTACTGGTTAGTGCATCTTTCTCATCAGAGAAGCCCTTATTATTCTTTGCATCCCTTTCTAAGTTGTGCTCCAGCTGCAATGTGGTCTTTTTGACCCCAACCCTACACAACTGGACAGTGAGCATAAACTCTTCCCAAGATACTCATCTCTGCTTCCATTGCCTGTGTAGTTACCATATGTTAGAGTAACCATACTGGAATTTCAAACAAAGCTAATTTTATGGATAATTAATCAGCTTTTATAACAACATTTCATAAGATATATAATGACCAATAAAAAAATCTATTAGGTTCCTGGACATACTATGTGTAAATGTGTTATCTCCACAGACAATGTGTGCTAAAATGACCTGRCTATAGAGGCTGTGGTCTAGATATGAGCAGCTGTGCTGCAATTACTCTTTATTTGGCTGCACACACCTAGATTCTCTGCAGATTACCTTTCTTAGTTTGAAGAACTGAAAAACTGGCTTAAAATAAAGGGTAGTTTAGAGCTGCCTTTTCCTTGGTCTGAGGCTTTCCCAGGAGTAGTTTGCCAATACATGGTTTATTGTTTTTGCTCTCTACCTAGGCCAGCTGATCTCTTAGACTTAATGTTTGCAATATCAATGCTTGCAGCTGTGATTTCAAAATTGGTTTTCAATTAAAAGTTACCAGCATTGACTTACTAACTGTACAAGTAACAAGCATCCAGATAAATCTTCTTTATTTAAGCAAAAGCTTACAAATCCCTGTTTCAGATTCCTGTTTAGATCTATAAAGAGTTGTAAAACATATTTTCTAATAGATTTTGCAACCATTGCAGGAATCCAACTAGTAGAGTGAGTTTAAGGGCTAAGGATTTAATTAGGTCRTTTCAGATCATCAGGATAAAAAGAATCGCAGTTTACAATAACTAAATAATTATTCGAGGTAATCCTGGGCACATTAGCTGATATATTGGAAAACTTGTGCAGTGGATTACATGTGGGAAAAACAGAAACAACAAATGCATAAGAAAAGACAAAAAGAATGAGGGAACTACAGATCACTAAGGGCAATGAAAGTGTACAAGAGGCTTTCAACTAAAATTCAAAACAATCTTGAAAAAAATGAAGTTACAGTCAGAAAAGAGTGAGATTTATCAGAGAAAAGAGAGCTTTCAAACAGGAATAATCTGCTGCATAATCAAAGAGTGAGGAACCAATTTTTCAGAGAAAGATTTGGAGTTATAGCTGTTAACAAGCTGAATATATGTCAACAATGCCACGCTGCATGAAAGACAACAAATTTGTAGAATGTGCCAACACTTGTACAGCCTCTAAGACACATGCATATCCTGAAGATAAGAATGGTTTTCATTCCTATCCAGTCTGAAATAGTCATGGCACTTTGTGTCAGTTTCTTTCTGTCCTCTCATGCTCTAAAAGAAGTCCATGTAAAGACCATTAACTTCATTGTCTTCCCTCCCTCCATTTCCCTTTTTCTGTCTTCTCTTCCTCTCTTCCATTTACCAGTTCCTTTGTTATTTAGACGGATTTCCATGCTCCCAGGCAATGAAAAACTCCTGACATTCTGACTAGCAGTTCTGGAAACTTGTTATCTTTCTCACTCATGAACTTCTAGCCTCTTGAATTGAAGTAGTAAAGTCCCCAAAGGACAGGTTTTTGGATCTCACATATTACTCTAGATTCCTTTCGAGAAAATGAGCCTCCAGCCCTTGATTAGCAGATCTATGAGTTATCAGGAGCCAAAGGTTTTGATTTAGCCCTAGTTTGTCTTTATTAGGAATTGAGAGAAAAACACCTTTACATTTTTAGAGATGTCTCTTAGGCCTAAGTACTGTGTTCCTTTTGGGATGTGGATTTAGTTCGGAACAACTCATCTGAAACAGATATTTCTGTCTGCTCCCTGAGGGATTTATTGGCAAAACTAGCCATCTATTAACATTATCTTGGGACTCCGCACAGTGAGAATAGATACTATAAATCTTAGTTGTATAAAAGCCCAGAAGCTATAAGGTTTTACTGGACAGCAAATAGAAAATTCCAATAAATTCAAACCTGTTTATTTTACTTAGAGTGAAAGAACATTCTGAGTGAAGCTTGGCTGGAAACATCTTTGGAGACAGCCATTTTGCCCACCTCACACTAACCAGCTACATATCACACCTTGCGCTTGCACATTTTTTCTCAAATACATAAAATCATTTTTCATGGGCCAAGCAAAATAGCAGGATCTTGTATTACTAATTACTATGTAAATGGCCTTGGTCTTGGATGAGATTAGAACTAACAATAAAAAAAATTAACAAGTGTATCTATAGTATTACACTGCATTAGTGGCAATAGTCTACAATTTAAATTTACATCACTCATCAAGATTCATATTTCTCAACTGTCACAAAAAATTAAGATTATACAGAGCCAAATTAGTTCTGATTACTTCTGTTAGTTTTTTCTGAGTGGTCTCACAACGATTATTACAGAATGTCATAGATTTACYTAAGCATAGGTACAAATTTTCTTGTTAAATGTAGAAGATGGTTACCTATTCAGAGCTCGACAGTAAGAGGGTACATGGTGTCCAGACTTGGGGAATTTGAGGTTCCAAAAATAGTCTTTGATTCGTGTTTCTTAAATTTTATTTTTGCTGTAAGTACCATTTTCCTTCCACTTTCCTCATGCATAATTCATTCTGGCTAACCTCATTTACAATAGGTATTTTTTCAGCAGTTACTGTCATATCACCATAGTTATTCTGTTATTGTAGTTTATTGCACTGCATTTCCAACCAAATCATGCTCTAGCAAAGAAACAAAACATTACCACTTATCACAATTGCTGGCTTTATTCTAACTTTTAACCGATAAAAATTTGATTAAAATCCTCCTGAATATAARGCTGGTTCCTATACTGTATTATACCTCTAGTACAGTTTACTTATCCAGTAAGATTTTTTAATCTGTGTTACCAGTTTGCTTTTCTGCACAGCTGAAATATCATAACAGGGCTAAAAAGCCACCATCATGTTCAAAGGAAAGAAGAAGTTAATTATGGCTTAAAAAATCTTACACATTTGGGAAGTTTAAAAATTCAGTTATTAAATATAAACCTGGAAGATGACAAAACTCTTCTGTACCACTCTTATAGATGTGAGAATAGGTACAGAGTTCATACCTGTTCTTAGAGGTGTATTAACCTCTAAGCTATTTGTAATTTACGTAAATCAGAAAACACCTAGAGGAAAAATTTTGATTGAACTATGACGGTAAAATAAATTTAAAAAGTGTCATAGGATTGAAGTTTCCCATCTCCTTTAAAATACTTACAATGAAATTACTGGAAACCACAAACATTTGCATTTACTTACAAAAAACAAAGAAAAACTTGTTGCTCATGTAAGGCATATCCGTGGCATGCAGCTGTGCTGCTCCACATTAACCTTTCTTCTTCCTTGATCCTTATTCGGAGGCAAGGAAGGCAACTGGAGGTGTCTAAGGTAACTTGCAATCCCTGTTCAAGGCAAGAAAATAAACTACAGAACCTTATGCTGAAAGTCTACAGGGGAAATACCTCTTATTTGGATCCCATAGAAACTTAATGTAATCTAAAGGTCATCAAGTTAATATCCATAATCCTGAGGGTACCTAAGCCATCTGAGTTCTCACATCTTCGACCACTTATAATTTAGGAAATCCTAAATTAAATTAAGGAATCAGAATTCTGTAGAAATTAACTGCTCTAAAAAAAAATTATTTTCTTTCAAAGGCTTTATTAGAATTATAGAATGATGGAACAGCCCAGGTTGCAAGGGACCTCAAAAGATCCCCTGGTCCAACCTTTGATGGGAAAGAGAACCTTCACAAGATTATCTAGCACCCTGTCCAATCGCATCTTGAAAACCTTCAGTGATGTCCTTGGAGAGGTTGTTCCAGTGAACGAGAGTCCTTGCTGTAAAAAATATATTTCTCATATCGAGAGGGAAGTTCTTGATACTTCAAACAGTGCCTTGAAATGGGAAGAAACAACTAAACATTTTCCCTTTATGAAGGTGTCTAATAATTTGTATGGGGAGTTACAGAACCTGAGTCCTTTGAAAGTTCTGCAAGCCTTTTCCAGGAAAAAATTAGGGTAAATACTTCTGCAAGGCAGCATGGTACTTTTGATCTCACATGATTCTGCCTTGCTAACAAAGGAACTGGCACCACTGGATAAAAAGTAGTAGTCTGAAGACTTGATTCTTAGGCAGTGATCTATTTATGACAATAGGCTTTATTGCCTCTACTCTTGAAGAGCGAGAGAGAGCCAGGATAAACTACCCCTTAGGATGTCACAACAAGCTCATGGACAAGGCCCTGGCCGAGATGAAACTCCCAATCATGTTACTGGAGAAAAATCAATACATTAAATTCTACCAAAAAATTATGCACTCATCCTAGGAAATTGAATATGAACAAATTATTCAGTGTGATAAATTTAGCAGCAATAAGATGKCTGGTTAGGACTCTTGTTGGAAAAAGAGAACCGCATTAAAGCTGCTCAGGATAGGGACCAGTACCAATAAAACAAAAGTTAAACTCATACAGATACACAGACAGCTGAACATAGAAAGGAGGAAGAGAAAAATTTTGCAATCAACTGAACAATGGGGAACTGTATTTCTATTTTGTGACAAAAATGAATACCTTCCAAAGAAGAACCAGAAGCAATTTCAGGCCAGCTGTGGGACTGCTGCAAGGGTTTGTRTAACTATGAAGTAAATGTTTACTTAACATCAACATGTTAACAACTGAACAAGACTCAGAGAGGATTTGTTCATCCTTAGAGTTATCAAACGAAAGTCAGGAAATTACAGCTTTGGAAAATCCTCATCAGGAAAAGCTAAGCATTTGCAAAAAAAGCAAGAGAGAAACTACCATTACTGAAATTCACAAGCTTCACACATACCATAATGCTGTCAGGGCATAACTTGCTGAAAAGGGACCTTGACAATATGTTCCTATGTCTACCTGATCTGCCAAAGACATTACCTGAGGAGGAAGAAGAGGCTTTTAGAATGACACCAAGTACAAAGGATCAGATATTCAACTTAAGAAATTGAACAGAAAATACTGAGAATATGAAATGGAACTACACTGCAACTTCACAGGCTTCAGTAAGGCATTTGATCATTCATGGCAACGAATACTATAGAATGTGACGAAGACACTCAACATTAGCAAAAGAACAGTGACAACCACTGAAATCCTTTATTACAGTGCAGGGAGTAAAGTCCTTGAAGGCAACACACTGAGTAAGTAGTTCCATATAACAGCTGGTGTAAGAAAGTGATGTCTCCCATTACCACATCTCTTCAATAGTTTCCTTGAACATGTTATGTCAAAAGACTGAAAACTTTGAAGGAGTGCTATCAGTTAGAGGTAGTAATATAGGTAATCTATGCTTTGAAGGTGATGTAGATTYGACAGGAGGAATGGGATCAGTACGTGAAAAAGCAATGACAAAGCTGGGCAGTGCTGCAATGATATAAGGTATGGAGATCAGGACAAAAATATAGCAGTGTAATGACAGTGAAGATTACTAACTCTGAAAAAGAAATAGATATCAAAAGCAAGAAAGTTGAATGGGGGGACTTATTCAAGTATCTCAGTACTACTACCATGAAAGACAGGAAACTTGAAACAGAAATCCAAAGAATTGCCCTCACGCTAGCAGTGCTCACAGTCCAAAATACAACCCGGAAAGACAAGAACAACCTTAGTAGATCCAAGAGAGAGAAAAAAAAAGGAACTTCTTAGAAATATTGTGTTCTCAAGAGCATGAACAGTGYGAAACAGGTGAAACTCAAACAGCAGCAACAGAATGAAGAATTCAAGCCTTTGAATTCAGATGTCTCTGCAGAATTCAATAGATACCATGTACAGTGCACAGAACTAACAGCTCTATTACAGGGAAGCAGGATCTGCAGTAATTGGATCCCATGAGCCTCTACTAGGAGCAATGCAAAGAAAGAAGCTGGAAAGGTTTGACGATGTGACTAAAGCAAAAGTCCTAGCAAACATAAATTTGCAGAGAGAAAAAAGAGAAAGGAGGAGGAGCTGTTTGTGTACAACCTGGTAAAAAACGTCACCAGAAGCTGGACAAGCAAATCTCTAGCAGAACTTTTTCAAGCAGTTAAAATCACCCGCAATGAAAGACTATAATTATCACCTTGCTATGACCCAGCCAGCCAGAGGGGGGGAAAGAGATTATTGCAGTACAAAAATCTGTTATAAACCCCATCAATACAGAATTTCTATGAAGCCATATCAGTTTTATTATATTTTATAAATAGATAAGATGTATTTTTTTGTTCTTTACTGTCTTTCTTCTTTCTTGTATTTGGTCAAGTGATATTTAATCATTTCCAGACCTGTGCTTCCTTCCCTAGGTAAGAAGGAAAAGAGTATTTGCTCAATACATTGCTGTTAGTGGATTAGGGCCAAATGTGGCAGCTTGAAAGAGACAAAACTGTCACAGCTTCATGTCCCCAGGTTCATCAATAGTGAGACTGTGCATGTATTCCCTAGGCACACTAGGCACATGCACAAACATGTCTGCACAGTTCAATACAGAGAGAGACACAGAGCACTTACACACAGACAGCACAGAAAGCAATGGCCTCATTCTGCTTCCCTCTCTGCTGAGCAGGATGGAGGTCTCCTAGTGTATGTATTTGTACAACACGCATATGTACAGTATGGATGTACCCACAGCTAGGCTTACACTCCCAGTCTGCCTGGCAGCTGCCATCTGGACATACAGACCCCTGAGGCCATAGCCATGCTCTAGCTGCTGGCAAAAATGCCCTGACAGATCCACGCATACACAAAGAGCCATCTGAAACTTCCCTGATCCTCAATAACTACCAGATTCAACAACCACCCATCCCTGTGCTCTTTCTCTTAGAGACCCCTTGGCTCCCAGACCACCACACCTACTTCATGGCCCACTTGTTTTGATCTTTGCTGGCACTCACACACTCATTTACACAGTTGCTCCAGTGGTTGGCACCATGGACAGCTGGGTCCCTGTGACCTGAGGTCCCACTCTGGTTGCTGGCATTGACATCCACCCACTGGGGTCTCTGCAGCTGCTGCCACCACAGACACACAGGGCCCTCCAGCCTGGGGTCTGGTTGCAATCACAGTCCCAGACACACAGAGGCACATCAGAGTTCCTCATCTGGAAAAGAGTAGAAAGGAATTTAGTAAGAATACAGGACAATCTGTGCAGATCAGGTGCAGGGCACGGACAAAYAGATGTACCAACCAGCAGACTATTTACATACAACTACCCTTTCTTCCCTCTTTATTTTCCCACTATTCTTCCTCCCCAAACTACCTTGATTCCTCTCTTTTCCCACCTTTCATTCCTTAAACTTCCCATAATAAATCTTGGGCAATCCCCAAGTGTTCTTCCCCTGCACCACATAACATGTCCCATGCCCCTGGGCAATACTCCCTCAGGCCAGAAGGTGCTCTGACATTGACCTGTGGTGATAGGTTCTATACCTGGACAATGGGGCTGCAGCTGTCCTGTAACCACCCTGGGAATGGCATTGACAGTGTGTTACTTCCTTTGAGACCTCAGTTTGGGTTCCCACCTGCCCTTATTCTCCTCTCTGGGTCTGTGGAGATAGTGCCTTGATGGCCTGATGGCTTCTGTGATACTTCTGGGAGAATGCAGGGCAAACCATTATTTGAGCTCCCCCTCTTGTCTCTGTGCTCCTTTGTGGGGGTATAGAGAAGATTTATTGCAGTTATAATTGGCTGCTGTCATGTGACCTTACCTTTTCTTCTGCTGAGCTAGGTAAGAGGTTGTACTTGTAACTTCTACCTTTTATTTCAGTTTAATTTTAACTTTTGCTGCACAACCATCTTCTGTGTAAGCATCCCAAAGCAGGTTATTTCTCAGCCTGTTGGAGGCTGACGTATATTCAGTTTGTGTTTTCTCATGCCTTTTCTTCTGTAGTTGTATATCTAGCTGCAGTCTATCGCTGCTGTATTCATTCACTCTGTGCTCCTTTTGTATCAGGAGAGCTTATACGAACATCTTCTGTTGGTGCAAAACTTGTGATGTTAACAGAATCCAGGAGACATTGGACCTGTGAATGCCTGTAACTCAGATCATTAGACAGAAATGCATCACCTCTGATGCTCCTGAGCTCCTTGAGCTCAGCAACACCATCCTCACTGTACTTCTGTAGTTAAATTTCAGCTGGATTTGGTGTGCTGTCATGAAAACMCTTGGGCAACAGTAGCCATTGTTTATACGATCTCTGTTCCTAGCTCACTATATAGATATTCATATTAAACCGGGTCCTGTAATAAACCCAATACACTTAAAAATATTTAATTAGCACACCAACACAAGGAACATATATTTGAAATTCACGCTGAATCTCTCTAGCTGTGGTGCTTAATTTGAAGTTTGAATGCTTTCATCTTTTTACTATGCTGTACCATCCACACAAAAGTCTTGGGGAAGTCCACTCAACCCGCCTCCTAATTTACTTTAAAGTTATTAGTCCCCTAAAGGACTAGCTGACATGTGAACCACACAAAAAATATTATGGATTTTTTTTTTTCTTGATTCTTTGATGAAAAACTACTGATTCCAAATGAACAATAAAAATTGAAAGTTAACTAATTCTCAACCAAGGGTTATGGCGAGTAACCTAAATAAGGAATATTATTAAACAGGATAAAAAGAAGAAAAAAATAGAAAGAAATCTGAATAATTTATTTGATTTGGGCTTTATGTCTTGCTTTGAATCTGAAAAAATAAAGTGAAAATAAGATATGGCATGGATATTCTGTTATTTATATACAATAATGACAAACAGATTTGCATTATTTTTCCCCACAAAAGTGGAGTATTTGATGCATGTGGCAGTCTTGTAAAAACTAAAGATTCTCACCCAAGTCAGGTTCTGACCTTGCAATCTTTATTTATGCAAATGGTCCTTCAGCTTCAACAGAAAGTCAATGGGACTATTCTTATCAGTAAATATTACTGCTGCATATAAGTATGGTACATCTTGTGGTATTTCTGCTTGGCTCGGATGAAGAGATAAAATTCTAATTACTGAGAAATCCACCTGCTGGCTTTTTACTCTCCTGGTTCAGAAAAAAGAAAAAAAACACTAAGTGGGTCAGAAGTTGAAAAGAGTTGGTTATTGTAAAGGTAAAGTAAGAAATCAATGCCAAGCTGTACTAGAGATGTAAGCCATAAAGGAAAGTTGGGTGGAAGATGGGAGTCCAGCAGAGCCGTGGGAGATGAGCAATAATAGCTGGCAGCAAAATCTGAAACTTGGTTCAGAGATAAAGCACAACTGTTCAAAAATACAGCCAACATGTAGGACTGAAAAAACAGTCTAGATACTTTTGGAAACATTTTAATTTTATGTATTCACCAACAGAAAGCTCCCTAGTGGAACAAATACATTGCATCCATTTCCAAAACAACAGAACGGGTGCACAATCAGCCAAGTGCATAATGAGTATTGCTGTTTCCACAGCTTTGTTTTCATCTGCCTGTGTGTGGTACTCTTGTAATGGTTTCTTGTTTTCTTTGTGTGACTTCCATGAACTCTATAAATAATTTCTACAGGCTTTACCCAAATCCAGTTTATTTCACTTTTTTTTAAATTTCTCTATTGCAGATGCAAAAGCACCAAAATGATCATTCATAAATAAAAGTTCTAAGAAAATGATGCAGGAATTGCATAAAAAAATTATCTTTTCAGATGTCCTGAATAAAGCATCCAGTATTTTGTTTTGCTTTGATGTGCTGCCAGTTGTTTATTAAACCACCGGGGTTAAGATAAATATTTTCAGTATCAACAAGCACTGGGAATTCTTGCACTGATTCAGAACAAGGGATTTTAGCATTTGGTGCTGAAATGGCAATGGAAGAATTTGAAATGTTCAATGACCTGCAAGCTCCAATTCTATCTGCATACTTTGCTGTTGTAGCATTATTTAGACAGTGTATGAAGAAAGGCATGTAAAAGTCTAGCTGTTTAATGTCTATGCAAGATTTTTATTTCCTCCTTGACATTTCTTTATCTCACCCAAAGTTGCTATTTGGTCTTTTATTTAAATATGCTTCTCATTATTTTAAACAAACCTAAGGTTAGTAAGAATCAGTCATGACATGGACTTGCTGGTAATTTGCAATTTCTAGGAGCCTAGTGTCCCTCAGCTTCTTCTAATTTTGAGCTACCTTTAAAAAGAACATTCCTAAACTCCCTTTTTATAAATATCCCATTGGTTTAATGGATTTCTACTGTCTGGCATCAGCTGACAAGCTGGCAAATGTTTCTGACTGTAAATAATTTTTTTCTTTCTTGCTTTTTAAGTAGAGCCAATTCGGTATTCTCTTCCTAAAGTTTTATAGACAGGCAGACAGACACACAGAAGTGGTACTTCTTAAAGTAAGCTCACATAATTGCAAGTGATGAAATTGCTGGGGATTAGTTGGTTACTGACCTGAAATAAGATACTGACCTGAAGAAGGAGACCATTCAATCTTCTAACTCTGTCCGCTTGAATTATAGAAGTAAAGAATAGCTTACCCTGTTGACTACACTACTATATTCTACCAGGCATTAACAACACAAACACTTGTACTCAGTTGCTGGGAGCTGGATTGACTTACCACACTGCAAAAACATGACAATTTGTAAATCTGTCTTTGTATTCAAAGACAAGAGAAACAGCATGTTTTCCATATTGATCCATGATGAATGTAATACTGAAAGCTTAAAATTTGTGCTTCTTTACTAGTTTAAAAATTGTTGCTCTGGCAGGAACACACAATGTTTGTCCATTGTGAGTATATAACATGGAGTTTGAAGTGGCAAAGGATCAATTTAGTTTGCAGAATACAACGTGAGCTGTGAATTTCTTTCCTCTCTAATCAATATTTCATAGATACTGAAAGCCTGCAGGATAAAAATTTTCCAAATTCTAAGTGAGATGCTTTTTTGTATATGTTCTAAGAATCACTTGTAGAAAACTGACCCGAAGTATTTTAAAGCTGAAAAAAAATATTTTTAAGTATGATCTGGGACAGAGAGAGGGAGAGAAGGCATTTTCCTTTTGTATCTTTCATGGTATTCAAAGTTCCAATAATTCTCCCTGTGTTTGGAAAATATACATCAGAAAATTGTGCTCTGAGAATGTGCTGAAAGTGACCTTTCCTTCACTTCACATAAAAGCCTTCACAGATCCAAAACCTCAGCCTTGCTCCAGTGAGAGTGTTTTTGTTCACGACACTACAATGACTTCGGGTAAGTGTTAGAGGCAGAGAAGCTGCAAACTTGTGTTTTATATGACTTGCATTTCCTCACAGCAGATGGAATTGCATAGAAACTTTTACAAGTTCCTGAATATGTTGTCTCCCACTGGAGCTCAGCCTGTAGTATTCCATCCTCAGAGCTTAACTGCACCATATAGTCCCAATGGCACTCTGTGAGTGAAAATACACTTTCAGAGTGTTTCAGTGACCTTGATTGCGCCAGGCAGGTGGGCCCATTTCAGATTTGGCAAAGCAGTAGATCTCTAAAAGAGCTGAGGTGCCCATTCCAAGTCTGTGATTTAAGTAATTTTAATTAATCTTTACTCCAGAACACCGCTACTTTCTTTTCTGCCCTGCTTACATATTTTTTACTTCCAGTTGCCAACATTTTAACTCAGCAAAGGCTAGACAGTGATAGCTAAACCCATAACCAAATAAAAATTATTTGCCCCATTTGAGGTCAAAATACCCACTAATGCAAACATGATTTCTGTCCATCACCATCCCCCTCACACACACAGCACTCCTCCCAGCCCCTCAGATGTTTAACTGGTGAAACTGCTGGAGAAGATTTAAATGATAGTCTGCCAGGCATTTTACTCCCAGACCATCACTGCGCTTATTGCATATAAACGATGCTTGCGTTGCTCATGCCTGTTCCATATTGTTTAAAACTGATCTCATAATTTCCTCATCTTTCTATTCCCTCCAGTGTGCCTGGAGTTCTGATTAGTAATTTACCACAGAGCTCTATAACAGTGAATACTCTACTGCTGCTGTTAATTAAATCTGTGTGGGTAACTATTCACTCACTAGAGACAATCAGTGCAGCAAGATATTGTCAGGCCTGAGGCTTTGCTCTAATAGAATCTGTACATACCCCAGAGGTGATATGTTCTGTATCTGGAGAGGAAGCAGTGAGCCAGATCTTCTAACTATCCAGCCAGTGATTCAGTGAATGAATGCCAAGGGGACAAGCTTCAAAGACAATGTTCCTAAGGCTGAAAGATGGGCAGAATCAGAGCAAAACAGTATGGATATTTTATCATTCTTGATATAATGTAATCTCATAACCTGAGATTTAGCCCATGTTTCTTTTAACTTTAATTTGGGACACATGACTGACATGGAGTGCTTTAAGTTGTTAAAATTAATCATTTAGAGAGATGTCATACACAGTGAATGGTATTGTTATATTAGGAGCATAGATGAGTTGAGGACACACATGGTAAAAGTGGTTTATAGCACAATACTGAAGAATTACATAAAGGAGCTCTAAAGAAACTACTGACAATTTGCCATCAGTTAGTTTCAGTGGTGACCCATAAAACATTTCCCTGTCACATAATGATAGCTTTTGCCATATTCAAGGTATTTTCGAACATGTGTCAGGAGGTTATACACATCACAGGAAAACTGAAATATTTTAAAGGTTACCATTGTCTTCATTAGCCCCATCACATTAACAAAGGGACAGTTGCCTCCAGCAGGCAATTGCTGGCTCATGAACTCTGCACATGAATTGCTGCAGTACAGGCATCTGCAACAGGATCCAGTCTATTGTTAGGAGGAAATGCCTTAACTGGGTTACACAAATTGTTTAAGAATTATACAAAGCATAGCTTTCCTTCTTAATAAAAGCTATAAAAATGGTATATGATCTTCCAGTCTACAAAGTGAGAGATTAATAATTATCTTTCTTCATACAGATGTAATTATCTTTTTATATGCACAGGGGGTTGTATAATAACTAATGAAACAAGAATTATTATAATGGGTGAAGAAAATACCTGGTTAGTAGGCAGTGGAAGTGCTTCTCTCAAATTTTGGAAGATGTTGTGAGGCCAAACTATGTTTTTGCATGTATGCATAATGCTCATACACACAATGCTTTATCTGTTCAGAGAACCAGTTTTGCAAACATCAATGCAGTCATAGCTGATAGTCTATTTTCCTCGTTCAATAGATAAAGATGAACAGAATGAGAACTGATTTGTTGCATATACATAAATAGGCATATATATACAGCTAATAAACAATATATATAATTAATAATACATATCTTATATAAAAGATATGTGATAAATATTTGTGAATATCTGAAGAAGAGGAAAACTAGATTATTAGGCATTATTACAACATCTGGAGACAAGAAGCTTCCAGGTCATTGCCTAGATTTGTGATATAAAATGTCAACCATTTAAATCTTGGATTTAAATCTAAATGGGTCATCTAAGCCCCAGCAATAGCCACTGCAGTAATCAGCTCTGGAAGATTTGTCACATCTATTGCCAGCATTTTACGGTGTGCTTATGGCTCTTTCTACATCTGTCTATCCCTGCAGTGGTCAGCAGAGCCACTTGAAGAGCACACTGTTCATGATAGAAAAGCACGAGCAATTGGAATGATTTCTCTTCTGAGCTCTTGAAGCTCTTGACAGCTTCATAATTTGGTTCTGTTCAGGGACTGGAAGAGCTTCGACAGGTTATGGTTTTGATCGCTGGAGGGAACCAGAGATGATTCACTGAGGTACTTTGATGTCAGCAGGTACAGCTCGAAGTGCCTCTGTGGCAAATAAAAATTGCCAAGGGGAAGTTGGAGTTGATATGATGCAAATAAAGAAGAAAAGGGTAGCTTTGATGATTTAATAATTTAGGCTTAGTATTGGGATCTTGTAAGATTGTTGTAGATGCTGGAATGGAGACTATGTTGGCTTCTGCTCTTTGACAAGGAGAGGAKCTCAGCACTTTCCACCATGACTGTGGTGAGGCATGCGCGTTTCAGATCCACATTGTGAAGAAACTCTGGTAGATACAGACCCTGCAGGAGATTTGGTCACAGTCATTGTTTCTCTTTCATGTGACTTGTGTGGATTCTGCTCATCTGGAATGCGGAAGTCAACAAGCATAGTAAGAATGATATTAAACAACACTTGAAAAAGCCTGTGAATATATATTTGAAGATCAATTCATGATACACATGCCTAAGAGAATCTTTCCTGACTTATCAACCTATATTATTGCTTTTCTATGACGTATAGTATATATTAAATACTGCACGTACACTTACTGTACCCAGCTGTACAAAATGAGACATCAGTGAATTTAAAAATGTCCAGAAACAACTAGAAAATGAACTGGAGGGCCTTTTTCTTGCTAAGTGGTAATTAATAACTAAAAATGGCCATGGTTACTTATTGTTGTTCTACAAAGTGCTCCTGGCTTTAACACATTGAAAAAATTAGTAGCTGGTTCAAATGAAAACTTTATGGAAAAAACATTTGCTTTGTAATTCTCCTTTTAAGAAGGGCTCTCTGTAAATTTTTTTCGGTAGGATAAGCACCCAAAATCACTTCTAGTGTAACATGATGGAAGTGTGGGAAACTCAAACCCTGCACTCTTTGTGAATGCTACTGAAAATGCTATAAGGAGAGATTTCTAACAAAAAATAATAGCTTTTTAAAGCTAATTTGAGATAAAAAGATTAATAGCTGTATGGTTTCCTTCCTCCTTTTGCCATCTCTGTCTTCCACTTTAGGGAGCTTCTCAGTTTTCCTTTCTGAATCAGATTAATTTCTTTACCATGATTAGCACTCAACTGGACTGTTTACAATGAGCACAAGGGGAAAAAAAGCATGAAAGTGAAATTGCTAATAAACATTTCGTGAAATAGCTGTGCTTTGCGGAAGGTGGGCAAAGCAAAAGAAGCTGTGGCTTGATGACATCAATTTAAAAAATCATTCACAAAAATAAAAGTCAATTATAAAATTCTGCACTTAAGTTCGTGAAGAGAAATCACAAAGAGAAATCCATTATTTTGTAGGTGCTATCAGTTGCTTCCAGTATAATGATCTCTACATTCTTTGTATGTATATTATAATATATAAACATGAAAAGAAGTGAAGTTTTTTTCAGTCTCTCATTGGCAAGAAAGATTTGTTAATGATTATCTTTCTATAACTGTAATTTACAAAGCAGGGTGATAAACTGAGCAATGAGAGAATGATGAAAAAGACAGAGAGTATCACTTTGCATTTTAGCTAAGAGACTGAGCCAGGAAATCACATATATCTACAGTATAACAGCTTGTTATTTTTACTGGCCTCCACTCTTGCTGTTCCACCTTAAAAACTTATGACTTGTATGTTTTAAAAGAAATTTAATAATGAGAGAATCAGAATTTCGGTAAGATCATGAAAAGTAAATAAATATGTCAAGTTCTCTACTTCATCGACAATACCTATAGCCACACCAGGAGTTCAGTTTCATCATTCCTGAGCAATGTGAACTCTTTATTTACCTTAAACAGGAGAGCTTCTTACAGATATTGAAGTCTAACCTCCTTGATTTGTCTATAAACACTTAACTTTTGAGTGTTGAGTTTCATTTTGATTACTGCTCAGAATCTGCTTATAGTATTCCATTTTGTTTTAGGACAAATTACTTAATTGTGTTCTATTCTTGAATCCTTTTCTCAACTGAACCTTATATGAGTACTTGAGCATCAGTAGTGCATTAATGAGTTTATAAATTTCTGAATCATAGGAATTACAAGCTGGATCACAAGTAACTTCCTTCTGGACCATCATCCTCTAATCTACAAGACATGTGTCAAATGCTTCAGTGAAAGGTATAGAGAAACTAGAAGTAAGTGGACGAAATAACATACCTTCTAAACAATTTTTGACAGGCTTTGTTCTACTCAGAAACCCACAAACTTTTCTTTCTTCCAAAACATCTTCTTTTTATATATTATATTATATTATATTATATTATATTATATTATATTATATTATATTATATTATATTATATATATATATGTGTGTATATATATATATATGTAACAGTTGCTCTGAATAATCTAATCTTCTTTTAAAGAAGACACTACTAAATACTTTACAAACTTAATTTGCTTGGACATCAGCACTAGCAGCCAGGAACAGTTTTCATACTGCCTTCAACAAGGTTTTTCTTTCCTGTGTCAAATCTGATTTGCTCAGGTAGGTGGTTAGATAGATCTGTAGAATTAAATCTTATGCAATAACATCAAAGTCTTTCCTATATAATTCCAGGCATTTTCTCTGTGATCTGTCAAGCAGTGAGATAAAAGCCTCACTGCTATGCTTTCTGGTGGTTTTGATTTGAGAACAAGAAAGAGGAAGGAATTTCAATGCAATGAGAGTAAACTCATTAATACTTCAATCTCTTACTTTGATGCATTCATACTGAATTTTAGGCAGGTGACTGTGGTGCCCAGTTTAGGATAATGTCTACCCACAGCTTTTGTGACAGTTACTGAAGAGAAAAGAAGAGGTCCATCTCCAAAGAGTGGTCCAGATCTTGGATGGTCTGAGCTTCTCTCCAGAAGAGTCTCATTTTTCTTTCCTGATTACCAAGACAGAAAGCCAAGGCAACAACAGTCATGACCAGTTGGAAGAGTGAGGGATGGGCCAAACAGGAGCTGCCTTTTAACATGTTCTGTGGTACTTTGGTAGAGTCTTCTGCATTTCCTGGTTCAACATGCATTAATAATCCACAAGAAATGTCAAAATTTTAATTTTATTTCTATTGATCTAATGGCTAAATGCTTTTTTCAAGCTATTGACAAACTAGAAAGAGGGGAGGGATGGGACATGAATATCCCTTCTTACATTGTACAATTATCCATTATTAGGAACTGTTTCAAGATCAGTTCGATACACTGACTCAAATAGGCAGGGCACAGAAAAGAGACAGCAAAAAGAGGAATGCAAAGGGATTCAAATCAGAATGAAAATTGAACCATTTTTGGTCTGTGATACCTGGAATTCAAAAAAAAAAACAAAACAAAAAAGAAGAAAATTTTCTAAATGAGTTTAGAAACAAAATATGTACATTAACAAAATGAAAGGAGACTTAGTGATATGGGGAAAAGGGAGTATGTGGGATATAGAAATGAACAGCAGTGTACAACAAATTTTAACAGGCATGAAAGCCTGCTGGACTGAATGACTGGGTTGAAAGGAACGTATTATAGAATTACAGAATCATAGAATGGTTTGGGTTGGAAGGAACCTGACAGGTCATCTAGTTCCAGCCCCCCTGATGTGAGCAGATACACCTTCCACTGGGCCAGGTTGCTCAACAATCTGTCCAACCTGTCCTTGAACACCTCCAGGGATGGGGCATCCACAATTTTGCTGGGCAACCTGTTTCAGTGTCTCAGCACTCACAGTAAATATTTTTTTCCTAATATTTAATCTAAAACTACCTTCCTTCATCCTAAGACCATTATGCCTTGTCCTATCGTTATATCCCTCGTCAAAAGCCCCTCTTCACCTGTCTCGTAAGCTCCCTTTAGAGACTTAAAGGCTGCAGGAAGGTCTCCCTGGAGCCTTCTTGTCTTCAGTCCGAACCACCCCAACGTTCTCAGCCCGTCTTCATAGGAGACGTGCTCCTCTCTCATCTTTGTGGACCTCGTCTGACTCACTTCAGCAGGTCCATGTCCTTCTTGTGTTTGGAGCCCCAGAGCTGGACACAGTGTTCCAGATGGGGTCTCATGAGAACAGAATAGAGGAGAATCATCTTCCATGACTTTCTGGTCAAACTCATCTTGATTTTTTGCTGATTGTCCTGCTAAGGCAGCAGCAAAACAAAACAGTCAGAAAAGCTGACACTAGCTCTAAAATCTGCAGTATTAAAATAATATGATCTGTGAGACACAATGAAGCACCTAAAACTAAGAAATGCCTGAACTGAGATTTTCAATGTAATCTAAACTGTCTTTCAATGTCCCTTTGTCTTATAGTTCTTAATTGCACAGTGACATATGCCCTGACGTAGTCTACCTAAATTAGACACTTACTGAAATACCAAAAACTCAAGAGTAGTTATTCAACATTCTGCTGATAGCCTGTCAGGAGGCAGGTAACTTTTACATCTGATTCTGCCACTGCAGAAGCTGAATGGTCCCTGGGGTGGTCTGTTTCATCACACTGACCTCAGAAAAAGTGGAAAGTAGAGGCACCTCAATTAAGCACCTACAGCATGATGGGATGAATAATGGCAGGAACAGGACTGATTCAGTTCAGAGAGGCATCTGTCAGAATGAACGGTGCAAGTTTAATGAGCAGCTAATCAATATTTGGTATTCTCACTCCTGGTAAGTGAGCGAGCATATGTCATCTTTGCTGAACACATCTAATTTTACTATCCATGTAGAATAATTAATTTCCTCATTAGAATTTCTGTGGTGCTCCTCACTGAAGTATCTGAATTACTCATAAAAATGAATTGGTGCCTCTTCTTAATACTCTGTACAAGACAACACACAGAGGCAAAGACTCTCAGGGTATGCAATGCTCAGCACTGTCACATCCCAGAGTTACCTACCATGGCAACACTGAAGTTCATATGGTTGAATTACACTCCCACGTCAATTTGCACTCAATGGAAGACAGCGTTTTTGACTAGAGCTTATATGTGTCAGGACACTGAGGGTTAGGAGGTCCATGCTGACCAGCTAGATAGTACACAGACGTGGATGGGTATGGCTGAAATTGTCGTAGGTGCCTTGGAGGTTCAGCAAGACTTCTCTGTTAAACCTCGTTTGAGCTTACACACGTAGCCCATTGTCTCAGTCAGGTATTTAGTATGTTCACCTCAAGAACTCACCCACCCTACACCTAGAAATGGGAAGCAAGGGCTTCAGTGTCTCAAATTACCATATAGGTTATATTTTAACAGAATATGAATGGGAATGCCTGGCAGGAGTCTAAGGAATTCTTAATACTGGACTCATAGATCAAGAAGAAGGGAATTAGAAGGAATATATGCCAGAAAATCAACACAGTTAGTCCCAGGAACATGTAATTTTTGGATCTCAAAGGGCTCTAATGAGGCCTTTTGAATCCTGTCTGCAGACTTGAATCCTTTGCAGAACGTTTCCTTGAAGCCTTCTGTGCCTGCGGTCGTCTCAGGTACCTAAGCAAGGTCAGCAGGGTTGTACTGCATTCCTCCTAAATTCTGCCAAGAAGGCATTTCAGATGACTTCTGCTGCCTGAGAGGTTAAAATCAAAAAGTCTCACTGCCTGCTATTACCTGAAGAGTAAGAGCATTCATGTGTGAAGCTATTCTGGGTCACCTGGCATGGTGTGACTGACTGGCCTGTGGTCAGTTATCCTTGTGTCCCTTTCCTTCTGTTCCTGGAATGAATAAAGCAACAACCTTCTAGGCAAAAGTTTGCTTTATTACAAAGTGCTTTCTCATCCCCTTGGGACCTCTATTTTCTTAGACAGGAACCCTCTGTTCACACAGTTCTGCCTCACTCCTATGCAAAATATAACTGTTGCAGCATCTTCACCTGCCTACGACCATTTTCCCACCATTTTCCAGCTTCTGACAAGAAATGTCTCCCAAAAATGCTCCCCATACTGATTCCTAGTTTCAGTTTTTCACCTGCTTGGTCTCTGCTCCCCATTCAGTATCACATTTGATTTTTATATTTCCCACCTGACCAGATCTGACATTTCCTCCTGCATTTCCTGGTTCTGAAATTCTCCCATACATCACAGACCATGTACATCACTTCTGCCTATTAGTACTTTCTATTTCCAATCTTTGACTGCAAGAAGAAAAAAAGTTATATGAGTTCCATCTGTGACAATGATGACTTGTAGCATAACTGAAAGCAAAGGCCTAATTACGAGAACTATTAAAATGAGAAGTTTTATGCATATCCAAATCAAGTAACATTCATACTTCCATGGTGCAATAAAATATGGAAGAAACAGGGCTAAAAAATTCTGAGTGGACCATTTATCTGGTATGATCAGGGTTGCAGAAAGAGGATATAGAAATTGTGGCGAAGAGAACTACAAGGAAATTACCTTCAAGGTTCAGTAAGTGGGATTATCACCTTAATCTTTTGAGATAGATACACTGAGTTCAATGTCATTAGCTATATTGTGTAAGTCTTTGGGAAAAAAAGAAAACCTGTAATATGAGAGGGTTTTGTTCACATGAAAGGCTGCTTACATTGACCTATTTAGTCATAAATTGCAAAGTACTTCATAAAGCACTTCACCTCAGCTCTTATAGCTGGAAAATCCTCAGATGCAGTTAGTAAACACCCTCTCAAAAGAAGGTTATTGAATACATTGGGACCATGTAGAAGGAATTGTAGCATAAACAGTAGCATACTTTGGGAAGAACAGAGAGGAGCTTGTGAACCATTACAAGCCTGTATACTTTGATGGTATCTATAAATAAAGTGCTGAAAACACTTACTTCCCACCCGTTCAATCCAACCATTTAGTCTTGCATGTGAACCTGTCCAAATAGTGCACCATTTGAGCATAATCAGTGGAAGATGTGGTCATTTACTTTCCTCTGAGACTTTCCAAGGGTGCAAAGTTGCTCCTGAAAATAAATGCTTCACAAATTTTAAAGGTATGCATAACACAAGATTAATCTTTCTCTGGCTACTAATATAACTGGCTTTTAAAATAAATACTTATTTTTTGTTCTTTTAAATTAGTATTATGAAGAGTGTAATGGATTTTTCTAGTTATAAAAGTTTGTCATATGTAGCCAGACAAAAAAACCCAGACAATTTATCTTCCATATTAAAAAAGAAATGTGGTTGCTGCTCTAACTACAACTCCAAAAGAAATTCAGTTGGTTGTGATTCTTGTTAAAGAAAAAATTTCTTAAAACACTACTGTGAGTTACTTAAAATGTTTGAATTTCACTATTGTAGATAATAAAAATTAATCTGACATTTCTATAGGCCAATAGGCTTTTAGTATATCTAGGAATCATTTATCAAAATATATATGTCTGTGCATATTAAGCAAAGCTACTTTATATCAATAGGATTTTAATCACAAGAGTCTAGATCAATATTCTGCATATGATGAGTTGAAAGTGGAGTGCTCTGTTGTCTTTGGTCTTTCCTTGCACAACATCACTTTGTAAAAGCTCAAGAGAGTTAATTTGAAAGAGCTAATAATTTCACACATGTAAACTGTTAATTCTTGCCTATAGTGTTTCATTCCAGTAAACATTGCTATGCTGAATTATTACAGGAATTACTTAATACTATTTGCCTACTTTTGCTGTTATCCAGTTAACGTATTATTTGACAATTATTTTCATTATTCAGGAGCTCTATCATTAATGAAGTGCTGTTACACAAATGATATGTTTAATGAACAATTTCAGAATTCAGTGGATGGATTCTTAATGATTCACATGGTGTGCCAAACATTGCTTAATACTAAAACAATATAGGAGATGAAAATGCCCAGTAAACGTTATTTTTGGGGCATTCTGCTTTTGAGCCTTTTTCAACAGAAATTGAAGGTTGCACTTAAAAAAGCTTTCACAGCAATACAGAGCTCTAGTTTTTACCTGAGAAGTCTCTAAACCCCTCTTGCATTTTGAGTGATTTAAAGACTTTTGACTGTAAAGATTCAATCAATAGTTCTCTCAAGAGCTTAAGATTCTGACACTTAGATAGGTTCATCCTGAAGCCAGAGATAAGACAATCAGCCAATTCGGAGTTAACAGCTCCTGACTGGCTTAATAGAGGACAGTGAATTCTTTCCTTTATGGCCAGATGCCTGGCAGGTCTTTTCACAGGCAGAGAAAGAACTGGACCACAGTGCTCCTAAGGCAGAAATGCATAACTGTCACCTTTTCAAAGAGGAAATGAAGGTGATATGTGCTATCCTAAAGGGATGTCAAGTCAGGCTTGGAGTGGGGTGCCGCTCCTTTCTCATCTAATATGGGAAAGCATTCACACTTCCCGTGTATCCTGTATGAAGTCAGAGCAGCATGGATAGTTTACAAAGCATGCTCACTGCAATTTCACCAACGACAAACACCGCCCTTTACTGCAAACACTTCTTTTTCTCTAATTCTGTTCGCTAATCACGTTTTCTGTAGGACTAATTTACAAATTTTTTTTTTTTAATAACTATTTTTGTACTAAAATTTTTGGCATTGTTCAATAAATTCTTCTTAATTTATGTTTTTCTGAATTTTTTCTCTCTCTTTACAGCGTTCCTTTCCCTTTCCCTCCCCCTCCCTCCTTTCCTATATGACTCTTACCCAAGAAGGTACTTCTCACTTTCTTCAGTGCTTTATCATAGAATCATGATTATCATCATTATGGTCGGAAAAGACCTCCAAGATAATCAAGCCCAACCTTTGACTGTACCACCACCCTGTCAACTAAACCATAGAACTAAGTGCCATGTTCAGTTATTTCTTGAACAACTCCAGGGATGGTGACTCCACCACCTCCCTGGTCAGCCCATTCCAGTGCTTAACCACTCTTTCAGTGAAGAAATTCTTCCTGATGTCCAACCGGAACC
This sequence comes from Amblyornis subalaris, assembly GCA_018881555.1. Classification (NCBI taxonomy): domain Eukaryota; kingdom Metazoa; phylum Chordata; class Aves; order Passeriformes; family Ptilonorhynchidae; genus Amblyornis; species Amblyornis subalaris. The sequence goes on from JACAXG010000200.1 coordinate 87,003, forward strand.
TCCACTGGCACAACTTGAGGCCATCTCCTCTCGTCCTGCCACTTGTTGCCTGGGAGAAGAGACCAACACCCACCTGGCTACACCCTTCTTTTAGGGAGTTGTAAAGAGCAATAAGGTCTCCCCTGAGCCTCCTTTTCTCCAGGCAAAACAATCCCAGATCCCTCAGCCAATCTCCTCATATGACTTCACACTATATGGAATCTAATCTAATCTAATCTAATCTAATCTAATCTAATCTAATCTAATCTAATCTTTTTTACTCCATAAGGATTTTTCTTGCTATTACTACCTACTGTCACCTCTCTTTCATCTCCTTGGATGAGATTGGAGAATTAATTCTGTCACTCTTTAAACAGAGCAGCAGACAGTGAGAATACGTGGATGCTGCTCTCCAAAGAGAGTTGGCTGACAGCTTTGGGTATGCAATGCCTAAAATACTTTTTCAAAGTATTTTCTGGCATGTTGTTAAGAAAATAGCTAAAAGGAAGATATATATAAATGTAAACTTCCTGGATATATTTTTTAAAGTAAAATGTGTCCTTTCTGGGTTAAATATGGTGTACAAGAACTAGTAAGAAATAAACATACTAAGGCAGTGTATGTCTTGCAGGAACATCTTAAAATCGATTTCAGTTTAAAAGAAGTGTGCCTATGTGTTTGTAGACATATAAATATAAAAATACTAGAGAAACATCATTGTTTAACAAAAAGCTTCAGGAGATAATGAGATACCATTTTTCAAAAAATTTCTCAAATTATGTCCTAACTCCTTTGAAGGTTGCATTTCTAAGAAATTATGTCTGAGAACATAAAATAAAAAATTAATATTTCTATTTCAGTTAAAGGAATAACACGATTATTCTCTTTTCAAGATAGAAAATATGCAGAACCAGCAGTGCTCCAAAGTGTGCCCAAGTAGAAGAATATTAAGAAGACATTAGCAGTATGAAGTCCAGAGCTGCATGCCAAGCATGGAGGACTCAGGGTTTGTGCTCAGGTGGGCTCAGCTCTGCTCAGACAGTGAAGGGCACATGATGAATTCTGAGAGTGTAAAAAGGAAATTGTTCTAAGCTTAGAATTAAATCCAAAAAGGGTGACAGAAAATGGTAGATATAGCAATAACACTTCAAAAGAGCTTCTCACAGATTCCAACTACAAGGTTTATTTACATGAGATTACTTAAACACATATATTTACCAAATTCCTGTGGGATACATTTTGGTTCTTCCAGAATGAATAACATTTTTTTCAGTGCAAGAGCCACAGATGTCAAACAGTCAGTGGCCTGAAGATTGGTTGCTTTCTCATCTGTGTATTTTCTAAAGTTTCATGGAAATTTAAGCTACAGAATACCCTCAGCTGGAAGGTATTCTGTAGCTTCAAAGCTTCAAAGGGATTCAGAAACACCTTTACAGAAGAAATAAGTTGATTACTTGCAAACTGTGCATAATGGAACAGGTGTGAACAAACATGATTCTCAACACATGCAGAGCTGCCTTTCTCTCAAAAGAATAGTGTTGCTTGAGAATGGAGATGGCAACACAAAGAATAAGCAAGTGAAAGACTTGCAAACTATGCTATGCTGTGCTATGCTGTGCTATGCTGTGCTATGCTATGCTATSCTATSCTATCCTATCCTATCCTATCCTATCCTATCCTATCTTAAGTTTATGAACTTATTTCTTAGTCAGAGTGCCTGAACACCTTTCAGAGAAGTAGTCACTACTGTGACTATGCATCTGCCACATACAGTTATATTGTATTCTCCTCTTCCAGGGGAACAACACAGTAGTAGTAGAAAGTAAGGACTCTACTTACTTTCCTAGAGTTTCAGCCTTTCTTCCATCATTATTTTTTAAAACGCACATCTGGTGACATATTTGTTAGAGAGGGCAAGGTAAAAGAAATGTGGTCTGCACTGAGGGCAGTAGCAGAGGAAATTTGTGGTGGCATATTTTTCTGGAGGGTGTGGGTAGAGGGTAGGAAGAGCAGGGAGTGCGTTTTTGGATCAGCCTCTGACAAATTCATGTCACCTGCACAGATGAGCTTTACTGCTGCAGTAGAGAGCTCTGTTACACTGGAAAACTAGACCTGTCACCGATGCTTTTCATTTCTGAGCTGTAGATGTTTGTTCTGCTATCTTGGGCATAAGCCATATAAAAAAAAAAACACCCAAAAAACACTCTAAAGCCAAGACCTTGAACTTAACAACAGATTTTATAGAACAGGCACCAATCTTATTCTCATGAGGAACCAGATTTGACGATCTGGCGTCTGGTGCATACCCCATTTGGCAAAAGTTATTAAAGCAAATGCATCTACTGTAAAGGTATTGGTATTTCCGTGTGGACTTCGCTTAGACAGTCTGTTTCTGCCTCTGCACAGAAAGCAGTAGATCAGTGGGGGAGGCCTGATGTAGAAGGTAAGGCTCTTTCATCTAGATGCTTTGCCACATGAATATGATTACCCTGCCGCAGTGCCAGAAATCGGGTGTCTGCAGGGTGATGTGCTCTAACGCGGACTAATCAGTGTCAGGGTGTGTTTTTCTGCCCACAAGCTCTGCTGCAAAGATTCACAGAAAATCTGTGTTCTATAGCCTTCTTCCAAAGGAAACTACTGGAAAATGAGCTTGATGTGTTCATGACGGCCTCTGTTGTTAGGAGATACATGGCTGAATTTGGTGCTACTTGGAATTTCTTAGGCACTGAAGACATCACATCAAGGTACATCAGTAATCACTGGCCAGCCAAGGACTGCAGAAGGCACTAATAGCTTATGTCAAGATTTTGCCTGCAATATGGGATGAAACCTAAGTCTCAATAGCTGAGAAAAGAAAGTTCATAACTCTTTAGAGACTGCTTTTTAAGACCAGTGAATAGTGTAGGAATGATCCTGGAGTGTGGTCTAAGCTGAGGACATCTAGATGCATCCCTGGGTCAACGATCTTTCATGAGAGTGTCATTAGGTGGTCTTGTTCAAGCACCAGATCCTCTTGCTCTTAGCCTTGTGTTTGCAGTGAAGGACTGATTCAAAAGGGACTATTTTCAAATTAGTGGCACTTGGTTCCAAGCCATTTAATCAATTCACCTACTTCATTTTTGTTTGAGTGTTGGTGATGTAGCATATTGAAAATATGATTAATTAATTTGGGGAAATCTCAGTGGTAGGGAAGAGAAGGAAAAGTTGGAGTGGAGTTCTTATCAGGTGCTTCTCTAGAGGAGGGATTCAAAGCCCTGGGCATTGTCATGTTGATAATTAGACACAGTCCCAGTCTGAATGGAAAGGTTGTACAATCACTAGCATCCAGTGACTAATAAGTGCCTTCAGACATCTGTGCTCAGACGTAAGGTGGCGATTGTGTGGCGTGAAGGTAATGCTAGGCTGTGAATCCTAGCTCAACAGACACTTACTTCTCAGGGTATTTCTTCAGCAGGCATTTAAGTCCGGCAGAAAGACTGCATTTTCCTTATACCCTTCTCTCCCCAATGTCTAGTTTGGACAGCCACTCCATATGCAAGGAATTGTGACCCAGAGACCTCTCTGACTGTTAACTGTATAGTGCCACAGTTTACAAAACTCCTAAAAGCATGAAGTACTAAGCAAGGGAATATGGGTGCACTGATGGGAATTTGCTTGTAGAAGCAGTTTAGGGATGTAAAACTGATTTGAGGCTCCTGGAACAGATGGCTTTTGATCATGGAATGATCATGGGTCTGCATGAAGCTAGAACTACAGGATTCATGACATCAAAGGTGAAAAATTAAGTGACTATGCTGGTATCTTAAAACTCGCCTAGAAGTGGGAGTTGAATTGTTTTAAGTAATCCCTGGATAATCTAATTTATGGTTTTTTTTATTCAACAGTCATTGAATAAAAAATATATAGAATCTAGGTAGCTTTTATTGCAACAGAAGTATGTGTATCTGTGTGCAAATACATATGCACATGGTAGACAAAAAGAGATGGATTTGCAACCTTCAAGTACATTTCCAGATTTTCCCCAAACTGGTGATATAAATAGTTATTATACTCCATTGTGAAGTATCCCAGTTCTGTGGCAGTCAGTTTCTCTTTAATCATGAATTCTCTTTGCACTGTTCCTTATTTCAGACTGATGGACTTGGTACTGCAACATTTGCTGTAACAAATGGAAGGAGATGGGCATCTGTAAAGTGTGGTCTCATTTACCCTTCACTTTACTCAGTATGCTCCTAGAGAAGGTAATACATTTTAGACTCTGTTCTGGTGATGAATGATGATGCTTGGGATACTTTCTGATAAGAATAAAAATAACTCAAAAGTTTTATTTGTATCTTCTTATAGTTTATTCTGACAGAACTCAGTTTTAAAAAGGCAAGAAATCCTATTTCTAGCAAAAATTATTGCTTGTTTGGTTTTATTGTAATCACATGGATAGAAAGTTTTGTACTGACCTGACAAGAGTGACATAGGATCTTGCTGAGGTCCACCTGATTTCCTCTTGCAATTATTGACTGCTTTTCGTGTTAAAATTAGCACTGGGCAATTTTATAGGCAAAACCCAACAGTTATTCTTTCCTGAAAACTTGCAGTTGTCTGGTGTTCATTTCAAGCCTAGCAACAGCAGACTAAAAATGGCAAAGCACCAATCTTAGTGTCAATATGCAGCTAATAAAACATCATCATTATTAGTTCAGATGTATACAATGGAATACACATATTTCTGTAAGTTTGCCATACTTCCTTGGCAACTGCTTGTTTTAATTACTTCCTTATAGGCCATACGAAGAGAACTGGAATGTTAAAGTGAAATTTTTACTATATATCTCCAGAGTGGCCAAGCGAAATATGTTCCTTGAAATCACATCCTTGAAATAATTGTGTATGGGTTTGCAGCACTGGCTACTGTTAGGCAGCAGTTTCAGTGTAAGAAAACTATCAGATAGAAATATCTCAAAGTAATTTACTAGCCATCATGGGTCTGATTTTATTGCTTATCATAAAACTACACTGCAGCTGTTCAAGAGGAGAATGTACAGAGCTTGTCTCTGTGAAGGCATCTGCAAAACTCCATCCTTTGTAACTGCTCTGTGTGTGAAGAAACTTATTAGTCCCGGCTCCTCGTGTCCAAAATCAGAAGCAAATGTTTTGCTACTGTTGAGTTTCTTATTGCTTTGTGGATAAAAGTGCTTATGTCTAGATTGCTATCATAAGCACGGAAGAGGCTTTTGAGGTGGTTGGGTTCAGTTCCCTGCTCTCACAGCCTCCATACACCCTAAGGAGTGCCTCTGAGTGCCTGGCTCTCAGTGCATTCTCTGGCTGAATGCCAGCACCTTGCTGGGACAAGATGCAAATATACACCTTCTGTCAGCTTCTTGCTTTCTTTGCAAAGGTAAGTTGCCTGAATAGGATTTTTAATGTGCTCTGGCTAACATGCCCAGAATGAACCACTCAAAAAATAAGAAACTGCCTGTGCAGCTTTAATCCTATATATCTTAATAGTCTTTAAGAAGAGGGTCAGCAAATAAATAGTACTGCTATCTGAATTTCTCGGTGCGTGGGCCCTGATGCACACAAATTCTGCTTCCAGAATTACAGGTTTATTTCTTGTTGCTTCTTTGCTGTTCACACCACAGCACCTGGTATTTTTCAAAGCACTAATGAAGAACTTATCTTCCTAACCTGAAATGAAGGGGTCAGCATTGGCTCTGCCTCATTTGCAAGTAACTGAGACACAGAGGAACAAAAAACAACATTCACTTAAGAGTCTAGAATTTATTATAACTCAGTTGTTCAGATCATGGTTCTAGCCAAAGTAGAGTGCGGCCACACGTGTGCAACAACTCTGTGTGTACCTGAGGATTTTGAAAAAGAACTCGGAATTACAGTTTGAATACATTCAGACTAAGATATGGGTTTAAAGCACTGTAGCTGTTCCTGAGTAATTCTATCACAGGAAAAAAGCCATAATTAACTGGTGAGTACTGAAAGGATTTGGCTTGTGTTAGAGATGAAATTTGTCAGCAACGGTCTTCTTCAAATGATTTATCCCTGAAAACAGGCAGGCTGGCAAGACAACTGTCAGGAATGAGATCTTTGTAACTGGTGAGAGTAAGAGTGGGAGAAAAGATGTGTATATCCAACACTTGTGGCCTCCTGCAAGATTTTCCTCATAACATGACCTCACACAGTCACCACTGTCAGGAACTGGAGTGTGCTCGATACATGATAAACGTTGCCGTAAAGTTTGAATGGGTTTACTCTGTGGTATGGATAACTGAGACATCTTGAAAGGCTCATGACTTGGTAAACCAAGACCTGTTTTTCATGTGAATGGTGAAAATCTGATGTTCATCACTTGTTCTATGGCTCCATTAGTTTCTCAAAGAGAATAAATAAGCTTAATGACCAGAAAATTAATGTGCAAACCTCATTTTTCCTCATGTTACTCTCAGAGTAGACTGACCTATTTCTTTTGAAGGTTTCCAGCTTCTTTCATTCTGAACCAGGTACACATAATGAAAAATGTACTTCTAAATACTAAGATAGAGCGAAAAGTAAGATAAAATCACTGAAAAACAAACTAAAAAATTTAGACAAATTTGTGAAGGGCAACAGTATTTTAAATAGCTTTTTCTATCTGGAAAATGCTTTTCCAAGCACATTGTGTTTGATAGAATCTCCTGGGTTTATTGCCTTGTTTATGTGAATATTTTCTATGAAAAGTGATGCAGAAACACTGACTTCATTAATGATACATGCAGTTAATTTCTTGGCAAAACATTTCTGAGGGAACCCATTGCTAGAAAGTAACTTTATACAAAGCAAATCTTTATACCAAGGAGAAAAATGCATCATAGCCAGAARCAATAGCTCTTGTGGTAACCTCTGATTGTACTGACTGTGGCTGCCTGGCCTCTCCACTATTAAAGAAAACGTCTTTTAACTGAGAATTAGTCTGATTACCATACAGTTTAATAGCAAGAGTGAAAACCAAGGGAAATATTTATATTGCATGCCAACAAAATAGCAGCACAAAAATTGGCTCACTGGTCATCCTTTTTGTAAGTGGAACCTTGGAATGGTGTTACCACCCAACATGTAAAGGGTCTTGTGTGCGTTTCCATACGCTATTTAGTTCATGGATGTTAAAACTATTGGAGAATAGAAACCATCACTGTAAAAAGAACTGGCCAAGAATGGATTTTTTTTTAATCTCTTACTGCTGCCTGAAAGTCACTGAAAGCCTTTTCCTAAAACACAGCTCTCTATGAAAAGTTGTATTTACAATGAGACAAAGAAGATTAAGTAACATCTGAATTTCTGTGCTTGTCATCATGAAGTATAAATTTATAGGATTAGTCAAATAAATGAGACATTGTAATAAAGGGGCCCTCCAACCTATATCAGGAACTGCAGCTTATAATGTCTTTTCTCTAATTACTCCTCAGGTTCTGATTTCAAGTGCTCTATGCCTTTCTTTGAAAAGCTGTTCCTGGCTCAAATTTTTATCTTTATTGACTTTGAGGCTTACATAAGTGTCTTCAGTATTTTCCCAATGATTTGTGCTAGAGCTGTTCCTATGCAGAGTTTCAGTTTGTGGGAGATTTTGCCTGTTTGATATTCTGATTCTTTTCCCTTTGAAGTTCAGCAAAAGTCCTGCAATTAATGCCAGGGAGAATAGGATCTAAGGATAAATGAGGATGTTGGGAGAGTCACTAAAAAATTACTTCTACAGCACTTTGCCTTTGTCAGAGAAATAGATCTGCCTTGGTTTTTGGCCTCCAGCCTTTTTAAGCTCACCACAGAGTCTCATGCACAGCAGAAAAACAGTCTCTGCCTCATTCCTAAAAGACATGTCCTTGAGCTTTACTCATAAATTATGAATAAAACTGGAGATTATAGGATTGCTAAACAAAATATGATGGGGTAAATCAGTACCAAAAGGGGAGATTGTAGTTGACTGTGCTGAAGGCAAACTACAGGTCTTCCATTGTGGTGAAATTCCTTAAGTACTTGACGTAGGCTGAATTGTATTTAATGCATCTATTGATGTCCATTTAAAGCCATAAGGTTGTACTAATGGTAGTTACATACATTTAAAAAAATAATTCAATGTACTAGGTGTAAGCATATAATGGAAGAACTTTATTGTCTTGAGAACTGGAGATGTGGACAGATGAGAAAAAATAACACTATTCAGTAGAGGCAAAAGCTGTGAAATTTCCTCTGCTTTCAATAGTTGATTAGATAGAAGCAGCAGGGGAAAAGAAAGAACTGGATGTATTAGCTGACTACAAGATGTTTTGGAAAATAAGATTGTGAAAAAGTCCAGTGTTCAACGCTAATATCTCTTGAAATGCTAGATTTTCTCAGCTAGAAGAAAATTAAAGCCAGAACACAAGCCTTCTTCCTTCTCCAGCTGTGTTGCTTGCAGAGGTAATGACCCCAATCCTGTTCCCAGCTGCTAATTGCTTTCTCCTTCACATCATGATATGAGTGTCTTCTAACTCATTTTAGTCAAATGAGCGAGGTTGTCTTAAAGAGTTTCAACTGAAGATGAAAATGAGCTCTCCCAGCTTATTTTACCAGAAATAAAAGATAATAATCACTTAACTGGCTTGCTGGCATAATCTAAGGAAGTGACAGTCTATCAGGGTATCTCTGACAAGAAGTAGAGCAGAAAATAGAATGATGACCTCTGGTTACCAGTAGTAACTTTTCACGGCTGCCATAAAAATGGTAAACTCTGGACGAGGTGTAATTAGAGGTCAAGATAAGGTATAACAGCAGCTAACAAGTACAATGTGCCAAAACACTGCTGCCTTTGCATTTGAGGGTTACTTTCTGTGAAACTGGGAAGCATAGATAAAATGTTGGAAGACCTGAAGAAAACCACATTTTATGACTACTCATAAGAAACACAGAAGTCACTGAATTATACAACTTCTAGTCTAATATCAATTCCCAGAGAAAGATTTTACCAAGGAATCAAACCTATCTCTAAGCATCTAGCAGATAACAAGTATCTATAACAGCACTGAATTGTCAACAGTAAATCATGTCAAACCTGCCTAATTTCCTTCCATGACAAAATTCCAGGAACTGTGAAACAGGGAAAAGCAATAGATGTCATACAATGACTTTCGTAGGGCATTTGAAATTATCTCTTGTGACAATCTCATAAGGAAACTTTGGAGTCATAGTCCAGATGAAAACTACCAGGTAGGTGTTAGACAGCTTTCCTAACAGTACCTGTGGAGTCCTTGGCAATATTTCACTGTCAAAAAAGAAGGAAGGGTCAGGTGGGAATATACAGAGTTCTGTCATGGGTCTAGTTCTGTTCAATGTTTTTATTAACAAATTGAACTGAAATTGAATTGAAATGGAAAAGACGCTTATTAAATTTCCAGATGTCATGAAGCTGAGAGACATCACAAGGATGGAGACAGGATTAAAGTTCAAAATTATCTTGACAAATGGGAGAAATGGCCTAAAAATTGGATGAAATACAAGGTACAGCACTTAGGCAGAAGTAATCTGCAAGATGAAACCAGTATGGGAACAGCCAGCTCACAAAGAGGTTTCAAAAGAAGTCTGGGAGTTACAGGCAAAAACGGGGCAAAGATTTTATGCTAATATTTGTATGTTGTACTAGAGGAAAAATGTGTACCAGTTGGAAAGATTATAGTGGCAAACAAAGAGAATGATGACTACTGAAAAAATTATCCAAGATTGAATGAATGTGATTATCTATTTAAACTGCAGCAAACATATAAAAGGAAAATGATATGGTATTTTTCAAGTATTTTAAGTAATGTTGAAAAGAGCAAATATCTGCACGCCTTGTGAACAAAACAGTATCTTCAGATACAGCAAGAAAGACTGAGTTAAACATAGAGGAGAAAAAGTCTAATGATCAGCAAGATTAAAGCACAGGAATCTTTGTGCAAGGAAGGCTGTGGAGTTTCACTCACATCTTAAACATAGGCTATGTGCCAGGACTGGCACATACAGATGACCTTGCCATGCAGCATGTCTTGATAGTCCCACTTAATCTAATTTTTATGTGATACAATGACTATATAGCACAATAGAGAAATATTCTTGAAATTTTTATTTCATAAGAATGTTTCTTTATGAAAAGTTGAGGTCCTTCAGTAAAACCTAATATGCGGTTTGAAATATGGAAGCATTTCATTACAGAAATAGGTGTAGGCACAAGGAACTCTTGACATCAATTAATTAAACTACTGTAAGATGAAACAACATAATGTCAATATGGGGGCTTAAGTAAGTGAAATGAAAGTGAGGGATCTCATTGCAACCAAATAGAGTAGAGAAGAATTTCTTCTGCAACCTTGGGATATTTTCATGGGGTCAAACTTAATGCCATTGTCTACAATTTTGGAAACAGAAATAAGACAGTATTTTCATACACAACTAACCCTACTGAAAATATGCGGGAAAAAAGCATTCAGCTTTGCTAAAAGTTTGAATAGAAAGCAGTTTTGCTTAGAGAAACTTTATTATCTTTCAAACCTTTATTGATGTCAGATCTGATCTACTGTAAAAGCATGACAACAAGAGGTACAAGAGGCATGATGTGGTGAAAATGTCATGAACAAGACAGTATAAAATGGTGAGGTGTTGTAAATTTTACTACGTGAAAATTTTTTTTCTTCTTGGTAACTATTGTTAATGTGGATTTGGTTCTAAGCTAGGCTACATGAAAAAGACAATTAATTAACAATTAATCTCTAATAATATTATCAGGAGTTTGACATTTGTGTATATGTTCATTTTATCCTCTTAAATAGTAAGAAAGCTTAAAAGACTCTATCAGTGTGTACCGTTTGCTTAAGTATTCTCTGACCTTAGGTTGGCGTCCCTGAGTCTTCCATCAATGGTAAGTCTACTGTTCTAGACTTTTCCACTTGGTTGCAGGGATCTAGGATTTGTGGAGGTCGGTCTTGCTATCTAAAAACTGAGGCAATTATTAACTGTTCATAAGGCTGGTATTGTTTAAGTTGTAGTTGAGAAGGTGGGGGGTTTTACTTTCTCATAAGAGAAACGTATTAATTTTGCTCTTTTCAGCACTGCGAATGCTAGCTCTGGATTTTATCTGAGAAGCTGATAATACCTCTAACAGATAGCTGTTGAGGTAAACATATATTCACTTAGTGAACAAGAAATTCCATGTTTTCTTGAATGTGAAATTGTAATGTTCTTGCTGTTTCCTTCAGAAAATTTGGAGAGCTTTCCATTAGGTTTGTCTCTTTCAGTTCAACAATTCTGATTTTTTTCTTTGTTTTATGCAGTCCAATTCCTTTAACATGGATTGAATAAAAATTCACATCTCTGTGTGACATATGAGTAAATGTGTTAATAAATCATTAAAAATAAAACAAACACGCAAATCCAAAAGACAACCCATGAAACCTTAGCTCATCCTCTGACACTTTGTAGGAAACTGAGGTTTATATAATTTGTGGGAGTTTAATATGAGACTTATTGGATCAAAGTCGCAACAATTCAGTAAAGAAAGACCCCACCAAACAGATTTCCCCAACAGCCATGTCGTCCATGCCTACTGCAACATATCTAAAATATAGTGTATTTTCCAAATCACTAGACACCTGTTACAAATGTAAGCTTTGCAAAGAATTTACAAGTCTTTGCATTGTCAGTTAGGCTGTATACTGATGAATGGCAGGTGCAAGGCAATAGTTGATATAATAAACTGCTTCAGTTAGAGGAAATTTGACCCAATTTCCTGAAAGGAAAGGCAGCTTCTTCAAGCATTATTTTTATTTCCAATTTTTCATTTATTAGGGATGAAAGCAATATTTTAAACGCAGGATAAATTATAGTTGCATCTTTCAACAAGGCATAATAATTGTTAGCTTGCAAATGTTTTGTTTCATGGCATAAATTCAACAATTTAGAATACATTGGCTGATAAATAGTTACCCTTCTTTGACTTGTGCATGCAAAATATTGTTAAACATATTTTCAATGCCAAGAAAAAATGATAATGAGTACTGCAAGTAGATCAGGGAGACTGAAACCAGAAGAATCCTGACAAGCTCTTTGGGCATAAAATCTCCTGTGTTAGTGTAAAATGCAACTACAGCATTTTGTAATTGGAGAAATAAAACCCTCCTATTTCTGCAGACAAAACTCTGTTTTTGAAAACTCTTCTGTCATCTGAAATGAGCACATTATTCCCTTACAATTCACAGAAAATTCAGCTAGCTCAGTATACTGAAAAATCCCAGAATTATTGTCTGACAGCTTAAGAAGATAGACATGCACACACTGAGCTGAAAATCTTCGTAGTTGCCACTGAGAAGCCTACTTAACCTTCACTAACAAAATTACTTCTTTAGTGTTTTTTCTGTTGAGTGCAAGTATTTTTTGTTAACTTTACTATATAATGACATTTTCACAGTAACACAAGTAATCACAGTTTGTTTGAAAAATAGTTTCAATCTTATCAAACAGTCATTGTGGTCTCTGAGGGAAAAAAAAGTGGTATGGCAATATGTGCCTCAATCACAGGGCATGGTGTTCCACACTCTCAGTGCTATTATGCTCAGACAGAAAAACAGGCTGTTTAGTCAATTACTTTGCTTTTTTAAGCATTTAGAATTTATCTTCTCCAAAGACTGGCAATTGTTGTTAAAATCCATCCAAATACTATTTGCAATTAAATAATGACACTATGCTTACACCTATGGCCTCAGTAGACCTGACATATTCTCTTGCAGACAATGGAAGGAAGAAGGAATCTGCGAAGACATCTGGACGCCACAACAGGAACTCAACCTATACCTCACATCTCTCTGTTGTCTGTATGGGGAATGGGGAGCAGAAACAAAGGACACTTCATGTGGGACTCAGGCTGCCTAGCCTTCTTTTACTGGTGTTATGTACCTAATGGAGAAAAGTAATCACATTTTCCAGGACGCTATCGTGCCAAAAGTATCCCAAAAGCCTATGTTCAGGGTCGTCCTCATCTTGAGGAGGCTTGATCCCCCAAAACACACCTAAATTACATGGTATTTTGAGTGGTGCAGTGAGGTCTCTGGGCTGGAGCAAGGAGACAGCCGGAAGAAGAGGTCTCATTTGGACAGAATGAAAAAGACAACACCGTGCGTATTTATGGGAAAATGTGTCTGGAAAAGAAAGAAACAGTCCTAGGGGTAGAAATTGAAATATGAGGTCTCTTTCCCTTCCACTAATCTGCTCTTTTCTTTTTCTGGGTCATTGACTTAAGTAATTTTCAGATTTTATTTTGCTTCTAGCATTTGCGACACTGAGAAAGTCCTATAAACCAGCATTTGTACTCTGGTGTGAAGATCAGCTCCAGAATTCATCAGGTTACTCTGTCAAAGTCCATACTCTACAAAAATTAATGGGTAAGTTAGAAATTGTAGTAAGTTAGTAATTCAGGACTCTGACAATAAGATGAACGTTGGGTTTGGGCTTTTATTGGCCCAAGGAACATGCAACGTTTATTTATATTTTACCATGGAGCACTACTGTGGGTATTCTTTGGTGTCCTTTTTTTATTGTACTATGGTTGTYCTGCAGTTTTTAGTGATTTTGGTATACGAATCATTTATTTCCTCTTTTATTTAAACTTTGATGCCAAGATTTGTTCTGATAGCAATTATAATTTTTGAATAATTATGAATTCTCAATGAGATTGCCTTTGTTCAGAAGGTCAATACAAGGTCTGTTGATCACACCATCCCAATCACCACTTTAAATATCTATTGTGCTACATCCAAACACTTGGATTAAGGAATAGCTCTTTACGGATCCATTGATTGAGGAATTCAATTTGCCAGCTCTCAGGTTTGCTTTCAAAATAGAAAGTGCATTTTTATGCAGCTCAAGAAATGGCATTTCAAATATGCATTATTTTGGCTGATTTAGCAGCATTTCTAGAATCTGTCAGCATTTCTTTGTCATGCTATTGTAGCCATGGGCCTATACTCAGCAGCCCACCGTGTTACTTTCTCAGTGTGTCTTAGGCTTAGTCTGTCATAGCAAGGATTTGCATATTTCACTCTTTCTAAAATAGAAAAGATCTCCAAATTTAAATGAAGCTACATATATGTAAAAAGGCTTATATTGGTGAACAATATTGTACTGTAGTGCATCTTTTTACAATAGTGTTTTGATGGCAAAAAATAATTTCCAAATATATAATAGATATTGCAACAAAACTTTCTGATACAAAACAGCTTTTAGATTGAGGTGTATATGGTGTTATCAACATACTGATCATCATCTGCGTGTTACATCCTGATTTTTAACAAATTTCTGCATTGGGCTTTGTTTTTGTATGACAACAGTAGTATTACCAATAACATACTATTTAAAAGGCTAAGACTCCACTTTGCAGCTCCCTAATATCTTTTGCTCTTCTCTTGTTGTTCCAGGGTCATTCAGTTGGCTTCATTTGCTCTGAAAAACTTGGACCAGACCCATTTTTCATGATGGTGATCTGAGTATGAATAAGTTTAAACATGTGTGTGAAATGTGAGTAAGTGCAAAGAATATCAGCAAAATCTAGTATTGTCACACAAGTGGTTTCATTACTAACATTTTGTTATTAGATTAAAAGGACTTTTTGAGCCTTTTCTGGATGCAGTTTGTTAGAGAGATGTTAATATTATCCAAGATAATAATAAGAATAAAATAAAAAAATTGAAAGTGTTTTAAAGGCAAGAAAGTAGCGGTAATGGAGAGAAGAAAAAATTGTCATCAAATGACTTCTTTATAAAGAATGCTTGTGGTAAGAAGATTAAGAAGAGGCTGAATCCTTATAGATGGATGCCTATAAAATTATTTTTAAAGACCCCAAACATCTCAGCCTTTCCTCAGGGCTATTAAGTAGATAAAATAACCCTGTAATGTCTCATAATATAATGTAACATAACTTGATGTAACATAAGAGCTGAAAAACAAAAACAAGCTGCCATTAGAAATGATTGGTGATGGGAGCTAAAAATGAAGGCATTTTCCTGGGAATAAAAGTAGAATCTTTCACACTTGAAATAGAAATGGAATTATTTTCCAGAAGATATTGTCTAGTTCACTCTGAAGTCAAGTACTCCATTTGGAAATCGCCTGGTAAAAATAATGTCCTGCATTATGCGGGAAGTCAGATAAAATTATTAATATTGTCCTTTCTAGACTTAAAATCTATGAAACTTCCATTGACAATTTAATTGTGATTTGAAGGTACTCAACACACAGACATATGAAGGCATACTAAAATAATGTAAAAATGCCAATGCAGCTGCCTGGAAGGTAAAACAGAGGATCAAAATTCTCATATTTGGCCCTAAGTGATATGCTGGGGAAATGCAGACCATGGTTAATTCCTAAGGCAGCCATAAGTAGGAATAAATCTTGACTTTTCACTTCAGAGATTGCATAGAATCCTGTTGCTACAGTTAAAAACACTACTATTTTTTATCCTCCAGTGAAGCTGATTTTTAAAATTGCTTAGTTTTTCTTGTCAAGTCTTACTGTCATCATGTAATGACAGGGCAAACAAACAGAAGGCTGGTTCCTTTCAATAGTTATTTCTGTACATTTCTGCTCATTTACCTTCCATAAATGAGAAAAGTTTTGATATCTTTCAGCTAGAATCTTAGGATTTAGTCGATGACTTTGGACATGCTCACTTTGAAGATGATGCAATGATTCTTTAATGTTTTCACTCTGCAATTTCTGCTCTATACTTTTGATTTTTTCCTTCTTCTAGTGGGTTATACATTTACAAGAATTTTTAAAAATCCAGCAGCTCTCTTAACTAATATTTACTGTTCAGGATTTCATCATTAGTTTGAAGTGAGATTGAGAGAATGCCTTCTAYCGTAATAATTTGTGGAAATGAAAAATTTTTGGGGAAATAAATTTCACCAACAACCCAATTAACAACAACTTCACTTCTAAAACCCCTCAGCTGTAAAATTTGACCCTTGGAAAGTTCATCAGATTCTCAAGAGAAGTGGAAAGTGTGACAAGAAAACGCTATGTTTTCCAACATTTTGAATCTATACTTTACACGACAATTGAATTTTAATTTTACATTTTAGTGAAACCTCTATCAGAAAATGGCCTCAGAGTCTCAAAAGACATCATTGCCTTTTGCATTTTGCTTTAAACTATAAGATATTTGGGTCAGTGACTTTTTACTTTTTTAACTGTTTGTATTTGGGTAGTGTTAATAAATTATAATTTCACAAATCTCTTCTAATACCATGCTTTTGCTTCTGTTTCCGATTAGAAATGAATTAATAAGAAAATGTTAAAATGTAAAACCAAGCTGGTTTAGATGTGAAGACAACAAACTTAATACGTTTGCATGATGCACATGTACTGTGTATGTTTCCTAAAGATGATTAAATATTCACAGCACACACTTTAAATGTTGCCTAGATTTTGAAAATTTAAGAAGCATTAAGCCTCACCTACAGTTCACCTTCTTTTGCTGACTCCTATTACAGCAAATGGCATTTTCACGCATCTCAGTAATTTTCAAAGGTCATTTTATTGGCTCAAAATACATGTATTACAGAAATAGATTATGTAATCCATTTGCATTTCTTCTGTAGTTAATAACAGTCACAGTTACTTACACTTCATTTAAAATACATATGTATGGCATAGCAAAAGATTAAGCCAAGATCTTCGATTAGGCCAAAATCTTCTATTAGGCATGTATGAAATGGCCAAAGTCTATTAGGATCTTTTGAGACAGCTTGTTGAATGGTGGCAGAGAAATTAAAAATGTGGCAGCTACAACACGGAGAACAAAAAAAAAATTTGTATTACATTTGCTTTTATCTGACATAGGTGTACTATCATGCAATTCTTTGCAATTTCCAGCTATTGATTCATGGTAGAATTAGTCCTTTTTTAAAAGCATTCCACATTAAGCCTTTTGGCTTAATAAATATTAAAGTAGGCATTATATATATATATATATATATATATAATGTCTTGTAGGAATCTAAGAATATTTTTCAGAAAAATATAACACTTATATTTAACCCCCCAATATAACAGCAAGAGCAATGAGAATGAGAAAAAAATAGTTAACATTTTTCTTCTTTGTTTTGCAAACTTTTCTCTGATAGAAGGCTTGACATTTTGTCTTCCACCAGTTTTTTTATGTTGTCTATTATTATAAAATTTCACTAGAAAAACACTAAGTACTTGTCAGCTGTCATTTATCAATCTAGTAAAATAACAGTGGATAAAATCTCCATTGCTTTTAGTAAATTAAAGAAGATATATGAGGAACATTATTTTCGTGTTCTTTCTGTATGACGATGAAGATTGTATTTTGTATAAATATTCTTTAGGAGTTGGGTTTTACTTAAACTCTTCATCATTGGATTAATGAAAGCTCTTAGAGATTTAATTTCAATTTTTACATTAGTCTGTTGTGTCTAGAGGTAAATATAAACATATGCTCAAGTGCTGTAATGTACTGGAATTCCAGTTTCTGGATTCCATGCTGCTAAGTGGAAGAAATCACATGAGATTTGTGGATGTAACTGACATGTTCAAATTGCAATAGACATTTTTTAATGGGAAGTTGAGCTGGAACACTGTTTCCTTTGCTTCAAGACACTTTTCAAACTCTTGGAGGATTTCTTGTTGCTGGCATTCTTTATTTGGATTGTAGTTCTACTGGCTACAAAAGGCACTTTTACTCCTTTTATGTCTTTTCCTTGACACGATTTTTACACTACTGGAATAGAAAATGCAAAATACGCCAGAGATTTCAGTAAATTCTGTTTGGGATCTATGCTTTGGTTATTTTTCATTCTGTATTTAAAAAAAAAMCCAACAAAAATAGGGGAAAAGGAAAATAAAAAGAATGAAACAGATTTGCACAAAGAAAGACACTTCTTGATGCATTATAGTTGCTTATTTTTTTAAGTGCCCACTGGGAAAGTTCACAAACTAGCAACATAACAAGTCCAGCTTGGACTTATTCATATTTAATGGGACTAACTTCAGAAGGGTTGATGAAGCGTTTATGTAAACCCCTCAGGCAGTTCATAATTGGCTATGTTAAATGAATCTGAATATATTTTGAAGAGACAATAAATACTCAGTGCCTTGAAAATATCTGACTAAACTTGTGAAAAATCACAAGGGTATTTTTAGAAGTTTGTGTTGCTGCAGAATGATTACTATAAAACCTTAGCATAATTATAATGAAAATCACTGCTATGAACAGTGGAACTCATTTAGCTGAGCTACAAGCTGTGGGGAAGTGAGCTGGGACCTATACAACAACTTAAAGGCATTGGCTTTATGTTGATTCCTGAACTTTTAAAATGTTTTTACTTGGAAAATAGTATTAAAATATCAATAATCAAGGGAAGGACAAGCATCTAAGACTTCTCCCTGGTGAGTACCTAATCAGTAGATTTAATTCATTTTTCTTGCTCTTGTGCTGTTGAGTGCCTTATCAGTAGGCTAAATCATGCTACCCTTTTCAAACTTGTTTCTTGCACTCCTGACTATGTAACTAGAAGAGGTTATCCAGAGAGGTTGTGGATTCCCCACCCCTGGAATTGTTCAAAACCAGAGTGCATGGGTCTTTGAGCAACCTGGTCTAGTAGAAGGTGCCCCTGCTCATCACAGGGGGTTTGGAACTGGGTGATCTTTGAAGTCTCTTCCCACCCAAACCATTCTACAGTTCTATGATCTCTTAAAATATGAAAGGCCTTGCCCGTCAGGTCAATACACAAAGTAGGGCTCTCAGTTTGAGGAGAATAAAATGTGCAGCATGTGATCTCAACTTCTGGTAAACCTAAATTCAGAAGTTTACATCGAAGTGCATTTTCCCAAGCTTCTTTGCAGACAGTGGGGGGGAAAAAGGCACACTTTCAGAGAGCAATTTATCATATGTGACACCTATCAGTGTAATTTTCACTGCTTTAGTTGTAAAAGTGTGACTAACTCAGATGTGAATACGCAGATTTGACCGATGTTTGATTACTGTTGTGGGGTGCCTTGAATATCTAATCTCCAGAGAAGTACAATAGTGTTGAATAGGAAAACTTTCTGCTGCATTTCCAAAAAATGGAAATCATTACTGGCAAGAGAAGGGACCCTAAATACCAAGTTTTTGTGCTGTGCAGCAGGGCACTTGAAATTTGAATTAGACAGCACTTTGCAAACTGGTCTACTTAATGTGAGTTTCAGGTATTTGAAAAGTTCCATGCAGTACTGCAGTTTTTCAATGCGATGGGCATCTAAGGAATAATAGTACCGTCATATAAGTACACTTGAGGGGAAAGGCTTATCACTAGGCATTGCTGCTTTAGTGAAATAGAATAACACTGAATAACAAGGTGTTTCTGTTTTAAAGAACTGGTAAACCTGTAAATTTTAGAGAATATTTGATGAAAGTTGATTACGCTTATCTTCAAATCATGAACATTATCACCTGTTTGTTTTGAGTTCCACCTTCCCAATTTCAGTTCTTGCTTTTCTACATATCATCAGTGTGCCAGGTGCAATGCAGTGGGGAACCACAAGAATAATTTTGATATTAAAAATGTTTATTCAGTTAGGAGATTTAAACTTCACAGTACTGTAAAGCACCAGGAACGGAGAAAGTTTGATTTGGTAATTTGAGAACAGGTAATTAACAATATATTTATTCTAATGATCTAATCTAACCTAACAATTACAATTGCTCAGGCATCTTGTACTTGTTTTCCTTTTCCATATCTTTTAAAATTTGTTCTCCTGATTATGATCATTCCCTCCATTTAAGAGTTAGGTTGTGATTTAGCAAATCAGCACAATCATTCTACAAATATACTAGAGTTTTCCACACAACAGGCAAAATTAAGGAAAAGCTGATTAGAAGTGTTTATCAAAGTGTTTAAGGTTTTGTTACCTGCTGTATAGCCCTGTTCATGTACTAAAAAATAATTGTTATCCAGCACTTAGGAGAGAAAAGAAAAACTGGACTGCTTGTACAATTTACTAAGTCATTTGAGCTGCTGCACAACTGTTATTCTCTGATTAATGTAACTGCTGAAGCAGGGTACATATAGATGATTATGAGCTTCGTGCATTAAATAATTATCAGGTTTTTCAGTGTGAATAAAATCATAAAATTATTTATGAATAAAACTATTTCAAGAGGAATAGCACAAGCCTGGATCATGACTTGAGCCTGCTGCTATTTAAGGGTTCTGTCGTGGATTTTGAGAGTTGTTAATGGAAGGTGCAAATTCGCCATCCATTTCTGGAAGACTCCTATTGATCTCACTGGACTGCCAGGCCTGAGCTCAATGACAGGGGTTTCACATGTAATAACTAACTGCCCTTTTGGTTCAGTTCGATGAGAGACCCCTTGAGATAATTTATACTTTTTGCTTTATATGTTAAACTCTATAACTTCAGGCTGGGCTCTGTAAAGGGATTCAGGTGCTAAAGTAGGTCTTAAAAAGAAATAAGAAGAATACAATACTATGTTTAAAAAATAATTTAATCTCAGCTGCTTTCCAAAGGCATCCATGCCTAAAGTGCAGAGGTGGTTTGCTTTTTGAGTTTGGTGGGGTTTGGGGTTTTTTTTTACTTTAGTTCCCCAGGCTTCTAAAAGTCTGCCCTCAGTCTTAATTATGGTGAACAGGTCAGTACCAGCCACTGCAGGTATTCAGGATTTGTGAGTTCATCTACCTTTATTACCCAAAAGGTCCAATTCAGTCAGTTTTCTCAGATCAGATTGCTACCACTGCCTTTCTTAGAAAAGTTGAACAAAGAGCTGTCAGCTCACTTTTAAAAGTACCTTAATATTTAATGCACAAATCAGTAAACAAAGGCCCTGAATTTAAATTCTGCCTCAGCCTGGAGTGATCAAAACCCATAATATTGACCTCCAAGCATGTGTCATTCTGTCACTACTTCAAGATTAGACTACTTTGTTACTTAGCCCTTTTCTGAAGTCTGTTCACATTCAAAGTGGAATCAAAGTACTAACAGGTCCAGGAAGAGTCTGCAGGAGTAATAGTGGGAGTGGGACACAGCTGGATCACAGAGGATCAAAGATGGCTTGTATGCATTTATTTCAGAGTGCCCTTGAACAGAACACATACCACAGTATGCTCTAGTATCATCCTGCCTCCTTACCTGCTTCCCTTGGTACCCCAATGAGCCCTGAGGTGCTCTGTGCATCTTGAACAAGTTATAGCAGAAGAAATGCAGATTACAGATTAAGAGAGCATTAGAGCTATAACGTGGAGAAAGGGCATCAAATACATTGCCTTCATAAATTAACTGGCCTGACAGATGGAGCACTGAATGTGATACAGCCTGACTTTTAGCAAAGTTTGCAACACACTTCCAAGTGACATTTTCATAAACAAAGTGGACAAGAATTCTTTGAGTAAAAACATTGCTAGGTGAACACACATTGTGGTGGAAAACTGCTGCTGGAAGAAGTGTCACTGGTTTACTGCTCACCACAAAGACATTTCAGGAGAAACCTTGCAGAAATCTGTTCTGGATCTGAAGCTATTTGATATTTTCATTAATGGATCAGGCGATGGAGTAAGGAATGGAACGCATATTGCTGATAAGTCAGGCTTAGAATAGCTGTTTTGTGGACAGGGATGAGAATTCAAAACATCTGGAGGGATGGTTTTATAGAAAGATGATGAGATTTGAGACAAAGAGATGAAATATTATGTATTAAGAGAAGCTGAATTAGAAAATTGAGACAAACTGATTAAGTAGCAATGTTGGAAAAATTAATCTGGATGTTGCAATCCAACAGAAAAATGTGATATTTTTTCAAAATTGAAAGGGAACATTTTAGTAAGTCTTAGCAAGAGTTGAGTATTCACGATAAATATGGTTCTAGTGTTTCTAGATTGATAAAGATTTTTAAAATTTGGGGGGGTATTGAGAAACACATTTGGAGAAAGATAAAGATAACTTGGAAAGAACACAGAAGGTAACAAATACAATGAGAAATTGCAAGATGAGTTAAAAGAATTGGTTTGTTCTTCCTTAAAAAGAAAGACTAAAGAGAAATGTTAACCCGCCATATGAAAGACATACTGCAAGAGAACAACACACATTTCTGAGAAAATTAGTTAGGCTAATATTGATAGAAATTTTAAAATATGGAACTGAATATTAAAAAAATACAGAATCTCGTACACTGGAAATGAACTAAACCAAAGCAGATAAGAGGTTTATTGTGGCAGGAGGGCGTGCACACACCTGCTCCAGAGCAGAGGACGAGATTACATCTACACAGTATATCGTTATACTGTTAGATGCTAAATAAATTATTGTTTGCTAGATTAATTGAAATTGTAATTTAAAAAGCTTAATGTAGTCTTACATACTGACAGTCTACAACTTTCTACAAAAGAAAAGATTGCTTTGGTGAAAAGCCAATGATATCGTTATCACTAAAATGCAAGTACAGAGAAAAGGACGAGTTCTATTAAGTCTACTGAGTATTTAGCTTTGCAGAAATGCAGGCAGAAAAAATTTAGGTCTCAGTAGTTTTTTAGCATAAGCACATTACTGATATGTAGTTTACAGTGCTGATTTTTAAGCAAAAGAGGCTCTGGTTAATTGGGGAATACACATAAAAGACAGTAATAACTTTGGTTGGAACTTTTGGACTGGATATTAGCATTATTTTGGAATCAGCTGTTTCGGTTAACAGCCTGTCACATTAAATTGCAATAAGAACACCACCATGGTGAGGATGCTGTAAAGCTGATGTATATTTAAGTGAATCTTTTGTATAGCCAGTAAGGAAAGAGATTCATCAAAACATTAACAAATATTATTTGAAAATTAATGCAAAATTGAAGTATAAGTTAAAAAGCTCCAGAGGTTTAATAAGCATATCAGAAGTAAATCCTTCAGAGTATGGTATTTTTTGAGGCCAGGATGTCTTCTTAATTGGGCCAAGTAAAGAAGGTTTGAGCATGGAACCAGACAGCAAGCTGCTGACAGATTTTGCTCTGTGAAAGTGCTTTATTTCAATATTATCTATAAATGAACATAGTGTATTTGTCAGATTCTGCTGAAGTAAACCTCCAGCTTCCTGCAATCATTTCAGAGTGACTGGACAGTCAAACTCAGCACATGCCAGGCATGTTGAACAGACCTCACTTTATTTAACCTAACTATCAACTCAGGCATTTCAGGGAAACATCACATGCTTCTGTTTATGGTCCTTGCTGCAGGGAAAAATTACATCCATTTATGTCATTTAAAACAAATCAACATCAGAGTGCTTTATTGATTTATAAATGACATACAGATAACTGACAATCAGTGAACTACAGGTTCAGGGTCAGTATCAGTAATACAACAGATAGACCCAAATTATGAGTCAGAAATGTTAATACACATACAATCATTTGAATGTGCTTTTACAGCTAACTCTGTACGGTTCTAATACACATCTGTACACATCCATACACATCCATACACATCACAGGGGTCATCACAGGCATGCTGCTCTCCCTATCTCCTCCTGGCATGCCATGTGGGTATCCCCTTGCAGCCCCTGGGAAGATGCAGGTGCCATTTTTCACCTCAAAACCCTGCTCTGTGCTCATCACAGGTAGAAAGCCTCAACAAGAATTGACTTGGTAGCAACATAGTATATGCACTGCCAGGACAAGTTCCTTAGCCAGGCAGTAAGGTTTAAAGAGCAATAAGATTTTCTGAATCATAGATGCTAGGGCTGGATAAAATCTAATAAATTTTCTAGGCTGTTTCTCTGCTAGCTCTGAAACACTCCCCAAGGTACACTGCTGTATTTTCCAGACTTAGTCTGGAAGAGTTTTACGTGCATCAGGCAGTGTACCTTCTTGCCCATATTTTGTTTGGGTTTTTATGTCTGGTTTGTATTCGGATACCAATATGAAATGAAGACAATATCTCTTTTCTGAAAGTTCCTGGTAAAGCCTTCTATTCTCAGGTGTCCCTTTGACATGAATATGAAACACAATCCAACAGTGAAACGAATGTCATGAATAGCATCTCACCTAATGTGCAACCTTGGTGTAAGATGAAGAAAGTGCCCGCTGGCAATAGGCTGTTGGTACAGGGACAGCATCTGAATGAACCTGAACAGAACACCTCTAACAGTAATGTATTTCCCACTATGGTACATGCAAAACCCAATTCTAGTACCAGCATTAAGAATGATCTACCTGAAAGAAACTGAGGGACAAATACAGAAATAAAATAGCAGTTGACAAGTAGAAATAAAAACATTGAAGAAATTATGCTCATGATTGCATGGCCAGCTCTTTCAACTGCATATAAAATGCAGATAGCTGCCCAGGTAGAACCTTTCTGTGTGCTCTGAGCCTCCTCCAGGCACTGCTTTACATGCAGTAAAACACACAGACTTTGGCTTTTTGTTCCTCATTAGCGACTGCTACATGATGAAATGTTCCAAACTTGTGCTAGGATATCTTCAAATCAGAAGAACCTACTCCAGCTGAAGTTAGTAGAAAATCAGCTCTGGATTTCCAAGACAGCAGGGTAAATTTGGAAAAAGTTGAAAGACTAAAGTATACACAATTTTGGCAAAGCATCTGCTGATCTCTGAGGAGACTTGATGCCATTTGAGCTTTATGATCTATTGCAGAGGACAAACCATTACAAATGAAAAGTCCTGCAAACCACCTACTTATTTTTCTTTTTGTATTTTTTTTCCTGAGAAATAACTGCTTATCCTATTATGCTTTTTTAATTCATGAGTAGTGATTTCAGTTTCCTTCTCTATTAAAAAATCAGCAGGGTGTCACTGCAACTTCAGAGCTGATTCAGACAGAAATGCTGTTTTTTTCTGTGAGGAAATGAATATTCTCTGAGTATTTGCCTCAGGATTATATTACTAAACAGTGAAATTAAATGAAAAGCCAATGTAATTCTTTGTTTCTCTTTTACTATTTTTTCTTTTTCTCTAAGGAAAAAGGCTTAAAGAAATCAAGCAGTTTGTTTTCAAAATAGACATAATTCATTTCTTTAAAAAAACAAAACAAAACAAAATCCAAATTAATTTGATTCTCAAATCCTCCTTTCTTCCCCCAGCCCCAAAGTCCCTCATCAAACACCAGAGGAAGGCTCAAAGGGTATAGCCAGTACTGCAATACAATTTTTCTTGGTCTTTATCAATTGATAAATCCAAAGTGTAATAGAACTGGAAGTGGAGCTGTCCCTTTAAACACAGAATCACAGAATGAGTAAGGTTGTAACAGTGGGTTGTGGTCTGTTCCAACCTCCCTGCTCAAACTCTAGGGTCAGCCTAGAGCACATTGCACAGGATTGCATCCAGATGGTTCGGTTCTTGAATATCTCCAGCGAGGGAGACTCCACACCCTCTCTGGGCAATCTGTTCCAGTGCGTAGTCACCTGCACAGTAAAGAAGTTCTTCCTCATATTCAGGTAGAACTTCCTATGCATCAGTTTCTTCCCATAGTCCTATTTCTGCCTCTTGTCCTATTGCTTAGCATCACTATAAGCCTGGCTCCATCCTTTTGACAGAATCACAGAATCATTTAGATTGGAAAAAACTCTCAGATCATTGAGTCCAACCTTTGAATAATCACCACCTTATCAACTAGATCACAGTGCTAGGTGTCATGTCCAGTCCTTTCTTGAGCTCTTCAAGGGATGGTGACTCCACCACCACCTGGGCAACCCATTCCAATGCTTAATCACTCTTTCAGTGAAAAAATTCTTACTGTTGCCCAAGCTGAACCTCCCCTGTTAAAGCTTGAGGCCATTTCCTCTAGTCCTATCACGCTGCCTGGGAGAAGAGACCAACCCCCATCTGGCTACAACCTCCTTTCAGGGAGTTGTAGAGAGCAACAATGTCTCCCCCTAGCCTCCTCTTCTCCAGCCTAAACAACCCCAGCTCCCTCAGCCACTCCTCACAGGATTTACCCTCCAGACCCTTCACACCAGCTCTGTTGCCCTTCTGTGGACTCGTTCCAGCACCTTAATGTCTTTCTTGTCATGAACGGCTCAGAACTGGACACTACTCCAGGCCCAGCCTCACCAGTGTCAAGTACGGGGGAAAATCACTGCCCTGGTCCTGCTGGCCACACTGTTTCTGATCCAAGCCAGGATGCCATTGGGCTTCTTGGCCACCTGGGCACATTCTGGCTCCTGTTCATCCAGCTCTTGACCAGCACTCGCAGGTAATATTCCACTGGGCAGCTTTCCAGCCACTCTGCTCCCAGCATGTAGCACTGCCTGGAGTTTTTGTGACCCAAGTGCAGGACCCAGCATTTGGTCTTGTTGAACCTCATACTGTTGGCCTGAGCCCATCAATCCAGCCTGTCCAGATCCCTCTGCAGAGCCTTCCTACCCTCAGCAGATCAACTTTCTCACTCAACTTGCTGTCATTTGAAAAATGACTGAGGGTGCACTCAACCCCCTCATCTAGATCATCAATAAAGATATGAAACAGGACTGGTCCCTTGGTGAACCCCACTAGTGACACTCCCTCTTCAGATACTTGGATACATTGATAAGGTTTCCTCTCAGTCATCTCTTTTCAAGGCTGAACAGGCCCAGCTCCCTCAGCCTTTCCTTGTAAAAAAAGATGCTCCAGTCCCTTAATCATCTTTGGCACTCTCTGCTGGACCACTCCAGGAGCTCCTTGTCTCTATTGTACTGAAGAGACCAGAACTGGACACCGCATTCCAGATGTGGCCTCACTAGAGCTGAGTAGAGGGGCAAGATCATCTCCCCTGACCTGTGGCAATGCTCTTCCTAGTGCACCCCAGGATGCCTTCTTGGTGTGGCCTTCTTGACCACAAGGACACACTGCTGGGTCCTGGGCAGCTTGTTGTCCACCAAGATACTCATGTCTGTCTCTGAAGAGCTGCTTTCCAGCAAGTTGGCCCCCAGCCTGTACTGGTGTGTCAGGTTGTTCTTCCCCAGAGACAGGACCCTGCATTTGTCTTTGTTAATTTCCAGAAGGTTCTTCTCTTTCCATCTGTCCAACCTGCGAGGCCCTTCTGAAGGGCTGCACAGCATTCTGGGGTATTGATCCTCCTCCCAGCTTTGTATCCTCAGCAAACTTGCTGCAGAGGCATCTGCCCCTTCATCCAAACCATTGATGAATAAGTTAAACAGTACTGGGTCCAGTACTGACCCCTGGGGGGGGACACCACTAGCGTCTCAGACTAGATGCTGTGCGAATGATTACGACCCTGTGGGATCTTATTCCTTGAATATTTTGTACTTGTTCAGCATGTGTAATTTGCGGCAACGTGGGTGGAATGAATCAAGTCTCTAAACCAGGGATTCAAAGAAAGGATTGAAAAGAATAATTTTCCACCTGATGTAAAATCCCCAGCAGCTTAGAAATTCAATAGTAAGACTCTGCTTTTCAACACCAAACTTTCTACGCTGATTTGTATTGTACTTGGAGGAATAAAATGGGAGTAAATTTAAGTTCAATAAATATGAACTAAATTTAACATGAAATGTTCTGCAACCAGAATGATGCTGAAAATAATTTTAAATATCCAAAGTTGGAAACCAAAATTACAGAATAAAGATGAATAATACTGTAGTATGAAAACAAAGAAAATCTGTTTACATGAATAAAACAATCCTTATTTATTATTACTTATTATGTAAAGATTGTATGATTGATACCAGTAGACTTCTTTCTGTGTTTCTCTGTTCTGAAAAGCAGTGTGGTTCTGCAGCTGCACAGGGACAGACCACAGGTTTGCCTAGTCCAATAGCTAGTCTGTAGCAGTAGCAACAGAAAAATCTTATAGAAAGATTAAGGGAGAATGGAAAATATTATAAAGCAATTTTCCTTTTATATCCTATCAGTTTCTGACAATCATGAGGATTAAGAACTTCTGAGCTGCAGGTTAGGCACAAGACTCATTTTTAATAGCTGCTGACGGACTTTTCCCCATATACCAAACTAATCCCTTTTTCAATTCAACAAAGCATTTTGTGACATTCTTTTGTCTGAATTGAGCCTGTTATCAAATAATTTCACTGGTTATGACCAGTTTTCTGTAGCACGGGAAGTAGTGAATAATMATACACCATTCCTCTCTCTTACCCACACATTGAGACAGTGATGTCCCATCTCAATTGTCTCTTATCCAATAAGGACACCTAATCTATTCAGTCTTTCCTATATGGAAATACTTTTTGAGTCTCTGTTCTTGGTCATTGTCTAGTTTTTCTACATACCTTCTAAGATGGGAGGGTAGTAGTTTTCAAGGGTAGGATTGTTCCTTCCTAGGGAAGATGGTGTATATGTTTACAAATTAGGTGTTTAGTCACAGCTTGTCATCTGAGCTCCTCTTTAATTCGTGGAGACACATTAGCATCTCTGGAATTGTATCACTTGGATGTTTTTAAATGAGGTGACTTACTGCATTTATTTTGCACTTTTTTTTTCTTAATGTGGCAAAAGTTGAGCAAACTAATTTACATCCTGGAGCACATGTACAATATACTTATGCAATAGACATGATGAATAAATTCTGGTCTGGTTTCAGTGGTTTTATTAATACTATCTACATTTTTCTTGTCTTTTGACAGCTAGCAAGTGTTGAGTGATTTCCAGCAGAATGAGTAACAAAGGTGTGCTAATTTCTATAATTTATTCTTGTTGAGATTTTGTTTGGTTCACCTGAAAACAAAACAACAAATGAGTGCAGTGTCAGATATAATTACATGTCTGTAACTGGAAAATGAAAGCAAGATTTCTTTGTAGTATCCACCAGAAAAACCTTATCAAAATCACTAAATGCATTCTATAATATTTTATGGCAACAAATAAGTCTGACAATACTATTGTGTAAATTTTTGTATGTATTCATAAGAATATTTTATTTCTGTACTGAATTTCATATCAGTAATTACTTGTTTTTGTCAAGTATTTAGCAGTTCTAAAAGTATCCAGTTTAGACTTGTGCTTAGTGTAATTATATATCTCAAAACAATAGCAGCAACAAGCAAGTAGATAGCTACATTCTCTCTTATATTGTCACATCAACATTCATATAAAATCTTTATCAGAAAAATGTTATTTTTTTCCTATTGAAGATATTTTAAAGGAATTCTCATCACTTGCTGATCAGCTTGTTGACCAGTCTGCAGACTGAAGAGATTTTTTTTTACAGAGCAAGTGAGCAACATCTAAGTTCTAAGGGACAACTGGAAGCATGAGAGGGCTTAGTGATCCATACTTTTCAAACTTAAGACTCTGTGTTTATGTGGACACATTTCTCTTTCCTCTGCATTGATTTAAGGAGCAGCAACTGCAGAGTAAGACTTTTGAATCATGTTCTGTCTGAGTGGTCTTTGGATACTTCAGGACTCTCTAACTTTGTTCCATTCCATGATCATCTGATCTAGTTCATCTGAACTGAAGTCAGTGTGAGTTTGCTGCTGGATTTTGTGAAGAAGGGATGTTTCAGAGAAGAGAAACATTATTGAGTTCACATGTAATTTGGTTTTGGGGAGTATAATCTTGGAGAAAAATAGTATATGGAATTTTAAATACTTTTAGATTAATTTGAACTATAATCAAACTTCTAATGCATTAACTTTTTGGTCTTTGCAGAAATTATCTTTACAAGTAGATGTAATTTTATAGATGGAAAGGATTAGGGATGAAGGAAGCTAGAGCAGGAGTACACAACTAACACAATTTTGTTGTCAGTATTATTGTTTTGAAGGGAAAGTACAAGAATGACATTGAATGCTTCTGAAACAAATGAGGTACAGAAATGAAAAGCAAATTAATTATGATGTATAAATGGAAAGAAGGTTTTTGCACATATAGATGCTTTAATGTGATATTTTAGTTTTAGGGTCAATCTAACCATGATGGGTTGAAAAGAGATTTTTTTTATAACATTATTTCTAAGAAAGATTTTTCGGACAAGTTTTCCATGTTGAAGTAAAATAATCAAGAAAAAAATTAAAGAAACTCAAAGGGACTATTATATTGTTTATGAAATGAGAAGAGAATGATTAGTTTGAGAATTTACAATGATTCAGATACAGTTTTGCTTTTTTATAAGTGACTGGACACTAGCACAGTCCTTCCTCAGAGAACATTGGGATTTTCCATGAGTGAAGGAACTTAGAATTCATAAAAAGAGTATGCTGTATCCTTAAAGGGAGATGAAAACCATTTCTTACCTTAGGGTATGAATTGGAGAAGGAGACCTTATTCATTTCCAGTCTGCAAGACATTTTATGAAGTAAAAAATTTGAAATATTGCCAAAGACAGTGCCAACATCAAAAGTGAGGGAGATGTCAAAAAGAAACTTTCCAAAAGACAAGACCTATTGTCTTTTAAGACAAAATTAGAATACGTGAAGTTTTAAAGAACAGTGAAATGTTCTGTATAGGTTTAAGCTATACTGTTAAATGCTGGTCATTTATAAAAAGAATGCAAAATAATATTTCCCTCTTTAATTCCAGGGATCCTTGATTTTACACTTGTAAGTTTTTCCCATTATCACTCAAATGCTCTATCAGCCTTCCACCTCTAAGGATATATCAGCTTCATATGCCCTCTTTGGTCACTCTTTTGGAGTTGTTGATGCAGAATGCTCATCTAATTTTGGAAGTGAGGTAAGATGTCCATTTTGGCAGCAGTAACTGGACAAAATCCCCACTCATTGTCAACATGATCTTTTTCAGTGTTTCTAAAGATCTTTTCAATGTTCTTTTGTGATTTTGATCATGAACTGAAGTCAGTTAGATTTGATTGTCTTGGCAGAACTCCAGACTGCTTGAAACATATCACTAGCCATGAGCAATTGCTTATGCATTGCAGAGAATACAAATCTCTTAGTCTGTTTTCTATGATTTTCTCACTTATCTGACTAGAGATATGCTTTTACCACTCTTATCTCATGTTAAATATGGCAGCATTGTTTGTCCTAAGCATTTCTTAAGCATTTCTTCACATGAAGTTCCCTAGAACACTATTACATAAAGAGTAATTCAGTTATTGAAATATGGTGTCTTTGCATTGCTGAATTGGAAAAATGCAAGTTAAAGTGTTGTTGTTGATGTAATTGTAGGTATTAAGAGCAAAGACACCTGCCTTTAGAAAATGAATGCAGCAGACACCAGGAGAGAGATCATTTATGTAGCTATGAGACAGTCTACAGGAAAAAACCTATTACACAGTGACTACACAATTCAGAGATTGAGTATTGGATCTTACATTTACTTATTGGTGGTAAAGGCCTGGAGAATAGAAACCTCTATTTCAAAGTGTGAAACCCATAGTTTGATTTTTCTCTTGTTTGTTTTTTGGTGTCTTTTTTTCCTTTGGTTTGGTTTGGTGTTGGTTTGGTTTTTCTGTTCCATAGAATGCTATTCAATGGGTTGATATGAAATACCTCAGATATGCATTGACCACCTCTGAGATTGTTTCACAATACATAGTCTGGCATTATAAAAATGGCTTTAGTATTTGGATAAAGCACATAAAGCTAGAGACTCATAAAGCTTCTGACTGAAAACCTACACTTGCTTCTTTCAAGGTCAATATATATTGGTATGTATATATCTCCTAGCTTTGTGTTATTACATGGAATATGGTACCTCATATCTGGATAACAGAGAAAATAGATACATATCTTATTTGAGGTCTGGATTCAAGAAAAAAGGATTGTACCCTGTAACACTCAAGACACTACTATTAAGTGCAGAATAAATAAATTAGCAGGTATATTAGATTTATTAATGGGATTCCAACACTTGTCAGGCATGCTTGCATCTTGTATAATTATTGTGAGAAACTGGAATTTCTGTAGCAGTCTACTGGGACAAGAGAAAACAAACAAATCAGCTCTGTAGCAAACATGACATCACTGTAGTCTATCAAGCTTCTCACTACCTAACACACTCAAGGAAGACTTATTCAACAAAGACAGTAATTTGAGTTTAAGATGTTCTGAAATGCATCTTAAAGAAACGAAAACATCGATCAGTACTGAACTGCCTTCATGTGTTTACAATATGCAAAGTGATGCCAAAGAGATCTGCTGCACAGGTGTCTAGATCAGTCAGATACCAAGACTTCCTCTATCATAAATATAGAGGAAGAAACACTGTAAGACTGTAGCCTATCATACTTTAGAAATTTATTTTAAGAAGGGATGAAGTTAATTGTATACAGGTCTATTTGATTTCACTGACCACAAGGAAATTTACTTAGCTGCAGGCATCTACGTGGCAGATATAGCTACCTGCAGATCATTGGAATTCTTGATTTTTGGTTTTTTTTATTCTACATATTTAACATGTCATAAAATAAAATATTGTATTTGTTCAGATTCTTTTTCATAATTTATTTCTCAATCTTCCAATCAGTTGAAAATATTTGTATTATAATCAAATTTCTAGCTGACCGTTTCATGTATTTCAAGCATGTAGGAGATTTTGTATTAAAGAGAAATTCCAGCCAGATTTTTGAGCAGTTTTCCCAATAATTCCAGTGTTAAGATCATACTTTTCATTAACTCCAGAAAGCTGGGGGTGTGGAGGGAATGGACACAGGCGAAGAGGTAGAAAGTGTGCAGCCCATACTTCCTAGATCTCTCATAATTTTTTCAGATGATTAACTACCAGCACTGTTACATATATTTCACTTACTTTCAGGTCTGAATTTACCTAGCTTCAGGTTTTTTCCCTTTGGAGAATTTTATTTTCCTGTATCACAGAGCAGTCCTACCGCAAAACATGCGGTATGCAGTACTTTTAGTAATTATAGATTATTTCTGAAGATTTCATTGAATCTTAGTCTTGAAGCAGTATGTTCTATCTACAGTCCTAGTCAAAATTAGTTTTACAAAATTTAAAAGTATCACATTGAACAGAGTTGGGTTTTCTTATCATTCTCCTAGTAACTGAAATCATGTAAGTAGTGCAAAGAAAGACAAGAACTGCTATAAAAACATTTTGAACTTCTATCATCATAAAATATTGCCCATTATAATAAAAATTGGAGATTTTAGAGGATAAGTAAAACACACATGATATTTATATTTTTGATCTCTCATAAATGCTAATGATAAAATTGTAATGTTTTGGGATTCAAAAATTGAACACAAATTATCCTTCCTGTCTGGATAACTAAGCATTTTAATAAAACTGCAAGAAACATGAAAGAAGTAAAATTATTTTATTAGATTTTTTTTTCAATACCTGTATATTTAGTAGAACCTTAATTCTCTCTCTCATAACATTTATTGAAGAAATATGGGGAGGGAACTTGGATACAACCAGAAATTGATAAAATACTGATTTGGATAATCAAGAACACAATACACAACGAAAATATTGCAAAGTGAATTCTGTGTCAAATGTGAGTGCAGGTAGGTATCCAACTTACATTGCTTTCTTGGAAAAAAAAACCCCAAACCTTATGAACATTGCTAATTTAAAAAGGAACCAAATCCATATACTTATATATGTGCACACATACACACACAACACTTGTCATCTCTGTATGAAGCAGGGATTTGGATTTCACCTGTGGTGGCCTCACCCCATCCCTCTGCTTCTCCTGATCATTAGAGATGATTCAAAGCAGGCAATTGGGCTTTGTCTCCTTAATGCAAGTAGACTTTCTATAGGATTAGGTGTAAAGAAGGCTTGCTGTAAATCTATTTAATTGAACTCTTTGTGAAAAATTAGTTCACCGATATAAGAGTGTATGTGTGTGTGAGAGAGAGAAAGTAGAAAAAAAGATAAAAGTACTATGTCTGTTAATGTGCTTTGCTTAAACATTTACCTGGTTACTTCACCTGGTTAGCTTCAGGATGTAGTTGATTGCTTTATCTTTTTAGTTTTAAATGTTGGATCTAAGAAATTTCTCCTAATGATAGCTACATTAAAAGTAGCTTGCTAAATAAAAGGTTTTATTTCCAGAAGTCTGTATCTCCTGTTTAAACAACTAATTGGAAGTGTTTTGTCCAGCAGGGTATAAAACTTCTAGTAAAATATATTTGCCCATACAGACTTTCTTGAATTACACTGAATTTACTGTGCATTCTCAAACTGAGTTTATCTGTGTACTTCAGTCACACCTAATCAAGAGAATATTGAATTATCACCTGACTGTCTCATCTGGTTGGCTGCTGAAGTGCACCAAACATAAACCATTTAGGAACAGGACTAATGTTTGTTTTCTACCTTTGAATATTGAAGCAAATGCATAATCTGGATTTACGGTTGCAATAGCAAGGTCAGCAAAGATTAAGAAGGTTTCAGCGTTTATAAAATTATTAAAATATAGTGTCTTAATATTGGATGCAACAGAAGGAATGGCAACATAGAAAATTTGAAAGAAAGGAGGTGATATTAATTTAAAACGTATCCTATGCAACTGTACAAAATGCTATAAGACTCCCTTATACAGAAATGCCATTTAGTTTGCTTAGACTAAACCCCTAAAGTGTTTAAAGTGAACGTAAATCAGCCACTGGTAGAGGGAGGGCAACTGTTGATCAGCATAGAGAAAACTCATTAATTTTCACACCACTGATTTGCCAACCTGTGTCACTTTGCTTTCTTACAGAGATTTAACGGCAGATCAAGGCAACAGGGACCCTCATATTACTAATGCTTCATTATTTAAATCACATTTGTGAACATAATGAAAACTATTAGCTTAAACACTTAGAAGTAGACTACAGATGTAGGACTAAAATCAGTGCATTTTTTTTGGTGCTATTTCCCTGCTTTGTTCTCCCCTCATGTCTGTATCTGGTTTTAAACTGGTTCTATCTATTTATTACATTCGAGATTAAAATTTTTGTCTTTAAATCAACTACATCCTTTCCTTCATAGTTGCTCTCCTCCTATTCTATCCCATAATGCCCATATGGAATTACACTAGTGTGAAATTTGAGCTAAATAGCAGTCATAGAGACTCTATACCTCCTTTACAAGAAAGCTGTATATGGCAAATTTATACTGGAATTTTGCAGATATGGTAATCTGTAAAAGAACTATATATTACCAGAAGAAACCCAAACTCTTAATAGTGCATTGTACACCACAGCTAAGTAGGTCTTTCATCCCTAACTCTCCTGGTTTCACTGCAGTGTTTTAGCATCCTTTTTGTTAAAAACTTTCCTGTGATTTAAGCCTGTTTTCATATACTTCACTTAGATAAATCAAAAGTTTGTTCTTACTGGCTATTAATTAAAATACTAAGGGAAATCTCCATAGTTTCAGTACTTATTTATTTTCTTGAATTTTAAGCCTTCCAGTGCTAATTCTGATGATATTCAAGGGGAGTTGTTTTATATTTTTTTTTTGCTGACAGAGACAATTTGTAATGGTTAATTTGCATAATTACAGGATAAATCAGATCAGGGTATGCTTTTATTGTGTTAAGCAAAACTATCAGATACATTATAAGGGAAGAAGAGTGGTTGTATTACTTAGCTAGACTGAATTTCATGTGCATTTTAATAAAAGTAAGTTGTGTTTACTCTTTTCTGTGTGTGGAAGCCACCTTAACTCTAAAGACAAAGCAGTGATAGTAAATTGCTACCAGGAAATCTTGGTAGCAATTCAGCATTTCAGATCACTAAGTCGGCCAGGTGATAGGTGACAATGGACCTGTTTTCTGTCATCTTGTCCAATCCAAAGTGATAATAACACTGCAAAGTAAAAGTACCCAACTTTTATACCCAACATATAAAGTAAAAGAAAAATAAAAATAAGTAAATCCTATTCAAATAGAATGAAATTTCAGAGTAATTTTATACATGGCTTCACAGAAAAAGGTTTTTGGCCTGTTCTGGCTGGTTTTGAAAATTCTCCATCAGTAACAATCCTATTCTAAGCAGGGGGAAATCTCCCTTGAAGACAGGGAGAAAAGGAAGAGACTGACAAATTCACTGGGCATATTGTTGCAAAGGTTCCGCTTTTTTTGTTTTGGGGAAATATATATAATATATATTTTAATGTTTTAAAATATATGTGGATTCAAGAATTCTACACTGGACCTGAAGGCAAGGATGCATCATTGAATTTGTTTGTTTATAGAGTGAAACACGAAGCCTTAGAGAGCCTGGTGCTGAAACTGTCAGTGTACCATGAATCACTGGTGCATGGGATAATGCATTATTTTTATATTCTTCTCCTCGAATAAAAATGACAACAAATAAAGAGAACAACTTAGCAAAATATGGAGAACTAAAGCCAAAACTGAAACATTTTACTACAGTTCCTGAGGTTGGCTACTTTCCAAAATACTCAGATTTGAAAGGCATTAACTCATAAAAGCACATTCTCACTTTTATGGTAGTTGATTGTTTTAATTTTTTGGCCAGAATTCCTTTGGATTGACACGAGGTATGTCAGTCTTTTAATTATGTGCTCAATTATTCAATCATAATGTATGAAGAATGTTATTTCTCAGTTGCAAAGCAGCTCAGTGATTTTTAATCCATATAAACCAGGCTGCTGAAGAGGAGCAATGAGCTAGATTGCAGGCATGCACAACTGGGTAACATATTTTTTCCACTGGAGGGTCCTTCTACGAAATAGTAATAATAAAGCTATTCCAAAAAGTAGAGGGATTGTATTGCATTTTTCACTCTCCTGTGAGGTTTAGACCATTGCTGTTGCTGTGATGTTCTCTATTTCAACCACGTAAGTGATCACCTTGTGAAATTTACACTTTCCCTCTTGTACCTTTGGTTTAATCTTGCAAGTGAGTATATCAGTATATCAACTCCATTTGAGGTAATCTCTGAGCTGTCTAATTGTACAATATTCTATTGTTGGTACTCAGTGCCTCATTTGGTAGTTTTTCTCTGTGGATTTGAAATACACAATGCAGAAATTACATACATTATTTCTAAATATATCTTCTGTTTAGCTATAATCTTCTGAGTTAATATGATTATTAGTATTCTTGTGAGTGAAAACAAAATGCTCCCCTAATCCTCATAAATTAAGAAACAGTATTTGTTTCACCGTTTATTACGGCGTGTGTTTAGCCTAATAGCAATGTACTGTAGGTAGTACTTACAATTTTTAGAGCAGTTTGAGTAATTCAGGTAGCGCCCCTGTGACCTGAGCGGTAGTCTCATTGCAGAAGACTCCTTGAACTTTTAAGGACAGCTCCCTTTTACAATATTAACATGTTTTTAAGGTCACAGCTCTTTACCTTTAAGTTGTGGTAAATTGAGATACTTACAGATGAATATAAGGAAAATATAAATTAATGACACATTAGGTGTGAGAAACCCTTGCCTCCCAGACTTCTGTCTCATCTATGACAGCAGATGTCCCTTTGGAGCACCACAATTCTGAAAAGGATTCAGTAACAAATGTCAGGAGTTTGCTGTTTGTCAAGAGAGCGCTACTGAACAAGTATGAAAGACTGAAATGTTATAGTTAATGGCTTAAACATTGTTATGAAGGACTTTTTGTCCATTATGGCAAAACTGTATAAAGAAGCTGAAATCATCTAAGACCACCCCTCCCTGAAGATGCCTGACTGGAATTTTGGGCTGTGACTTAAGCCGCCTAAGGGAACTGGAGATATGATAAAGGTGACTCTAGTGTCCAATTATCTCAGGTCTAGGGAGAAGTAAACAGGAATGAGGGAGAAGAATGTATCCACAAGGAGAGTCAAACCCAGCAGCTGTCCTGAGAATTGGCTCTGGCTGGGTTCAGGATGGCAGAGGCCACAGCCCACAGGCTTATTTGCTGAGGCCAGATTTGCACATACTCCCCTCAAATAAGGGGGAGGACGAAAGTTTTGTGTGTGTGGCATAACCTTTGGTGAGAAGGAGTGAACACCCATCCTCCATTACACAAACTTGTTCAGGTGTAAAACCTCCCACCCTGGGAAGGCCACATTCATGGGACATTTGTGTGAGAGGCAGCTGAGGAGGTGTCACAAACCATCAAAGACCCCCAGACTCATTGCCAAGGCCTTGCAGCACATGACTACACATGATACAAAGTGA
This sequence comes from Amblyornis subalaris, assembly GCA_018881555.1. Lineage (NCBI taxonomy): Eukaryota > Metazoa > Chordata > Aves > Passeriformes > Ptilonorhynchidae > Amblyornis > Amblyornis subalaris. Next base: position 125,061 of record JACAXG010000200.1, read on the forward strand.
TGGAACAGATCCAGAGGATGTTGCAAGAGACAGTGTCAAACTTACCCCTAGGGAGGTACCTGGGCATTCCCACCTGGCCTTAATTAATCCATTGGACTCTATGTTTTGCAGGACCATCACCCCCAAGAAGACCAGAAGAAGAGGATCAACAGGATGCCATGGGGATCCATGGAGTGGAGATATTTTCTACTTAATCTGTTTCTCTGTCACTCTCTTTCTCTCCCCCACTCCCCCTTTTTCTATTTCTTTCTATCTCTCCTCACATTTACTGTTAAATAAAGTCCATACCATTGACTGATATATGGTTTTGTTTGCACCTTAATTTCGGCAGAAGCATTTTTCTAATTATTTTAATAACCAGATCGTAACTCCTTTTTTTAAAAGGAGTTTATGCAGCAGTGGGGGAAGATGCTGGAAAATTCTTTTAACTTTAGTACAATAGTGTTTGATACCTATATCTGTGACGAATAGTCTTGTGCCAGCAATTGCTTCCTTATTACCTACATCAGTGATTCATAGGTACTTGCAGATGTCTTAGTTTTGAGAACAAGGATTGTGTGTTAAAACAAAGAATGAAAAGGGAAGTACATTATGACCTGGCCACATACTTGAGACACTCAAGGAGAAGAGATTCATAAGAAGATCCAGAACCATATCCAAATAAGTCTATGGAAATAATTAGCATATATGCATGTATTCAGGCAATATAATGAATATGTAATAGAAATGTGATGAATATGTATTAGTTTCATGACTGTAACCTGATCTGTTAGGTTGCTGAGTATGCATTGCTTTATGAGCAATCCCCATGCATCCAGCACTGTTAATAAAATAATGTTGGCTTTCTAACCTAGCAAATTGGTTGGAGACTTTATTTCCTGGTTTTCAGTGACAGGAGGAAGAAGGAGGCACTGAAATGTGTGAAATATTTGAGAACAGAATATTAGGCTGGCAAATGTGCGACAGGGCAGTGAAGCAGTGCTCAGTGTTATTACTAGTGGCTGTGTGGACTGTCTTCATGGTCACTGAGTGAATTGCTTTGGTAGCAGTTGCTGTCAATGGACATCAAAGAATTTGGGACAACTGGAATTTTCAGAAGAAATAGGTAATTGAATAGGCTGAGCAATGTGCTAAGAAAACGATTGGAGAGCTCCTATAAATACACATCCTAATACATTGACATTGTACATTTAAATAAGATCTCTCCTTGCAGCTATAAACAGGAGTAGGATTAAAACAAAGATTTTTCTCAAATAGTCTGTATGCATTAAATATTTAGTTTATGCTCATTTGATTTAACTGAGAATTAAAAAAGGTATCATTTGATAATGAGAGGAAGATATTGCTGCTCACAGTGAGTAGAGAGAAAGGATCTGCAGACAAACATTGTGCTGTTTGTTCGTCTGTTACATAACTAAGAATATTTTTGAAACTTTGAAAAGGAGATGGCCCACAAGGCTTCAAAAATAATGCATGCAGGAATTGAAAATCTCCATTAACACAATGGTGGGTATTTGGGTCATCATAATGATCACTGTGACTATAGCAATGAAATTGGTTATTATAACACATTTTTAGTTTCAAGACTTTGTACTTTTTACAATTATGCTGAAAGCTTATGACAACCTTACGCAACATGAGAAAGATTTCAAAGCTGTGTTTAGCCTTTCAAGGCTGTGTTTGAGCAATTTACTAGAATGTTTAACTTTCAAAGAGAGTACCCATTAAGAGCATTAGTGGGGGAGTGCATGCTAGCATTGATTTATCAGCTCATATCCAAGGCTTAAGTGAACTTAGGGAAGAAAGAGGTGAAATAATTCAAACAGCAATCAAAATATGAACAAGCTACATTTTTATACTTTTAAAGTGTAGAATCACCACTTTTTCATATCTGATCACTTTTGTCAGTTTAAGACAACTTAAACATAACTCACTTTGGAGTTGATATCCACAAGCTCAATTCATCAGCAGATAAAGAACAGCAGCCAGGACCATGCTTTTGTGATAGCTTTCAAACTAAATTATTGCTCAAATAGATGTGGAAAGCAAAATAAAACCACTCAAAGTTGGAAGATGAATAGGCAAGCTCACAATTATTAAGTAGATTAATCGACTTTCCTAGCTAAAATGTAATGTATTAAAATTAACTCCTGAATGAAGATAATTTAAAAGGAAAATCAACATATTTCAGAATTACTTCTAAAGTGATAGGGCAGACTTCTGCTTTTTCCAGCATTAGAAATTTGATCAAAATATATGCAAAGTAAGCCTGCAGTCTTAATTTCCACCTCCATACAGACTGATATAATTTTTTCCCCTTTATTCCATAACACAGTTTGGGATTTATGTTTTTTACATTCCCCAATTTGTTATAAAACTTATTCCTTCACACTTTAGCACCTATCGTTTAATTTTTGCTCATACATATCTCAATCTCTCATTTAGCCTAAATCTCATTATTTAGATCTTTAGAATTATTTCTCAATTCCACCCTTACCATTGGATCGTCCTACTTGTCCCTTTACCACCCATGAAAGGCTTTACGTTGAAAGGCACCTTAGCCTGTCCTTGTGACCATATCCCTCCTTCTCCACATCCCTGCAGGGGTTCACCATCTGTGGCTCCACCAAATAGAGTGCTGCTGCACTCTGCTACTCTCTGTTGCAATGACATTACCTGCCTTCACTTCAACATCTTTATTTCCCCCCTTTTTTTTTTATTCTCAAAATTCCTGTGAAATACTTCCTTCTTCTCCCCATTTTCTCTAATTAGACTAGAGATCTATATAACAGGGACTGTTTCTAATAACATGCGTGCACAGTACCCAATTCAATAATGTTCTTATTGCAGTGAGTACCTCTCGGTTTCATGCATGTATGAGCCTGAATAACCTATCCTGTGAAGGCATACCAGTCTACAAAGCAAAGCCACATAAAAATATAGAGTGCTCAGCACCTGTGTTACTGCCTCTGATCCTCCAGTATGAATAGCCAGATAAGATATCCTGGCTGAGCTGCCTCCTGGTGGTACTTGACACATCACCAGAACAAGGCTTGAACTCACCTCTGGATCTACTGCAAAGTTTATCAGCTCAGCTGACACTGCTATCCATAAAGACCAAGTAAAACAAATAACAATTTTTTTCCAATAATTAATTCTTCCTGGACTGGAATTGTATTCTCCGGATAAGGATAACTCCTGACATGATACTCTTGTGTAAGTTGGGCTCTACTCCACTTGCTGGCTGATGCAGAAAGGAGGGATCTACAAACAAGGTCTTTCTACAAGTTTTGGATTTCTGTCACTATAAAGACATCCCCTGTCCTTAAGTCTAGTGAGGTGAAGGAAAGGGACCTGAATGTTCCTGCTGCTTTAGGCATGAAAGAAAACACAAGAATGAGAACTTTGTGATGCTTTTTGGCCCTAATTTGCAGCTGAACTTATGTGCATTTGAACTTAATATTTTGCTTTTCCCTACTGGGTGTGTGGCAGCATCTCCACAGATGCCCTAGAAAAGAAAGACAAAAAATATTCCCTATATCTGAATACTTATCTTAAGGAAAAATTCTCAAGGTGTTGCTAAGGAAATGAATATGAAGATAGGTATCTCAGAATATTTCTGTTTAGAGATGGTATTCACAGGTCTTTGCAATCAGTTCCTCTCCACTCACTTGTGTGTGAGAAACCTCCTTAATTCTTTTGAGTTTAATGCATTATAAAAGCTCCTTGGTAAAACAAAGCTAAAAATGGAATTCGTTATCTAATAAAAGTGCCTTAAATATTATCAGTATCTTGGCACTCTCTCTAGGTTGTGAATCTATTGGGACTAACTTACTGAAGCCCTATTATTGAGGTATTAATCATATCAGACTTCCAGCCATGTCTGTCAGCCACTCAAAATAAGTGTAACATTATTCTTTTTCACATGCAATGTCTCCAACTTTCCAATTGTCAGATAAGAAAGAAAAAAATGATGCGGCACTCATTTGGAATTCAAATGTAATACCACATGCGTTCCCAATCCAGTGCATTTAACACATTGTGAACCTAAATCTCTGTGGGAGTATATTAGTGCAGCTTCACTTATACTGATGGCAGGCTCTGCTGGTTGACCTCAACTGAGAAACTCTGCAAGGTACACACAAGAAGCAAGCACAAATCTGGAGGAAAGCAGGACACTTTCACATCTTTGTCTTCATTTGTGAGCTGCAGGTTAGGGGTCCTTGCTACTCTGACTCTTTTTCCAGTGAGATTTTAATTTTAACACCTTTCCTAGGCTAGGAGATTCTCTCTTTTCCTTCAAGGTGGAGGAAAATTTTTCAGAAAACACTTTGGAATGGAAAAATTTCAGCTGTCAGGTCTGCAGATGGTAGGGATATGTTCAAGCTGTAACATTCAGATTTAAGTTATGAGTGGTCCTAAAAGTTAAGAATATGCTAATTGACAAACAGTAATATTATTTTAACTGCCAAGATTTTCCCCTCTTTGACTCTTTCATTACTGGTATTATCTATGACACAAAATTTCTTTCGCTGTCTGTCATTTGCACAAACTCTGACAAAGGACCACAACCCTTTTAACAAATAAATAAATTATTTCACCTCCTACCTGCTGGCTTTTTTCCCCCATAGGTCACACTCATCTTTAATTCCCACGGTTTCTTTTTCTACTTTAGTCCACCTCCATTCAACATAGTATTGGATAACACACTGACCTCGTGATACGTGATCACTTAGGCTGATCTGTCTACTCATTTTGTTTATGAGGATGTAAAAGCCTGGAGTAGAAGCTCCAGGCTTGCATCCGGTTGGTGCTGTCTGTGCAAGCTTGCTATTATGTGGTACTTTTCTGGCACCACACATTAAATACTCAGGTACTAGCATGGAGCAGTGTCTCAGAACTTTTTCTCCTCATTGAATCTAAGATCAAAACCCCTTTTTGTCTTCTGGGGAAAACTTGGGTCTTCCTCTACTTCCTTTTTTTCACGAACAGACAGAAGATAGATTTGTACATTTTAGTTCTTCACACTTTACCTCAACCCAGATTATTATATGTCAAAATTGTTTTACAACATGAGGAAGCTCTACTTCTACTCCATTAAAATTCATTTTTTTCACTACCTATACAACAGAAAAAGGTTTTTTTTAAATTATTGCTGCTAGTTATTTTTGGGCCTGAAATGACCCTTAGGTTGTGTCTTAGGTTGTATTGTCAATACAACCTGAGCTGTCAATACAACTTGAGCTGATCCCAGCTTTCTAAGCCAAATACAATCTCATCAGCCAGTTACCTAGCTGGGATTCACACTTTGACTGGTCTTTCCAGCAGGCAGACAGCTCCCATCTGGGTCATCAGTACTCAGCTATGTGACACCATCACATGTTACCACTATCCATGCTTATATGGCAAAAGGGGATTCCTTTATTATGCTTTCCCTGGCTATTCAGGGCCACAAATCACATTTGTATAGTGATGCTCACCAGAAAAGTTCTATATTTGTGAAAATATACGCAGCTGTGTCTATATGCTACATGCTGGTGAGCAACTCTGCACAACTMTCTAGGTGCAAATACAGACTAAATAGTGCATAAGTGTAGATCCACCTGGCTTGTTCTTTCTGCAGACAGGAAGAGGAAAGAGAGTTTATAATAATATACATAAACCTGCAGCATGACCCATCATACACATAAGTCCCAGCTCTATAGGCTGGACTTCCATAGCTACAAGCACCATTACCCACTGCAGTTTCCTCAACCATATCCTCCTATTCCCTCTCCCACAGTCCTTTGTTTCCTCTCCCTTCTTTTGATTCAATCAGTGGTTTCTCCACCTTTTTTCAGCCTCCTGGCTCCCCTCCATCTCGTGCTAAGTAAGTCATGTGGAACAGGGACACTCTCATTTTCTGGGATCAGGTTTATCCTGGAGAATTCCTTTCTTTTAATCCTAACACTAATGTTTGTCTTTTATATTACTGTTTTCTTCCCTTTTATTCCTTCCCCTTCCCTCCTCTTTAATAAGCACTTACTATCTCCCTCTGGGAAGTATTTTGTGTTGCCTACATGGTCTTCCTTGTCTGACTATAGAATCCTGCTGTTCTTCCTCCTTAGGGAACTGACCATTCTGCCATCCCGAAACCTTCGACAAGGTGAATGTGCTCATTTTTTTGCAGAAACAGTGTAAAAAACCATGAATAAGAAAATCCAGATGCCACTGGCACATCACACACCACTTGGAAAAATCACAGTAACAAGATCCTGCTAATAGAGGTTGGTCAAGTCTCTGGGAGCATAAGCAACTCCTGCTGCGCCAGTCAACTGCTTGTTGCTTTCAGTCTGTAGAGCTGGAGCTTAACCACAAGACAGTCTGTGCTGCTGTCCCCTGACATCATATGTGGCTGAGGATCCAGATGCTTTGTTCTGCAGTTGGACAAAATTGTGAGCCAACACACATTCATTCTGGACAACTGGGAGATTTGGGTTCGAGCATGAACTTGAAAGTGAGGTAACATGACAGCAGAAGACACCTGAGGAGGGAAATTTCTTGCGTGACATATGTGTTGCAGTTGTCTTCCGTTAATATTGATGGGAGTGGTAGTATAACAAATCCAACTGTGAAAATGGTAAGACTTTATAACTCTTGTGTTTATTCCCAAATACTGGAAAATATATCAAATGTCAAGGCAATACAAATTAATGATAGGATAGGTGAGCCTGATATCACTTTTCAATCAGAAGATTGTGTACCTGTCAAAGGTTGTGACATGACAACTTTCATTTCTATATAAAAGCAAAGTMATCTCCTAGGCTGCGAATGTCTGAAATTCATGAAGTCACTGGAAATGGAAAATACTGAACATATAAACAAAGGATGCAAAAAAAAAATCACTTTTCAATACTTTGACTGCCCATCTTCATGTTTCTTACATTTCTATTGAATGTAGAATTTTCTTTTAGAACGCTTCCTTTTTAAAAATTCTATTATTGAGAAACCACACAGTAGCCTTTGGCATCAATGAGTAAAAAGTTCATGTATGTTATAAGAAAACATATATCAGCTTGACTGATAAGAAGGAAAATATTATTTACTTTTCTGTTTTTCTTTTCTACAATTTATCTTAGTGTATATAATATACAACTGTATAATGTCTACAAATGAAGTGGTGGTTTGTTAGTGATCCTCAATGGATACAACATGCATGCAGTGCTTCTAAAACACCTCCGCTGAAACCACCTCACTGAAAGTTCTCTCTTACATTTGCCTAATTTTTACTAAACACACAAAAAGACCCCTGTCATTCTCAATAGTCCTAGTTTTATCTAAACAGCTGAATACATTGTTCATGTTTTCTGTTTCCTCTATACCTGGTAATCTGATTTTTAAAAATACAGCATGTTTTAATTAGAGAAATGTGTGCATTTATACAAGGGAAAATAATAATAACTGCATTACGGTAGAACCTTGTTAATTTACATTAATGATAGGGAGAGCTATGGTGAATTACAGAATTTTGCAAATTAGCATCAAAGTGAATAAATAATGAAAACCAGAGGTAGTTAATACACAAAAGTTTCATTAATTCATTTTAAGACTTGTAATTTGGCTATAATCATTTGCAATTTTTTTATTCTTTAGTTACAAGCTAGCGGGATATCTGATGTATGTTATGATGCTAAAAATTATTTCTGCTCCTCAAATTTTACAGTCAAGAGGACACCTGCAGAAAACAAGTGACCATTCTGGAAAACACACAGGTGAGCATGACCTGGCATTCTTCCTCCTCGTCATCCATATCCATTGCTGAGGTGTTCCAGCAGTGACCATGATAGTGTTCATATGCATATTGGAACACAGCCTTCCTCATTTCATTTCTGCATACTCTGATAACATCTCTATGTTCATCCCAGGCATCCTGTCCCTGCTTCCACCTCATGTATCTCTTGATTATATATGAGTTTTCATAGGAGTTCCTTGTTCATCCATGCAGGTCTCCTGCTCCTTTTGCTAAATTTCTCACACATGGGGATTCTCTATCCTGGAGAAAGTGGTCCTTGGACCCTCTTCTCTCTAGGGCACATTCCCATACGATTATTCCAGGAGGATCCCTGAAGAGGGCAAAGTTAGCTTTCCTGAAATTCAGGGGTGTAACCTTTTCATTGCCCTTGCAATGCCCGTGCAATCCTTGCACGATACTGAACTCCTAGATCTCACGGTTGCTGTAGTCAAGGCTACACCCGACCCTCACATCTCTAGACTCTCCTTGTTTGCCACCATAAGGTCCAGCAGCGTTGGCTCCTCCATTACCTGTTATTGTCTTTTAAAGCACAAGAATTGCAGAGAACAAACTGACAAGATTTATTTTGTTTTTATCAGAATGTAAAAATTAGGGCAGTAACACTATAACAAAATTCCATCTTATACTGCTTCAGCTACATTAGCAGTGGACATTCAGTCCACTTGGTTGTATCTGCCCCAGAAATGACTGATGCATTTTCTGGTTGTCTGTGTGATGTGTCTAAACTAGAAGTGATTGTAGCTTTTTTTCACTTTTGGTGTAAATTTTGACCCAGATACTGTGCTGGGGCACAGCAGGTCATAATAGTACAGATGGTGTTGGCCACACTGGCAGACAAATGGCTTTGTAAGCAGCCCTACCTTGCTTTCAGCTTGCCAAGTGTTCAGGCTACCTCCAGCCTGCAACTGGCAACTGTTTCAGTAAACCTTCTTCCGATTGTGGATTGTCAGGACAGATCTTAACTGAAAAGAAGCATGGAGCATGTGAGCAAGGCACAGACATCTCTTTAGGTGAACACCTATTCTGCTAAATAATCTAGTTCTGGATTCATTCCCAGGCAATCTCAGGTCATCTGCTTTGCATAGATATTAGATAAGACCCAGGCTCTCCCGAATGAGCTATGCCCTTCTGAGAAAAAAGTCATGGAATAGTTCAAGGGATAGTTCACTTGGGATTTCTATTCCCATAGGTAGGATGGACTAGAGCATTGGTAGCACTGTTTCTATGGAAACATCTTACCTAATTACTTCACAGCTATGAAGTATTAGTAACCTCTGTAATTGATGTGGGGCTTTTTTGTGTGCTGCTCCAGAAAAAACATGGACACATGCACACGATAAAAGTCCTCAAGGTGTTCACACCTGCAGTACCTAAATGCTAGCTACTATTTCTGCCAACTTTGTCACATTCAAATAAATTGCAGTGGTCACTGAAGTACAAACTTTTACTATGGTGCTGTTGGGTATTTCACTGGTTGGCATCACACTGGTTACTCATGCAGCTATGAAAATCCACTCTGATAACTTTTTAGTGATGAATATAACATATTTCATTTGGATTTGGGTTTGTCTGTCTTAATCTGGGAGGCAGATGGACTTTTCCCGCAATTCTGTGAGCACGTACTCCCATAGGTACAGGTTCTGTTGATACAATTGGCCCTTTGTTTGTTTGGATGGCAATGTGTTTCTTCTTCATTGCCATAACTAGTGTGCATCAGAATTGCCAAGTGATGAATGAGGAACCCGTGAGACTGTGTGTGCTCCTACAGCTTCTGCTCTGCCATTCGCTACACAGAACGGTTCAGGGTGCTCCCACCCTGAAGCGTGAATTCATTCAAGCGAGGGCACACTGAGGAGCTGGAAGAGAGACTATTAAAAAAAACCCGGTTTCACATCTAAGTAACTGCAATATTAATTCATTTGTGACAGTATGGACAGATAGTATATCTGACTTTGCTGTATGCTGGAACATTCTGGAGTATGTGTCCAAGTCTGCAGCAGCTATGGAGAAAAAGTACCTGTGAAGGAACGGTACCTGCATTGATATTTGATTTATCTGAAAACGGATCAGTTGAACAGCACAGATCATGGAAATGAGATAGCACAAAACTAAGTGCTTGGGAAGAGTGAAGGAATATGCAGAAAGTGGGAAATGTGTGTAGTGCAGGAACAGAGATTAAATATACAAAGGAGTAGTCAGGGTCCAGGTGTAGAGGAACAAAGCATGATGGTATTTGTTATAGTTGGGTTCAGTTTAAGGAGAACTCTCTCCAGTAAGATGTTAATTTCACTGAAGGTTTCAAGAACCTCAGTCTCCTGTTAAACCAAACAGCAGTCAGAAAATAGAGTAGACGCAGTAAACCATTAAAAATAGAGGTTCATTTGATATGGATTTTTCTTGCTACTTTACTCTGCCACTTAATAAAAACCTTAATATCAGAAACACTATAAATATGTCACTCATCATAAAGCTGCTTTAAACAATGAGGATGTAGTGACAGCAGGATGAGTGTAGCCACTAAAGTAACATACACAGTAATTCTGCTCTCTCACCCAAGAGCTGAAGAAAATGAAGTGGTAGTAAGATTACAATGGCTGCAATCACTTTTATTTTATTCATGCTCCACTGAAGTTTGATGCACATGCCTGTACTACACATTTGTGTTAGATAACTGGCAGTACTTTATGAGGATAGATATGTGTGAATGCAGGATTAAAACTTCCTTTCTTCTCTCAATGCTATTTAAGTTTCAAACCTTCTCGTTTCTACTCATGCCATAGCATAATGTAGCTCTCATTTTAGTAATTGTGTTTTTCTTTGTCAGCCTACTTGTTTTCTCAGTGTACTTTCATAAGTTTTTCTCTTTGATATTTTATTTCAATGTGTTTATCACAACACTTCCTTTTAGTTCTTTGACATGGAGCTGTTACCTTTCCTCACAACTTTTCACTTCATTCTTCCATTTCTATTATTTCTTTATTCTTTACCTGATCCTTTCCAGTTATTTTTCAGTCCCCTTTCCCTTTCTTCCTTTCACTCAGCTCTTTATCTATACCWCTGCTTTTCCTTATTGAACCCTCTACCTTTTTCTCTCTTGACTCCTCTCATTTTTTTCCCCCATTATTTGTTCAGCCTGACATTTCTCATTTGTGTTTTCTTTTTTTCCAGCACCATCATTTGTTTGGTTTTATACCCATAGAAATATCCCCCAGTGTACCAAAATGGAGGGGAACTCATAAAGAAATGGTGGGGAACTGGATAACTGAGAAAGGGCCAAAGGACAAAACATGAAGTAGGAAAGCATGGTGGTTTACAGGCAAAGATGGTCCGTTTGGTGGCTAAATGGTGGTGTCTACCACATCTTGTTGGAATCACTGTAGTTTCCTTTCTGAGAATGAGGTCTGGGTCTAATGTTAGCTCAGCTGGTTAAAGCACGGTGCTAATGACACCAGGGTTGTGGGTTTGATCCTTGTATGGGCCATTCACTTTAGAGATGAACTTAATGATCCTTGTGGAAGTCTTCCAACACAGAATATACTTGGAAATCTGTGTGGGTGGGTTGGATGGCTTCACCTGAGAAGAGGGGCACAAGGTTGCTGTTTCTGTAAGCTCCATGACAAAGTGGAGACATTTTTTTTTTCTTTTTCTCAAACTGCCCACAATACCTCTGAATTTTCTTCTTAAATGCTTTCCTGTCTGCAGCGCAGAGTTGTGAACAAATGAATATCTGTTGGTGTTTTGTCAAAATGTCATTCCGAAAACTACTTTGGTGGAGAGTAAGGCTCTGTTAAACCTGGTATGTGGTATCATCCACGTTGTCTTATTAATAAACATTTTTGCAAGATTTTCATAGAGCTGGCATATACTACCTACCATATAATAATGATGTCATGCTGCATGGCATTTCAGGATTTGGTACAACAGCTAAGTAAGGCCCAATTAGTATGGTAACTCATGTAACAGTAGAATCACTGTAGAAATATCTGACGGAATTCCTGTGAGGGTAAGAAAGGGCAAGTAAGCAGGCATAATGTATTGCTATTAATCAGTAAACATTATGATGCTAATATAACATCTTCTCAAGTAGCCCTCGTACAACATATGCTGCATTAGTAGCAGATGTCACAAATTCTGAGGCCTTACATAACATGTGCTATCTCTAAAAAAAAAGTAAAAAATCACTTCCATGTGAAAAATATATCCATATCTTAGAATTTTCTCTGTTCTTGTTAGGAACTTTGATTACTAGCATTGTATTTTACTGGGGAGACAATCAGCAGCTCTGGCCAAGAACACAATAAGTAAGTTTAAGGTAGAAAACAGACCCAATATGTCACATTGTCAAGGAAATACTTTTCCTGCATGCATTAGTTTGACATTGTAGAGCAATATATTTGGGTGGGAGCAAGAGACACTAYAGACAGTGAGCAGATAGAGGCTGTGATGATGGTGAGAATATATAATATAGCATTCTCTCCACAGTAGATGCTAAAATTGTAGTTTTCTAGAAAAGTACTGTTATTGACATTGTGTCTTAAAAAGACTGTGTTCAGCTTACGTTAATGAAATCTGGATAATGTCATTGAAGTCAGGCTTCCTTTACTATATGACTTTTCCAGTGCCTAAGAAAAAAATGAAGGAGAAGGTGTCAGTGTTTACATTGTGACTATTCAGATGTTTGAAGTTTTAAGTTTAATTTTTTTTTTGGTTTGGGTTGATTTTCATATTAAGAGCCTGATGATGTAATTAGCTGTAGTCACTTAAGATGTACCTATTCTTTGTGACTTCTTTTTTTTTTCTTTTAATTATGGTCTAAATAAAAGATTGTCAGGAAGGTAGCATATAAGAACTGTATTTCAGAGAAATAAAAATGCACTGGAAYATATTAGATAAAACGAGTATGGGGACATTGCTTCTTTATGCAAGATTACTGATATATGTACTGGAACGTATATGTTCAAGGCAAAGATTTAGATTTTGCAAATATCTTTGGAAAATAATAGAAGAGGAATTACAAGCATGAAATGAGCTGAGAAACTTGCCACCCCTTCCATTCTATAGTGAATATTAGAGAGTTTAGAAGCTAAATGTATACAGTAAAATTAAGGTGATAAGTACATGAGCTTGCTCTCTAACTTCTCCCCTGAAAGACAGTAAATTTTACTTTGTATTACTGTAGAATAAAACTGTCAAGATGAATAGTTGCTGTACAAAAGTATGCCTGCCCATAGCCTGAGCAAAACATAAGAAAAAGTCTGATCATAATTTATAAACATGCTCATGGCCAGTAAATTTCTGACACCAGAGGACTTCTGAGTCTAGTTTTGGAATGAAAAATGTAGGCTTTTCTCCAGGTACAAGAAATCCAGGCAAAAAGTTAAGTTTTAAAAGTTAAAAGAATTTAATACTGTTCTTTCGCTAAGGCACAAAGATCACTTCTAGCTGACTTGACTTTGATACATTGCAGTTGTGTTTACCTATACTTCTGTCTACTGAGGCTTATTCACACACTTGGAAATTGGTTTGAAAAATAAGTGGTGGATATCACTATGCTTATAATGAAGCCATGAGTACTGTGAAGAATAAAATGTGGTATGAGGAAACTCCCTTAAACTCACTAGTAGAATCATTTGAACTGGGAGTGAAAGCAGAGGTTCAGTTGTAGCAGACAGGAGAGTTCAGCTAGAGACACCCAAACCTGCCCAAGGGCTCCATTTTCCTCTGGGATCTCCAGTTGAGAATTGAACACTCTGTATGGTGGGGAACAGACCAGCAGCAGAAAACTGCTTCTGACTGTGTGGGATGACCATCAGAGCAGTGGACGTTATACTGAACTGAGGTGAGACTTCGAACCATTATTTGACTAGACAGCTGTTTTTTTGGAATTTCTTTAGAAAATTATTATTCATACCAAGAGAGGCTTTCTTTTTCTTTGACTTTTTTCTTTTCCTTTTATTTAGGCAAAAATATACTTGGAGTTTATAGGACAGTGAATGATTTGGCAAAGAATTCCTGAATATTGCTGAAGAAGAAAGTATTTTTAGGAAGTATGATAATGTTTTAATGGTCTGAGCCAAAATTACATTTATTTGCAAAAATTGGACTCTTTGACTAAAGAATTGCATACAAATAATTATCCCGATTCTTCCTGTTGCCAATAATATGCACACATTGCTGCAAAGTTAAAATACGTTTCCATTCAGCAATAGCTGAAAAATTAAACATATCTCCCAAATTGAAATATGTCTAAATGTGGGGAAAAAAAGTAGATCGGAAGTTTTTCAAAAGTTTTATAACGATCCCCCTTAGTCACTGTTTTCTATCTTTTAACCAGTTTTAGGATGAAAGAACAGGTTGAGAAGATTGAAAAAAATATTGTCAATGTTGATAGGGGAAAAAATGCAAGATGAAAATATCAACAGGTGATGTCTGTGACATCACGCCTGGACAGAGTGTCCTGTTTGGCTGTGCAGAATTCCCTTACCTAAATACAAAAAGTGCTGCAATTATGACAATATCAATTAACTCTGTTCAAGTTTAGTTTATTAAAGAATTGAACTTAAAACCTAAACTGACAAAAAAAATTTGCATTGCTAAAAGAATTTCCTGAGAAATATGTGGCTTTACATCTTTGTGATTCATGTTTAAAAATAAGGCTATACAGAACCAATATGGTATGTACTAAATGAACTAAAGACAGGCTAAGTTACATGTGTCAAAGACTATGGCTAGTGGAAAACCTTCTGAATCAAATGAACATTTGCTTCCCCATGGTTTAATGCAGGTTATTTGTCTTGGTCCACTGCCATTCAGTCTCTTTATCAATGTCCTAGAAGAAAAGTGAAGTACATATACCTGCCAAATCTTCCAACTGTGGGTTTTGAAATCAAAAGTGGTCAAGGGCAGCTGTTGTAGCAAGCCATGTACATACAAAAAATGCATATTTTAACATGCTCAAATTCAAAGTCTTTGATTTAAGTCCAAAGAAAGCTCACTGATGTAAAGCATACTTCTTTTCTTACATGATTTTGTAAATATTCTGGAAAATTTGAGAATTTTTAAACACTATAGAAAGATAAAATGAGTGCATTCTTGCTCTGCTCCCATATTCCCTACATTATTAAGTCATGCAAAGCATGCAGATTTCAAATAACAGCAGTATCTTTTGATGACTGGTGAGGACAAGAAGAGTCCTTCTTAAAGAAAGCTAGTAGGAAGTGAATACAAGCTTTATGGATCAGGAGGAATTTTGTCATACTCATTAATCTTGATTTTCCCATCTAATTACTCATGTCCTCTTTGCCCTTTTCTCCTGAAATGCAAAAATTTTTTTGGCCTGAAGGGGACCAATTTCTAAATAAGAGTTTAAAAATCAACTTCCTCAAATCCATCACCTTCAAAAGAAATGTTACAATTAGATTATAAAGTGCTGAAATCATATTCTTCCCTGTGAGAGACACAGAAGAGAACAATGTCCTGCCACCTGCATTTTACAGTAAAGAAACCGACTCCAACAATTCATTCGGCACCTTCTGTGAGGTTTTGAACTTCCAGCTGTCAAAGACTTCCATGAGTTATTTCACAGCACACTGAAGTGAAGAGAACTTCAGGGGGAAAAACAGTTTGTGATGTACTTAGCTAAAGAACATCAGTTGAATTTTATTAAGTAGTTTCTTTCTGCTTAAGGAATCAGTCAGTGTCTTCCCATATGATTCTGTAGAATTGAGATCCAATCAATAAAATATTGCACTACATCATAAAATATGATGTTTATTAAATACATATAAAAAAATAAATTACTGGATACATGCAGAGCTTGCAGTGAATACCTAATGTTATTAGGTAGGACTGGATTAATCTGCCTGATTCTAGTAGAGTTTATTTGTAAAACATAACTTATTACACTGTCATAGGATATGCTGTACTGGTACCTCATCCCAGGATTTTATTGTGACGATTACAGCTTTCAGAAGTCAAGCGAGGAACTCCATAAATGTACTCTGAAATTGCATTTTTGAAATTCCATCCCTGCCTACAACTATAAACTCTGAAGAACTGAAATTTCAATAAAATAACTCAGGAGTATTTAATTTTCCTCTACTCTGGATCTGCTACCTTATTATATCTATTCTGTAAGCTATTAAATGTTCACTCCTGTAAAGCCTGCACTTGATCTTCAGAATGTGCAGAGATGCCAAGGTATGACTAAAGAAAGCAAGGAAAAGAAGAGGTACAAAATGCTATTGACTTTGTTGTGTTAGTTACAATTTCAAATGAGAATGCACAATCCTACTCTTTCTCTGTGTCCACAGCAACAGGAGGGAGAGATGAAGGAATAGAGTTGATTTAATTGTGCAGACATAAATAAAATTTTCAGGACAGGAAAAAAGAAGCCATTGCATTAACACTAGACCCTTTTCTAGTACATCTAGCCACATAGAGAAGGAGCTCATCATCGCATTATGACATAAAATCAATATCTTGCAAAAGTCAGAAATAAGATCATGAAAGAGCAAGGTGTTGTATTTACAAAGGTTACACAGATCCAGTTTGGTATTTAGAACATCAGACTTAGCAAAGGAAAAAAAAGCTGAAAATCTTTTTCATTCAGAAGAGTTCAAAAATGTGAGACAAAATAGGCTACTTAACAAGCCTCTATTTATGTGTTTATCAAGAATTTGGATGAGTTTGAAGATCTGTGCTTTCTGCAATAATTACTCCAATARAGTGCTTAGAAAATAATGTTTTAGCAATATTTTTGTTATGACAGTAATTGGTAAAAAGAAACAAAACTGAAGAATGCTGTTAGATATTTATGTAATGTATTTATTACATTTCAATAACATTTTCTAGAGTACTACTTGCACAAACCTGACCCTGTGAAAGAAGACAGGATGATGAGCTCCCTTATACTGGGGAAAAAAGTCCTAGTGATTATTTATTTGTTGTAACTTTTGGAAGATTTATATCATTAGAAGTTAAACTGATAGAGAAATATTGATGCAACAGGAAAATTACTGTATTATTCCACTGGATTGACATAATACGAAAGTTATTTAATCATGTACTTGTACAGTGTAGTGGATTTTTTTGCATATAGATTTTTATTGCATATGCCAGGCCTTTACTTAATGTTATTAATGTAACCTATCTGCATTCAATTCCTCTACACTGGAGTATCTCAAGGTGAAATTTGGTCATGCAGGACGGGTTGACACGGGAATTAGTTCGTTTTTTAACACTGGCTATTGAAAACAGACTCAACGCCATTACATTGTTCCAAATGGAATCTACTTCAGTGGTCATTTCACCCACGAGGCATTGTCACAGAATCACAGAATCTTCTGAGTTGGAAGGGACCCACAAAGATAATTGAGTTCAACTCTTAAGTAAATGACCTGTACAGGGACTGAGCCCATGACATTGGCATTATTAGCACCATGATCCAACCAAAGCAGCTAATCATCCCCTCCTCTGCATTTCTAACTAACCACCTCAAATAACAATGTAAAAAAATTAGATCTTCCTTCCTTTTTTTTTTTTCTCTCAGAACCCTCATTTTCAGAGTTAGAGGGAAATCAGGACTTTTAAAAGCAGATAACTGTACCTGAATAACAGTTTCAAGGAGGCTCATTTGGATCCTAGTCCAAGGTSATGGAGCAAAGATTTGAACGTGTTCCAAATGAACATCATAATCACTGAAATACTGGCTATTCAGAAGCACATGCAGAGCTCTGGTTCTCACTCTGGTTTGATCAATTCCTTCTGAACCCGAGAAATCTTTACTGTCAAAATTCCTTCTGGAAGGGAGTTAGCATTTTGTATGAAAATTTCCTGATAAGCGCAAGTACATAGACAAAGGTATGGGGGATGCTCTCAGTTCCAAATCTAGAAGCTATTGTATTATTTTCCTACTACAGTATTATTATTATTATTATGTCTACTTAAGGACTACTTTAATCACTCTTTGTTGATGGGACCATTAACTCTGAATTTAGCTCTATAATGAAAATGGGAGAAAATATAATGGATTCTTTAACATATTGATTTGTAGTGGAAAATGTTTGTGGTATGCATGTCTAATGTAATAAAAGTATGTACTAGGCACTCTACATGGTTACCTAAAAATCTCATCTACAACAAGAACATTGTGATAGTGATTTCAAGCCAATGGAGATGTTTGTATGAAAGACACAATAAAAAGAGGTGAAACTATGGCTTTTAATGAAACTGCTGCCAAATATATCATCTGAGACGTAAAATAAAATGAAACAAAAAAAACAGAAGACAAAAAAAAAAGAAAGATATTACAGGGACAAATTTTCAGGCATCCACTTTTTATCACAATCTGTTTTTGTTGTTGTAAGTGTTGTAATTCAGCAGTAAGTCACCAACTGAGAATTCCCCTGGGAGAGAATGTCTCCTGTTGCTCCATTCAATCTCAGCACGAAACAGGTGTGTGTGTGTGTGTGTGTGTGTACTGAAAACACTGCTACAATGTACATATTTTCATGCAGTCTGTGATCTATTCAGAGATATGGCTGAACCAGATCTAAAATAAATACATACACAAGTGAGATTAAAGCTGCAGTGTGAATCTGTAGATGTCGTCTGATGCTGAAGACATATATAAGCAATGCAGTTGGAGGGGACAAAGTAGATAAAATTCCTAAATCTCCGTGGGGTATACCTACTCCTATATAAAACATTCCAATACATTTTTATTAAAATAATTTAAATCTATGCTGCTGCCTGTCCTCACAGCAAGAAACATTTCATTGAATGTTTTTGTCCAACTGAATTCTTGCTATTAACTTCCTATTGACTACTGATATCACTAAGAATTTCAAAATCTATGCCTGAAAATTCAGATCTAACTCATAAGATGAGTCATAGAAAAAAAGTGATAAATAAAATAGGGAGCTATGAAGTCAGAAAGCCTTGCTAGGAAGAAGTAAAACCCCACTGTTACCAGATTGGTGATCTGGTAGTGGGGGGCAATACAGTGATTTCATAACAGCACTGCAATTGAAGCTGGATGCAGCATCATTAGGGTTAGGCCCTGCTGTACTACACTGCATCCACACACAGCTCTGCTCTGCTCACCACCCCACTGTGCCCCTGCCTGCCTCAGACTATTATTCATCACAATTTCAAAGAAAAGCTGTCCTGGGACAGATTTGAATCACAGGTGATTTGGCTTTGACAGAAGCTGCATATAATTTATTCTTATTTTGTTCTTCGTCTTGTGATTTAAGGGTCTTTTCATTCAAAACTTGACTAGTAGATTTTATAATTGCCTCTGAATTACTATATTATAATGAAAGGCTTGCAGAAGGAGCTTCTAATATCAGTAATGAGAGACCTGCAAAATGTTCACCCACGTTGAAACTGCCCTTTGCTGAAAAGGCTGGTAAAAGATTCACCTCCTTCACGCTTCCTGCACTTGAATGATGTCAGTGAGAGATGACTGCTTCCACTGAAAGATGCTATTCCCAGGTGCATGACACAGAGTTCTCTTTATCTCAAAACTGCTGTGTGTAAGGTTGGGGAGAAGGGGAAAGTACAATCAGCATAGTTTTCCTGAAAAAAGTCTACAAACAAAATCTACAAAATCTACAAATCCATGGCTTCCAATGTCTGGCAGAAGGGAGGTAGCATATTAATATTTTTCCTCCTGCACAATAACAGCTTTAAAATCTGTAAATAAAATATGCCTTGTCTTGCCTTTAACATTTGCGCTTACTTTATAGATGTGGCCACTGAATGTGAATTACAGTTCAAAAGTCATTAGTCTTCTGTCTTAATTTTTAAAAAAGGTATCAAAAGGAGACTAAAGCCTCACACTGAAGAGCAGAAGACAGTCACAATTTTGTGAGAATGGCATGCTGATAGTGAGAGCATATAATTTTATGTCTACCTCCTGTGGAGTCTTACCTAGGGCCAGTAACAGAGCAGACAGACGTCATCTCTGATCCTGAGTAATAGTACCTTTATTCCTCCTTACTTTATTAGTGATATTTCCTTGAGGAGTTGATTACTGATGTTTGCAACAGACATCTCTGATTTCAGGTTGTTCTCTTGGACTGTGACAACAGGTAAGAATGAAGGATGTTGGACTCCTGGATGACAGAAATCTCTCCAGACCTCCCAAATTAACTGGTTCTCACATCTCTCAGGCTCTCAAATATATGTATAAAATAAAATGTGCACAGTTTTAAACAAGTTCATGTAGTAAGAAGTATTTGACCTTTATGAAAAAACCAAAATGTCTAGGCCCATACATGACGCTGCAGCAATGTCTTCAAACATCTCACCAGTAGGGAATATCTTTTATTGGTTATCTGTTGTGGATAGGTAAAACCTTGCAAAATGAAGGCCTTGTTACCCTTGTAAAATCATGGTTCACTTCTGTTACTTTGGCTAATTAAAAAGGCCTCTGGGAACCAGTTCAGCTAACTTAGAAGTAGAGAAAACAAGTTACATAACTTTCGCATGATCACCTCGTGGCTTATGGTGACTGGTTGAATTATTGTTTGTTGTGTTTCAATAGTATGTATTCTGATAAGGGCTAACTGCTTAAAAAGGCTTGTCTTTTGTAATAAAGCTCGCTCTCCTTCGCACCTGCCTGGGAACTCTGTATCTCTCCATTGACACAGTTATCCATTGGGAGATTAGCTCATGTTGCTGACAATATGAAAATGAAATGTTCACTTAAAATAGGAAGTACCATATTTTTTAAGTGATTACATGTAATTTTTTTTAAAAACCCATCAGTCAAGAGATATGAAACTCATGTATATATGTATGCATGAATTTCATGTGTGTATATATACAAACACACACACATACACATACTATTTGTGCACGATGAAATAAATATTTTGAAATCAAGTAGACAGCTCCAGTGTATCTGACAAGCGTTTGAAGGAACTACAGTTGAATTGTAAAGTACCTGACTACCCATATTTGCAAACAAAATGAATTCAAATATTGTAATTTTGCACAATGGCCATGGGGGTTTGGGAGGTTGCTTTTTCTTGTTAGTGTGTTTTAATTAATTCAACGGTTCTAAGTAGATTGTTTGAATGCAGATACTACTACAAGAAGCACACAAGAAAATAAGATACAACCCAAATAAGAGTAAATCCACCTTCATAAAACTAATACAACTTTCTGTCATTCTTGCTATAAAAACCAGTGTGGTTAATCATGTGAAAATATTGGTGCTTTCTCCTAGGAAATGCGACAAGAACCTTGATTGCATAGAAATTGGATGGGGAAAAATGCCATTTCTTCAGTGTCAGACTAACTGCTTCTACAAGAAATATTGGATGCAGAATATGGTTTTGTGTTTGCTGTAAGGATGCTTTTCCCATAGTTCTTTTATTTTTTCAACTGAGGAAGAGATTTAACTATGTAGACATTAAACCTATGTTTTGGTCTGTCTTTATCTCTCTGATTCCTCTGTGTTACCTTCTATCCTAATAACTACACACTAATACACAGGACTGATTTTTAGAAAATACAGCTGACAGTCAATTTAAGACAGACAATTGTTTCAAGATATATTTATCATGCCTCTGTGTAGCCCTGTTTTGAAGGTTTCCTTGAGATCTACAGTAGAGACCAAGCTTGCTTCAGAACACTGTAGTTTCAAGTGTTTATAGCAGAAAACTTACTGTAGTCTTTCACAGTCAAAGACCTCCAGGTCTGCAAATGGTTCTTCTGATATGCAGCCAGAATTGTTTGCAAACAGTYGCATTTGGTGTCTGGGACTGGTAGAAGAACACAACACACTGGGGCTTTAAGGGCTACTTCTTGAGCCAGAAGACTGAAGGAATATGGGCAACAACTGGTTAGAGAAAGGCAGTCGTAGGATTTTTTATGCCTTATCTATCTGAAGGACTGGAAACCAAAAAAAGCAAAATGAATAGCGGGAGAATCTGGGTTGGAATCAGATGCCCAGAGACAGACAGCAGATGACTAATGAGGTTAGTGCTGGACCCTAGGAAGACCAGGACAGGCTAGAACATAGGAGAAAGGACTAATGAAAAGGATTAGGAAAATAAAGATGCATGGATGTAAAATGGTGAAGAGCTAAAGCATGTGAAGAAGCAAAATAGCCAGAGAAATGGACTGAGCAAAGGAATTGGGAAAGAAAGGTGAGAAAAAGAATGGATTGGAGAATGAGACTAATTTCAAAGTGAGACTAATTTCAGCAGAAGGAAAGCAAAGGAATGTAGAATGTAAGATTGGCTATACAGACAAACTTGAAATGATTGACAAGAAATTGACTAAAAAGCTGATTGCAAGTGGAATGGTTGGAGGGACTGTAAGAGAGGAGGGAAAGGCAGGTAGGGACTGGAATGGGATCTTAAACCAGCAAAAAWAGAATTTTCCAGGCAAATGTGCCTGATTTGTCACGAGAAGCCCGCGAGACCATGCTCATGCAACAGCGAAGTGAGCTGGCAGGCCTTGGAAGCAAATAAAAGAGAATGAGAACTGACAAATGTGTCAGGAGAATCAAACATGGCACCAAACCAAAGTGGAGTCCACAGCTTGGAGTGACTCAGTTCTCTGCCTATCAGTTACTCTTTGTGAAWTCTGTCAGGTGTCCCACAGCTGATCAATATAGGACCATACAGAGTTTAATAATCTATGCCATTACTTATTCTGTCAGAACAGGTGTCAAGATTGTGCGTGGGTGAGCTATATTGCCATTCAAAATTGCAAATAGAATACACAGGTGAGAAGGAAATTAATTTTAATTTCGTAAATTACTAATATATTGCAAAGCTTTTTCTTGTTAGATGTAAGTTAATTTAAATTTAAGTAAAAAAAATTGTGAATAGTGCAAACTTCAGCATGTAAAATTAAAAGGATGTCATAATGCATCACATTGCTGTGCAAATGCAACCAAATTCCATTCTAGCATATTTTTCTTTCCATGAGTGAATGCATCAGATTCTTTCTCCTTTATATATAAGGTTATCTCTCTGCATGACCTGAGTACAAATGCACTGTTACCAGGCTGGTAAACAGAATATCAATTTCATCAGAAAATTCATATATACAAAGCCAAATGTAATAGCAGAAAAGGAGTGAAAGCCATGGAAAATATTTTCATGGACCTTGCCTTCCTATTTTATGGGGCAGTGACCTGTCTCCATATTAGCTGGGTCCACCAGCTAAATTATTATCCTGTTTCCTGTAGTACCTTTCAATTTTTAGTTTGGCTTGTGAGAAGGACAGCTGGAATGCTGGGTATCCAAAAAGGTGGTCTGTGTGGAAAATCAGTAGCCCAGAAAGGTAAGTGTCCAGGAAGTCAAGGCAGCTGGAATATCCAGAGCTAGCCAGCCTGAGGAAATGGGCAACATGGCCATTTAGCAGCTGGGCAGCCTTTGAAGCAAAGGAGAGAGGTACCAGGAAACTGTCCAAGTAGGAAACACAGGTGTTCTGCCAGCGTAGATGGCTGGTGAATGCGAGAGCTTTGAGGACTCAGACGTCATTGTACGTGATACTGATGCCTTAAGATTTTAGCTTTTATATTTTTCATATACTTGTAACCCAGCAATTCTTAGTGTGTAACTCTAAAGCCCATATAGAATGTTAGCTACTGCCTTTAGACAAAACAATCCATCTTCAGGCTGAACCTCAAGGACACCTTACTGCCTCAGGCCTGAGATCTGTAAACAACCATTAGTAAGGGAGGAGCAAACTTGGGGTGAATTACTTCATTACCTCGGGCTGTAATTGGAAGAACTAGCCCAAATATGCTAATGGACCAAACTTACAAAAGTATGGAGAACTGGTGACCAGGGGTCCATCTTGGGGGATCCATCTTGGTGAGCTGATCTTAGGGGGTCCACCTTAGGGTGCAAGCCCCCTGAGTGAGCTCTGACTGCCCTGGATGCACCTGAAGGCCTTCAAATAAACATCACTGCTTTTTACCCTTTTAATTCTTGTCAAGCCTCTCTTTTTAGGTAGTCCCAGATAAGGCACCAATACCATGAGAGAAAGCTTGATGGTTTGGCTGCCACTCATGGATTGGTCATTTCTATTGAAAACTGTGACCAGCCATTGGGATTTTTTTTCACAATTGTATCATTGAGGGCATAGTAGACAGTCCTATCAGCTACTCTAACATCTGCCTAAAGTGTGGCAAGATCAAAGTGCTTTAAACAATGTAGTTCTTGATAACGTACCAACAAGTACAGTTTCCTTGGCACACTAAACCTGAATTTTGTTAGCCAGAAGATACATTTGGTTTGATAGAAAAGTGGAGGAATAAAGTGAAGAAAGAAAAAAAAATCAGGAAGAAAGGGTAGTACTGGGAAACCACTTCTAACAGGTGGCATCATGTAAAAATTAACTAAATCTCATCAAATGTTTTATTTTGCTAGCCACTCAGGATGCCTGATATGATATGGTGAGGAAAGTTCAAATAAAAATATGTCCAACCCTAAAATCATAGGAAATGATCATCTGGAAAAAGTAGAAATTAAATTGAGACATCAGCACCCCTTTGGTGACCATCCAAATAACACTGCCTAAAGAATGACAGTCCACTCTCATAAACATCAGTAAATCAAACACTATTTGGAAGTATTACAGTAAATGTACCTTCCAGAGGTATCTCAGTTTCTTCCAGTACTGCGTGGTGTTCTGACAAGGAGCCTGCAAGTCCATTTATTGCAAATATTTCAATCTCAGCCTGCTATTTTGAATGTTTGTTTTTTTTTTAACTCTCAGTCTTTTGCCTATCTGATATAAAATTTTATGTAAAAGGCCAAACCAGCCCTGAGATTGTGAGCTGGCATTTGTTACTTTGGACTACTTAGCACACAGCCTTTTGCACATTCTATCTCTAGAAGGAGAATGAACTTTTTAAGTGCATCAGCTATAACAATTGATATGTGGGCAAGTGATGAAAGGCTTTTACAGTTCACTGAGCATCTTTCATTCCTTCTGCAGACTCATCTAAGTCATCTCCTTTCCTATCACTCCCCCATAATGTCCCAGTCCCACAGATAATTTTATAGACAGGCTGCCTTTCCAGCACTTCCTTGAGGAAAACAAAACATGGCAAAACAGAAAACCAAATTCTTATTGGAATTATCAGGGAAAAGAAATAGTTCACCTCAGGTGGTTTTTGTTATAATAGTTTAATTTCCATACTATGGGACATCCAGTCTGGAAGTTCAAAATGAAGGACACACTATGTTTTGAATATTCTCACCAAATATGACTGGATGATTAACCCTGAAAAACCACTGACTTTCATGAAACAGAATAACAAATATGTTTTCTTTCTCCATCTAACCTTTCTAGCTGTGATTTCTGTCTCTTAGCTAAGGTGGTATGTTTCTGCGGCTTGTAGCAGCCTCATCCTGCTCTGTCCATGAGCTGTTTCAAAATAATGTTTTCTGCTTTAATGATTAGATTTTCCATTTCAGTGCTATGTGTCTGCTTGTGTACTTGTCCCTTCTGTGCAAGCCTTGTCAATGTAATTAAACATTACAAATGTCCATTACAATATACGCTGGAGGAGAATAATCCCAGCAACACTGCCAGATGCGATCCTTCGGCTCACATCACTGTAGTTAATGCACAGACCTTTCAGCAACTGGCACAACTGAATGTATCTCTCCTCTTATCCACCGTGCTGTATCCAAATGTTTTGCTTCCTTTGGCCAGCTTTAATGCTCTGTCTTCTCACATGGATCTTGTTTTTCAACAGCAAGTCTTAGCAGGTTCTGTTGCCTTTCTGTCTGACAGCAGATCAGACGTCTAGAAACAGTCCAGTAAAAGGCAGTTAGCAACTCATGGAAATGACTGAGGTGCAAACACAGAGGCACCGAGACAGCAGGGAGACTGAGATGACAAGAAGGTGGGAGAAATAAATTGTTACTTGTGTTGGACTAGACAGTAATTTCTTTCTGCTGATTTAAAACTTTGCTTGGATGATGATTAGATTTTCATAGTGTGGTGTAATTTTGTGTTTTCCTTTTAGAAGACTGAAGTAGCTTCAGTAGCTTTTGAGAAGCTTCTATGTATGCCTGTCCCTAGGCTGTCCATGAACATTACAGATTGCTTCCCCACCTACCTCTACCCCATGATAGAATAGCTGGCCTGACTTCTTCACACACAGAGAGAGGAGACAAAAATATCTCTCATTACATGCTGCTGGTAGTTGTGATACTTTTGGATGTGGAAATAAGATTGTAATTTGTGTATCTGAGAGATGAGCTTACATCAAAACTCAATGAAAAATTTCTGGGTTTTAATTCTCTTGCCAAAAATGTTGCTTATCTGAAACAATCATGTTTAAGTGATGAGACAGAAAATAATTAATCAAGTACACCACTCAGTAGAGACATATGGTATTCTGGACTTCAAAGCAATTGTAAAAAGAAAGCAGTGCATCTAATGAATGTTTTTAGGTAGCTAAAAAAATAATATTGCTGGCATGTAATATAGAGAGAAGCAGAAAATATGTATGTTCTCCTGTAATAGTTCTTGGGTCTAATCTTGAGAAAAGATAGGGCTTGGTATTTTAATCTTCCTAATTTATGATCTATCTGTTGATTTTACTGCATTCAGTTGTCAAAGAGAGTGTGTTCTTCCTGTAAGAAGACAGCAAACTTACTCTGAGCAATTGCCTTGGGTAAGAGGTTTTTCCTGTGAGAAGATATTATGGCAACTTACGATCAGCTTACACTAGTTACTGGTTCTCTTCTGATATGAGTAACTTTTTTCTGAAACAATTATTTTGAGAAGAATGGGCAGTAATTTCCCTAAAAACAGATAAAATTGTACTACAGGTGTCGGTTGCTTGTGAAAGATAACTACACCTGCAAACTCTTAGAAAGCGATTTGCCTAAATTCAACCCAAAGAAGAGCAGTGACACTCCTTTCAAGTTCAAAAGCTTTACCTGTATAAAACCTCATACCTTTAAGACACAGAGTGAGTAAGGGGAGAAGTAAGGGGTATCCTGAGTAAGTAAGGGGTCTCTTCACGAAAAGGCTAACTCTGTCCTTTCAGTGAGCACCTCAGTCAGTCAGTCAGTCAGTCAGCCAGTCAGTCACTCAGTCATTCTTTAACAGGAATAATTTACAATTGAGACTTGTAGATAAAAAAGCTTTTCCCTCTAGCCTAGTCCTTCTACACTATGTCATACATCCACCTTGTTTCACTGGATAGCTTGTTTTAGCAGTACAGACATTACCTAGGGTCTAAGAGTTCATGTGGGCTTCCTTCTCAGGCCTGTCTGGTCGTGGATTCTCCTTTCCACGTTTTTTACAAGCTGTGACTCTAAAAAATAAATTCAGGTTTGGGGTAGACAGTGTCAGGTTAGGGATAGTTCCTAGTTCAGGATGGCTCCATGTTTCTGTGAGGAGACCTGAGTTTGCTTTTGCTCTATTTACACCAGATTGAAAGCTACAGTATCTGTGAGGAGTTGAGAGTGAAATACACCTCCCATGTTTTTGGCATAATATGCTTAGCCATAAGTGGTGAACTAAGTGGGAAGTGGATATACCAAGGCTGTGAGTGCCCTAATGTCTTGGGGTGACGTTTTGATGCTGTATCCCCTATCGCCTGCACTATGCCAGACATGAATCCTGTGCCTTTAAAGCCAGGTGAATTCTTCAGCACAGTTTTTGTGTTCAAGGGCTGACAGACACTCCCCCGCGTTAGCACTCACTGCAGCTGCAGGTGCAGAGGGAGCACTTTTTTTTTTCCCCTCTTTAGCCAGTTCTCAGCTCTGTTTCTCAGGAGAGAGGCAGAGAGTTAAAACTTCTTTGTTTATTTAGCTAGCTCGCTAGCTGAGGCAAGAAAAGTTTTCCTGGGACTGTGGTTTTCTTCTTCCTGTGGAACTGTTCAGCTGAGCTCCAGTCTAGAACACCATCACCGAGAGGCGCCACATGGCGGCCCAGAGGGGCCTACGCCACACCCCAGCTCCGGAGAGAGAGAGCAGAGCCACACCTACATGAAAGGGCTCTGAATTCTATCCAGGTCTTCTCCACCACGAGAGGTTTATTATCTAACATTATTCATTTTTTTTTTCTTTCCCTGGTGCCTGAGTGCACCCTGCTTGTTAAATAAACAGGGTTTTTTTCACTTTCCTCTGAGAAATGCCTTAGGTGAGGGGAGGGACTCCTACTTTGTCTCAAACCGGGACACCTCTGCATTGGACAATGTTAATGGAGAAGGTATGGCTGCATGCTGGGTCGTCTGTGAACCTGGAGCATCCTGAAGGCAAAGCATATATGAGTGAAACTGCCCCAGAAAGTGTAGTTTTACAGCCCAACTAATGTTCAACTTGATTTCTTAAATTTCAGTTTGCTTGTGAAGTAGTGAGTTCCAATAAGCTACTTTTAAACATGATTCTTTCCTTGCACTGTTGCATGAAAACCTTCATCCTAGGTAGGAGAGTTGTAAAGATCGCCAACTAATGAAATAGAAGTAATTAATTTACTCAATTAGAGAATCTATTTCCCTTTTGTTCCTAGAAAGGTCCTGCAAGGATAACAACTCAGAGGAAAGAGGGCAGGGGAAAGAGATTTCCTGATGAGATTTGTGTTTACCTCCTGGGGCAAATGTTCTTTGAAATAATTTAAAGCAGTAAACTAACCCTGTACATTTAAGCAAACTAGCAAGCCTTTTTCATCAGCAACATTTGCATCATGAATCACAGTCTGTGTCACAAGCCACGAGAGAGCAACATTCTGCTGTATATGGTTTGCTGTCTCTCTCTTGCCCAGTATTGGTTCTACAATGCTTTGTGCCCATGTTATGTTAAAATAAAATGTTGGGCACAATAAAATAAGTCTCATTAAAATAATTTTGGTAAAAATACGTGAATAGTAAATCTTATTTCTATTTCTAAAAAAGTGTTAATGAATAGAAAGAAAGCAAAGCATATCTTGACATAGTTTGGAGGATTTAGCAAACCAGTTTCCAATAATATTTAGAAGTGCCTTATACTTTCCATTTTAACAAAATCCATCAATATCTAGAACATTGAAACAGTGAATGCTTTTGGTAAAATATAATTTGAATTCAGAAGGGTTTATGTTCATGTGCATTTAAATAGTTGTGGTGCAATTTTCAACTAGCTCTGCTGATACTATGAGGGGTTTATGCCTCTCTGTTTCTGTCACTTTTAGGTAATTTCTTTCCTGTTTTCTGTAATTTGATTTTTTTCCATTTCTGTTTTCCTCTACCCATCCATCTTTTCCTCTAAGCTTATCTTTAATGTCAGCTGAAGACCAGCATGAAAAGACATGATTATATTAGAATAAATTTGTCTGATTTTTATTATTATGACAGATGTGAAGCTTATTTGTCCCTTGGAGATAATGATTAAATGTCTCCTTGCTTTTGCATTGTGGAAACAGAGTCTGAAGTTGAACAGCAATGTTCTCCCATGGGTCTATTTATCTTGACAGTTTAAACTCACAATTGCACAAATTACAAGTATATGATATAAAAATTTTCTATAAATCTCATTTTTGACTTTATAAACACATTAAATTTAAGATAAAATAGAAATAATCTTCCTTTTTTAAAGTTGCTTTTTGATATTTCTCTCAGAAGAGATGATTTTTCACACAACTAATTGTTACTATGGTGTATGACAGATTGCCTTTTGATATTTTGTAACAGCAAATGCATAAAGGCCAAACAAGTACATTTTTGCAGGTTTTCTAACCAGAAATAGCATCTACCTTATAATCTCTGAACAGACTTCAAGTATCACCCGTCAGCAGCTAACATGCTGGGATAAATCTAAGAGCAGAAAGTACTAGATAGGCACACTTATGCAGTGCTGTTTTAACCTAGAATCCAAGTCTTTTTTCTTTTCCCAACAGCCCATGGGAGAGAGTTCAGTGCTGATAAGGTGATGCAGGGTATTGATAGATGCTGTGAATAAACACAGTTAAAGAGATTTTATAATGAAAGCTTCTGGTGCACTTGCTCCTGCAGCAGTTCCTGAGCTGATAGCAAAGAAATTTTCTGTGCTGTGCAGTCCTGAGAGAAGGTAAAAGAGGCAAATTGTTGTTTCTCATTTTCATTAAATATTAAATCATGTTTCTAAATTTTCCTCCTGTAACATTTAAACTACTTCAACAGAATTTGACTAACACCAGGTACATCTCATCACCTTTTCAGACAGTAGCTATATGGGAAATATTATGAAAACTATTGCTTTTCTAATTAGTTATCRTATTATTTCATAGCTTACAGAAGTGACAATCATAATGGCAGTAAACCAGAAAGCAAATACAGTTTTTCATCACAGATAAAACATACAGTCCTAGCAATGGCTTAAATATTTTATATTTGTAATATTGAGATCACTAATATTTCTTGGAGTTTAGAGACCTGTTATTTTATTGTATTAAATTATTTTTCATCATAGTCTTCCTGAATTTTACAGGATGCAGGATGCTGTGAATCATTTCGTTCTTCTGTCTGTACTAGGAAGATACTCAGTTCTATTGATGTAAGTATTGATATTTTATTCAACACAAAAAGTTCAATAATATGTGGTCTGAGACACAATATAATTTTTGATGGTTTTTGGAACATGAAGGTGGTGTGTGTTGAATCAGAAAACTTGGACTGATACAAAGTTACCTGAAAATTTTGAAGATCCAGAAGTAGAAAGGCTGAAATGTAGCATGTACAGGTGAAAGCCATGTTAGGTGTGTAAGAGGTTATTGACCAAAATAGTAGAGCTTATACTTTTCATGGTTTTCTACTTTCCATTATATTATGATGTGTGTGTGTATATTTGCACTTAAACGCAATTGTGGTATGAAATTCTCTCTTTATTATTTTTAGTTTACTATTAGCATAACTACTACATTAAAATTCTTTCCAAGGTATGCTGACAACTGGTTGCTGTGGTGTGGCCAGGTGTTGACTCTGCATCTCTGCATCGGCACCACAGAGGAGTCTCCTCATGCAGATCTTACATTTGGGTTAATTTCTTGCAACCTACCATTTCTGCATGGAAAAGAGTGTGAAGTCTATCCTCAATGGGCCATGAGATGCCCCTGGCAGGAGATCCCTGGCTGTTGAGGCAGGTGTTTTGCAGTCATGGTCCATTCCACACCCATCATGGAGTTTCGAGGTGGAGGGTCATCCCTCAGGCATGCTGGGCCCTCAGCCTAGTACAGTGACCTAGCAGCAGGCAATGCTGCTTGGCAGGCACTGGGCAGGTTGGAGGTTTTTGATTTGGTGGTGTCCAGGAGCAYGCACTGTCCACACTGTGTGTGAGGTGTAATGCCCTCCAGATGGCAAATCTTGCTGTGCCATCTGGGGTACTGCTGATGCCAGAGAGATTTTTTGCTTTTATGCTTTTTAGATTAGTAGCATTTTAGTTTTATACTTTTATATATTAGTAACCCTATAATCCTATAACCTCTACCCTGCAACCTTGTATCCCTTTCCTATAGACAAAATAGAACCAAGTTATCAGCCTTTAAGCATTCCAGAATTGGACTTGATATCTGAAAAATGAAGCTATTGAAGTAAGCAGAGAACTTCCAATAAAAACTTGCCACAAGGAATGGTGTGACAAAATTCTGCTTTTCATTGGAGAATATTTCAAAACTATGTTACCCTATAATAATAGAAGCTTGAACGAGCACGGGGCTCTTTTTTTACCTTTTGTACCCTTTTTACCTTTGTATAACTTACACTTGCTGGACCCCACTTGGCAGGATTGGGCCCAAACCCTGCGCAGCACTGGCTCCTGGGGGAATACCCCTGGGAAAGCTTTGCTTTCTCCGAATCCTTTAATAAATTTTTACTTTTTACCCTCTTATTCGGCCTCAGCCTTTATTTTCAAACAAATAAGGCATCACTGCCATGCTCCACTGGGTGCTCAAACAGTACACAATATTTGTGGCTGGGGAATGTGGTCTCGCAGTGTCTTCAGGGTGCATCAACAATTCAGTGTAAATGCAACTCCAGACAACTGGAGTGCAGGTATGTCCCCCAAGAACATTGTTACCTTTATCGATGATTTATCTACTTAACACACTGCATATTCTATAAGAAGGAGTCAACATTATACAGCACTGGATGATGCTGGCTCGATGGGTGACTGTTTTTAAAAATCCAGGACTTGATTTTATATACCAGTACTTATTGTTTCATTGGGTTTCCTTGCTTCCAAGTGCCCCTTTGACCTGATCACTGTTTTACATCTATTTACATTCCGTTAGAGAGCCGTAGTCTTATGGTGAATAAAGAACAACAGATACGCCATTTGGTAGCACAATAAATTTTGCTGGTAAGCTGTGAGGCTATATTTTCTGCTTCTTTGGCCAGAGTGGCTCTTGTTTCCATGGTCTATAAGATCTACCTCTTCTGTATGGCAAAGACAAGATATATTAAGAGTGTTTTCAAAGTAGTTCTCAGGAAATGTATGGGGAAGAAAGGAAGGAGGAAAAGAAAAGAAAGAAAGAAACCTGAAAATCTACTTCTGACAGCCTATCATTCAGTGATCACATTCCAGATTCGTAGACAAAGTTAATAGAACTGGAAATTATATTAGCCATGCCTATATATTTCTGTCACTTTCTGTCCATTTTTATTTTATGGTCATGTTATCCTGCTTATTGAGATTATGATTGTGATGTTCTATCTTTATTACTTTGTGACCTAACCTTTGAAGTCTGAGCTTTCACGGACTAAACAATAAATTTTGCTATAACAACCTCACTTAATTCCCCTATAAAACTGATATTTCCTGACACTTGTTCACTGACGTGTACTATAAATATGGCATCCATAAATTTTAGAATTTAGTCCCATTTGATCCGTACAAAACAATAATAAAAGCCTATAAAGCAGAAAGCAGTAATAGGAGAGTATTCAGTATTAACTGCATCTAATTCTGTTCCCCAAATGAAAAAGTGTAATTCAAAAATGCCTTGAAATACAATATTTCCCAAAATTACGTTTGCAATATAACTGATTGCTAAATTCCTTCTTTAGCTGCTACTTAAGGACCAAAGTGTTACAGGGAAGATGTACAGAGGGAGGGAAGGGTAATGAGGAACAAGACCTCTGTCAGTACATGTGTGAGCTGTGGAGCTGTGTGTGAAGTAGCAAACAGTTACCCTCTTTGAGAAAGTAGGGAGAGGCAAGCATGTCTTCCCCCACTGACAGTGAATGCAGACCTGCCATAGGATCTGTAATCAATGAGTGACACAGCCTAGCAYGGAGCAAGGAGGAGAAAAAGGAAAGCTATTTTTCTGAAGAAACCTGTCTATAATACAAACTCTTGCCAGCTTTTCTCATACATTCAACCTATATAACAGCCTAAGCTCAACTTTCATTTTTTAATAGTCTGTTGCGGTCCTTTAGCTTCCAGATGTGCAATTCTAATAGCAATAATGACAAAGCACGGCTTCTGATTAACACTAATGATACGATTGTTAATTGGCACTGTGGCAATACAAATATTTTTTTGGACTGCCTTAGCTTTTTACCTTAGACTTATCCCTGATCTGTCTCCATTTGAGACATTCAGGTAGCGACTGTCCTTTACCAGATTTCTTGTGGGATTTATGTAGAGTTTTTTCCCTTTTTCTTATTTTGTTTTTCTTGGTCTTTGTTAAACTGTACTCTCTGTACAGTTAGATTGGTTTTTTCTACAATCAGTGGCTAGAATAGAGATGTCTTAAAAAGAAAGATGTGGAAAGGGGAGAAACCAATAACCTATAATTAATGAATTGTTAGGAGATGAGGTATAAAATTACAAACAGAGAGAAAACAGAGAAGAGAGGCCAGTTGATTATCCCCTATCTTCATATTTCAGCCATCCCAGGTTTGTCACTTGTATGGTTGACAGATATATTTTTCCAGAATATATTTAATAATTAACAATTTCAAGTCTAGCAAGAAGTTCTAGATAAAAAAGTCTGGATGGCAGAACTCAATTTCAACGGGAAAAAGTATCTGCATTCTTTCAGCAGCTATGTTGGCTATTGCATATATTTGCTAAATGTTCTTCATTTAGTCTTTCTAAACCTGTAGATGGTCTTACCATTTTTAAAGATAAGATTATTCACAATTTGAAAAAAATTAAGAGAAACAAGTCCAAGAAGGCAAGTGTATCTTTTTTCAAATAGAACCGAATCTTCTCCTATAAATATGTAACTGCCTGCATGATGTCATTGTACAAAATTATATTGAAAGTGAGAATCTCAGAGAGCTGTTTATAGTCCTACTAAAAAAATGTAACCTTAAGGATTCAGGAAGTTAAATCAGCTAAAATTAGGCACACCTCAGAACTGGTTTACATCAATTTTCTTTGCAATTTATGCTGGCTGCTCAAATATCATGGCAGTGAAAGGTCCAAAAATGGATGGGTGAACTGACATATTGATATGAAAAATCAGAAAATTAGTTTAAATTTCAGGGTTTAATTAAATTAAGCATGACAAGCATAACACAGGAATGCATTATTTATTTAGTTCATTTAGTTTTGGTTTTTGTTATTAAAAAAATTGTCAGTATGTATTGGAAATCTCATTTAATGCAGAATAAAAGAACATGAAGTTGCCATCTGATAATGCCAAACCCAGAACTGCAAGAAAACACACATTCTGCTGGCAGGATTAGGGTCTAATTCTAAAAAATATGGTCATGATTTAAAAAAATTTTGCACAATTTGGCTGCTAAACTGACAGAGTAAATTTTAACAGTAAACATTTCCTTCCTTCCTTCCTTCCTTCCTTCCTTCCTTCCTTCCTTCCTTCCTTCCTTCCTTCCTTCCTTCCTTCCTTCTTTCTTTTCTTCTGTCCTCTTCCATTCTTCCTTTTTGCTGCAAATGTGGCCTTTTTTAATACTTTCTCTGTTCCTTTTCAGGAACAATTTAATCTCTAATTTTTCCTTTGCTGATTCAATGCTGGTGCTCACAGTAATATTCTCYCAACTTTCTTTAGGACTTTTCTCTGTTTCTTTCTAAACTTCTCCTTGGTATATATACATTGTTATTTCTGCTGTCAGGTTCTTGCATTTTGATGGAAGTTATGGACCTTCATTATGTTATACCTAGAGAAAATCTGGTCTTAATAAGAGTCTAAATATTCTAGATTCATAGTACTGGATGTAAGTCTGTAACAAGTTCATCTCTCCAATTCATTGTCTGCTGTTGTCCTGAGCATACACCAGGCACAAGAAATTTCTCTTTTTCTTACAGAAAGCTTTTTCCTTTCCACCACAGTCACTGCCTCTAGTGACTATCACTATCTAGTGTATCCATTTCTACCATTCAGTCTTGTGCTGGTTGTCCAGTTCATTTTCTCCTGTAGCATTTCAAAACTGTTTCTTTCTTTGGATTTTTTAAATAGTACAAGGAACTTCACACCCAGGAATATAAAGATATGAAAGTGCATTCTATTTTCTTTGGCTTCACAGGCAACCTTCATGCCAAAAATTATTTGCATCCATGAGTCAGGCTGAAGAACTTTGTCTGATGAAGACACCTTGGGTCATGTAGCTCCGGTTTTTTCCCAGAGAATATGAATACTTTCTGCAGTAGAAACCAAGCTGCTGTGAATTAAGGATTGCACAATGTGCTATCACAAATGGAATGCTACTTACTACATTTTTAATACTTCACTAAATCTCTTTTCTTATCTGTTGAACATATCTTCTTGCTAAGTCTGAATGGTGTTAAGACAATCCCTTACTAGGAAACTATATGCATAAAGAAATAAAAATCTAATTTCTGTTTTCAGCTGTAACCTGTACAACATCCCATGTCTGTTTCCTGTTATGTTTTCCAGGTAAGTGATACCTTTCAGAATACATTTATACTGATTTGTATATATGAAGGAACACGAGTTATACCAGAATACTCTTTCCTCTATGTCCCACTTCCAGTCTGAAGGAAAATTTGGGGTGGCAAAAATTGGTTTTTTGAACAGGTACCTACAGTTAGTTATATATGGATACCTTTGTTCACATTTAAAGGATTATATGTAAAGAATATAATAAATCAACAATAAAATTAAAATAAGTGCCCTTTAAGCCATTTTGAACTGATAATTTTCATATAGTTTCATTAAGGGCTGGATAACATTTGAATATTTTTTTTCTTATTCAGGGATAATGCATTATTGAATATAAGCCAAAACATGAACTTCTGGAGATTTTGTGTAATACATCATAGTGGAAAGAGTGTTGTGAATATCAGAGGTTAGGAGAGGAGTTCCACATATGATGATTTGTCCACTCTTACCTAAATGAATACATATGAACACATATATTCTGAAATAGGAAGTTAGCTTTTCTTGTTCTTGGACTGTATACTTTGATATTCTGTCATCAAATATTTTTATATCCTGTTTTGGCTGCCAGAAGGATAACCAAGTGCCAATAACACTAGCTGCAACTATTCAATGATAGAACAAGCTTACTAGCTTCCCAATCTTTGAAGATCTAAGTAAATATAAAAATAATTTTCACTTCTTTGTTTATCTAGTTAATTATAGTGTAGAGAGAAAGACTAGCAGCTGTCCTGTATATGTTTCATTTTTGTCCTCTTTTTCCTCTCTCCTGATTTGAACCTTACATGGCTTCTTAAGTAATCTGGAGGTTAATAGACAGATCCAACTGCTTGTATCCATAGCAATCCATGGTTATTATAAATCTCATAATAAAAACTGAAAAAAGATGCTAGAAATATCTCCAGTATACAAGTAAATCCCAAAAGAAAACAGATGCTGGGTAAATATCTTCTGGTGAACTATTTTTAAAGAGCTTACACAAGTAGCAGTAAATATTTGGCCACCAAAATCTTTTAACTCATGCAGGCAAAACTTAAACTGCAATAGTTCAGCCCATACAGTTGCGTCAATTTTTATACCAAATTTTAAGACAATTGATTATTTTACTTCTTTAAAACACTCAGCAGAGCTGGAGAATGATACATTATTGTTAATAGCAATCTAATAAAATTCCAGACAACTCCACATACTGTGATTGTCATTAAAAGACCAAACAGTTGCACTGAGCAGGATATATCTTGGAAACTAGTATTTGCTGGATAAGCATGGGTTCTTCCAGGTAATTAATCAGCATGACTGCTCTTTTCAAAAGTAAAAAACAATGGAAAAATACAGATTTTTCAGAATGAAGATTAAAAAAGAATATATATGTATGTATGGTGTGTATATATATATATATATATATATAGGCTCTGGCCTAAATATATAGCCTGACCATCAGGCTCCAAGTTCTGTACAGACTTGAGAGTAGAACATAGTTTATGAAAGTTCCTATTTACATTGTGTCATCTGTTGGACCACATTTTACTGATCTAAAGACTTCTCTCCTTTTTGATCTGCTGCAAATCTTTACAAGACTTCATAATTTGACAAGTCACTTTTGTAGCACTACGAAAGAAATGGCTTTTATTAAAGAACTCAACAGCTGACAGAAAAAACAATAAGGCAGACTTAGGTCAATGGGGGAAAAGCACAAACAAATCCAAATATATGCATGAAGAAACCCGCAAAGAGAAGTTAAAAAATTCTTGTTGCTGAGAGTCCACCTGCCGAATTTTAGCCTTGAGCAAATTTGGCATGTGGAAATAGTTGGTTGTCTGGACTACTTCTCTAGCAATTGGAAAAAGATCAGCACTTCTGGTAAATATTTAATTCCAACTAGCTTAAACCCCCTCACCTATAAAGAATATTTGGCATATTTAATCAGTTTCTAAAATGCTTCAAATACAAAATAAAAACTCCACAGAAGCATTCTGATAAATAATAATAATATTGAATAAATATACAAAATCACTTATTTTCACCACTGTGAAAGATAATAAAAAGTGTTTTTATAAATACATCAACAACAAAAGGAGGACCAAGGAAAATCTCCATTCTTCATTGGATGCAGAGTGGGGAACATTGTCACTAAGGATGTGGAAAGGGCTGAGGTACTTAATGCCTTCTTTGCYTCAGTCTTTAATAGTAAGACTAGTTATCCTCAAGGCAGCTGGCCCCCTGACCTGGTAGACAGGGATGGGGAGCAGAACAGACTCCCTGCAATCCAGGAGGAAGCAGTTTGTGACCTGATGTGCCAATTAGATGTTCACAAGTCTATGGGACCAGATGGGATTCATCCAAGGGTACTGAGCGAGCTGGCAGAAGAGCTCACCAAGCTGCTCTCCATCATTTATCATTAGTCCTGGGTAACCAGGGAGGTCCCAGATGACTGGAGCTGGGCCAATCTTATGCCAGTCCACAAAAAGGCCTGGAAGGAGGATCTGGGGAACTATAGGCATGTTCTTCCAGAGTTTTAGAATCTTAGAACAGCACAGGTTAAGAATCTAAAGATTGTCTGGTCCAACCTTTTGTTGGAAAGGAAGCCTAGATCACAGAATCTGAATCACAGAATCACAGAATATTCTGAGTTGGAGGGGACCCACTCTAGGACCTTGTCCTATTGCATCTTGAAAACCCCCAATGATGAACACTCTACCGTGTTCCAGTGATTGAATGTTCTCACCGTAAAAAGTTTCTTTCTTCTATTAAGTTGAAACCCTTCACAATGCAACTGATACCCATTGGCTTCCAGCTTCTCCACGTGGCTCCTTGAGAAGTGAGAGGACAAGCTTTGTCCTCATCACGTACTGGAATATTGTGATGAGGTTATCCCTGAGCTTTCTCTTCTCTAGGGAGAAGAGATCTAACTTCTTCASTCTTTCCTGAAAGGTCAGGTTCTCCATCCTGAAAAATTGCAAATTTATTTGCAAATGAATTTAAAAATAGCATCCCAATCTTATTGCAGTTGACAGCTTCTTTTTCGGAGAACTTGCAAGCAGAGGTGTTTCTTCTTCTTCAGGATTGTTTTCAGACAACCCAAAATATCTTTGAAAAACATCCAATTGCTTTCAGTGTGAAGTGTGCTGCTTTATTCTCTTTAGTATAATAAGGTCCTAATGTAGATGACTAGGTCACTACTGTTCATCAGTGGCTATATGAAAATGATATACATCACATCACATAACATGATGAACACATCACATCCTGGTGATAGGATGGGATGTGTATACCTTATAATATTAATTATAAACTTTATAGAAGAGTGATCAAAATTCTCTTAACAGTAAAAAAAAACCAATGAAATTTGAAATCTGTTTTCCTCAGCTTTGTTTAAATGATTGGAACATTTATATCATATTGTCAAATGTGCAAGCTTCAGTTACCAGCTTCTGTGAATTGAAAACATCTTTTTACTTGTAAAAAAAAAAAAAAGATGATTTCTACACAGAAGCACTCTGCTTACTGCTCTAGGAACAGCATGAAGTGTTAGTTAGATGTCATTAAAACCTCCCAAATATAATGAAAGTACCTGAAGGGGGCCTACGAGAAAGCTGTAGAGGGCCTTTTTACAGGGCATGTAGTGATAGGACAGGAAGGAATGGCCTTAAGCTGAAGAAGGATAAGTTTAGGTTAAATATTAGGAAGAAATTTACTGTGAGGGTGGTGAGGCACTGGAACAGGTTGCCCGGAGAAGTTGTGGATTCCCCATCCTTGGAAGTGTTCAAAGCCAGGTTGCACGGGGCCCTGAGCAACCTGGTCTAGAGGAAAGTGTCCCTGCCCACAGCAGGGGAGTTGGAACTAGATGATCTTTAAGGTCCCTTCCGAGCCAAATCATTCTATGACTGTCTTGCACATGTGAACGTGTCCATTCCTGTGACTGGAAGGAACCATGAGTATCCATCAGTCCACCATCTCCTGCTATAAGTGCATCTCAGGCTACCCAGAGATATCCCAATCTTGCAATAATGAAAAGAATAAGTAATTATGGTATTTCACATCGTGTACAACAAGTAATAATTAGTCCTAATTAATTGATAGACATCATCATCTGTATTCATTTACTTCACGTATGGGGGAGGGAGAGGCTGCATTACAAATGCAAAATTCAWCATAACGCACACACGCCATGCGCTTTCTAACTTGCAAGATAATTGAWTCACAGTAAGATGGTTTGGTATAACTTATTCCTAAGCAAAGGGTTCACAGCTCCAAAAAATATTCATTAAATTCATGAAGCCCTGATGATAAGATATATATAAAAATACTTTTTAAATAATGAAAGGTAAAATTGTGTTTTCATCAGGTACTCAGAATTTTTAATTACCAACTGACCTTTGTATGTTGTGAACGGTACTTAGCAATAGTAACAGCTTAACTGAATGATACACACCGAGAAGTGTTTGTATTGGCTTTTACAAAAAAAATAGCAGCAAGATGGTCCTGTTTAAATTCATTGAATGCTTTTCACTAAGATTTCCATGGTTCTTTTACTTTCCCTTGAACTCTGCAAAGTAAGAAAAATCTGAATAATCATACATTCTTAATCAAATTATGATGAAACAGAATTGCGATAGCTTTTAAGGCTGGGTGTGAGTCTGTATCTCAGGGATAGGTAGCCATAATAACCTTTCCAGCATTCAGTACTTTCGGTAGTATTGATAACATATTGCTACAATTACTTGTTAGTCTTGATTTTAAGGCCACAGACTTCAAAAGGCCAGATTGCCTGAGGACTAAGAAAAAATCTCTTTGATTTGAAAATGAAYGTTCATATCTTCAAAATAATGAAATGTATTTATCCAGGGAATTAAAGAGGGAATTCAGACTGGATTTAAGTCTGCTGACTTAGAGTTAATAATACAGATTTGTTTTTCGAAGGACTCTAAATGCAAATATCAACTCTTTGATGGGATATTGCTATTGTTAACTTTTGTGCTGCATGATGTCATTTACTCAGTAACCTGATTCAACAAGTGTGTAATGAGGTCAATTGGCCTGACTAAAAAAAATTTAAAAGAAATCAATAAAGATAACATTCTAAACAGATGAAAAAAGAAAGAAGAAGAAAATGACCTTCAACATTTTGCTAGTGAAATTGCCCATCTGACAACTATAGAATTAAAGATATAAGCATGAAAACACCCTTCTCTCAGTATACTAATAATAAACTGCTTGCTTCATGTCTTTTCTTCAATGGTTTTGTGTAGACATAATGTTCTTAATCATGAAGATGTACAGCGGTACAGCTTTGTGTGGCACTTCACCGCAATAAAGCTAAAGAGCATTTTGCTACATTCTGAAATAATTTTTTTTCTGAAATAGAGAGTAGAAAGTAAAACATATCACTTAATCGCTTTGCCTCTGTAGGTGATTAGTACTCTGGAATCTTTCTCTTTGTTATGCATTCTAAAAATAAACATTATTTAGTGTGATAATAGTAAAGGAAATATTGGTGAATGTGAAGTCGAGAGTTGATACAGTAGATAGTGAAACTTGTATTACAGCAATAGGTCACTCTGTTCAGAAAATGTTCTACTCAATACTTCTGATAATAATTGGATGCTATTATTCCCATATCTCATATGTTATAATATTTTCTTCTTTGCTTTGTTTTAAAACATGAAGTGCATATTTTGACAATTTTTTTCTGAAATTCACAAATCTTTATAAGCCCAAAGGACAACAATAGCACTTTTTGGCTTTACCTTCTCAAAGAACTGACATTTTGTGAGTCAGCAGGCACATTTTAGGTCAATGCTGCTAGAGTTGCTGCCTTGAAAATGTTATTATTCCTTTTTTTTAAAAAAGCTTTTTCAATAAAGATAGAAAGATGCTACTGAAATAAGATACAGAGGCATAATATGTCCAGCCTTTTAGCATTTTGATCAGACACCAGGATAGTTTGAGCTCATTAGGAAAGAAATATATGAAATGCTGCTGGTATTGATATCTACAGAAGGTGTACATATATTTAGGAATATTTTCTTTTTTAATCTTCAGCATTTCAGTTAGGAAAAGGAATGTTCCTGCTGAAAGAAAAAGAAAGTAAACAAGATGAACTTAACAAACTTACTATAGCAATATTGTAAGTAAGCAGCAGGAATAATGAGCAAAAAGAGAAGCAAAAGGTTCCCCAAGGGACTAAATTAGAGCCAAAGGGGTGTAATCTCATTTTCAGTTATTTGTATGTCTCATTTTAATGAGTTGCCAAGAGTGCTGGTATGGTATGAGTATGAAGTCAGAGTCCTCAGACATAACTATATCCATATAGAGAGTGAAGAAATGGCACAGAATGTCCATGTTTTTGAAAGAATCTGTATCTTTAGAGCTATTCTGATCCTTAATATTCTACAGTTAGCCAGCTCTCAAGCAGTCTGACTGAAAGCCCTGAGTCACAGGATGGTGATGGCAAATGAACTCTTTTTGGTTGCAACAGACCTGAGCTTGACTTTTTTCAGCAGATCCCTTTGTGATTGTGGTTAGCATTTCATCATGAGTCACTTCTTGATTCTATTTGCTGAGTCCTTCATAGTTTGTAACACAACAGAAGAGAGGTGTGAGGCTCACACTGTGTCATTGAAGCTCTGGGAGAATAATGGAGGGATTTATCTTGCAGAAGGTCTTCAGGAGAGCACTCTTATAGTGTTAATGGTAATTTGTGTAGAAAAAGAAAGGGAAAAAAAAAAGATGACATTCTTGTAACAATAGTCATGTGAAAATAGTTACAGACAGCCCAGAGGGAATAAAGCATTAAGCTCCCCAAAGGATCAGGAGTTATTGAGTCATTTCCAGCCATTTATGTAAGTAATATAGGTATAAGGTTAGAACAATGCAACTTCTATTTCCTTTTCAGCAGAGGAAATAGTACTCTGGAAAAAATAAATAGGTCAGTATGTCAACAAAACATCACACTCCATAAAATAAGGTTTGTCATCAATGAGATTGGTCACTATATTTCAAAGCTCTGTTCACACAGAAGAAAGACAGGAGGATGTTATTCATCAGTAGATATACCAGCCTCCTTTACTTATGGATTCTGATAGTTTAAGGTGTTTGAGTTTCCTTTAAATTTAATGTATGACCTTAGTTTCCTGCAATTATAATTACCAATGAATTTACTTCTGTATAGATTTTCACTTTAAATTGTCAAAATTTACAACAAGCTTTGTTTTACCTTGACAACAATGCATGGGTGTGATTCGTCTCACTTATCTTCACACATTTAAAAGTAAATATAAATTTCTGCTTTTTATTCAGTTCTTTGTAATTCAAAGGAGAAAATATCTGAATCTATTCATCTGAATTATAGAATAAATTAATTTTAGAATTATTTTTATCAGACTCAGATATTGAGTCTGTGATTTCTGCTCAAACTGAGATGTATAACTATTAAATTCCACCTTTTTTTCAAGCACATCCTTTAGTGTTTGGTTATCTCTTCTAAACAAATGGCGATTGAAGAGGAAGCCAAATTTCTTTAAGACAGGGTTTCTAAATCAGGACATATTAGCAGATTATTGTTCTGAACTCTAAGAAAATTAAGAGTCAAAATATTTTTACCTCACTGTCTTTGCTGAATGAGGACCACTCACAACAGTGATTAACCTCAGTTGTTGCAAGACTGGTCAGTAATTCTCCAGATGCTGGAAAACACAAAGTTGAAACTTGAAAAAAAAATAGAACRCCAGAAAAAAAGAAATTATTTCCCAACTTGTACAAGAGAACTTAATTCACAAACAAACCTCAGAAATTCTGTATTTTGAACTTAGAAGATATATTTTTCTTCTATCACTTTTATATTAGTAATATATAACAATATTAATTATCTGATCTCAAGTTAAATCTAATGTTATACTATCTAAAAATATCAGGCATCTTAATGGAAATAGCTTATTTTTTTTAATTTCACTGATGAAAATTAGATGTTTAACTGCATTTGAGAATCTTACGTAAATTTACAATCATCATATAAACAATCATATATGTACTCACAGTCAGTGAATAATGTTACATGCAGAATACAGTCTGAATGTCTCTTGTCTTACAGAAAGCCTTGGCAAGAGGTATTCTCGTTTTCTAAAAAAATACCTGATTACCTTGCTACAAAACTTATTTACAACCACATTGCACAGAACACTGGAAATGCATATTTGGAAATAATCT
This sequence comes from Amblyornis subalaris, assembly GCA_018881555.1. Taxonomy (NCBI): domain Eukaryota; kingdom Metazoa; phylum Chordata; class Aves; order Passeriformes; family Ptilonorhynchidae; genus Amblyornis; species Amblyornis subalaris. The sequence continues at coordinate 168,883 of JACAXG010000200.1, forward strand.
AGAATTTTTTGAGATTGATGCAATCATTACTGAAATCTATTTTTCTCTGGTTTAAGATTAAATAGTGCATTACAGTGACTGGCCAAATTAGGAAAATAATTCAACAACTACAACATAGACCCAAGACTTGGCACTTAAAAAGCTCCTTTCTTGCCTCACGAATTGTGACTGCTCAAGTAGTTCATCCAACATTACATCAGATTTCCCATTTGAAATGGACTCAGTGTAAGGACATTTTTTTTTTTAAAATGTATGGTTTAATGCAAACCCTTCATATTTCACATATAAATAATAAGGCTAATTTTCAGAAATAGCCAAAAATTGAAAATAGAGAACTCAAAATTTGACACCCTGATTTTTTTCTTTATGAAGATTTTAGTGTACTTCTGTGGCTTACCTAACACAAATTGAGATTCCAGACAGGAGCGCATAGAAAGAGTTCTCATTAAATGCCATTAAGGAGTCTTTTAGAAAAACTACTGGTTTCAGCAGCCTTACTGAGTGCAAGTGAAATGCTAAAAATATTTGCAAACGCACATGAAGTGTTCAGCAAGATGATGTTACCACTCTGAGACTTCTAATCTCTTTACTGACACAGTCTAAAAGGAGAAAAGAGTAGAGTCATCCCATTAGACTCAAGGGTAGTAAATCACATGTTTACAAATTTTACATACAATGTGCTCACTTGAACACCCAGAAGGAGTTGTTGGACGTTTTCTCTGTATTCCAAAGATTAGTTTCACTATCCACTATGATAAGTGTAGTCATCCTGTAAAGTTGCCACCACAGCACCATCAAGTCAGTTAAGCTTCATCTTTAATTTTGAGTTATTTGGCTCCTGTTTTAAATTGAAACTTTCAAAATATTTTCACATGGGCTTGTTCATATTTTGTTGTGAGATTTCATTCATGTAAGGGTTATTTTCCTGTTTATCTCTCAGCATCATATGCAATATAGTAGTTGTGATTAATAGTCTATGAGCTTCCAAGATTACACTATATGAGGTCATTTTACCAAGGTGCTGGAATCTGACTTTTTTTTTGTCCCTTGTTCTGTCAGCATTTATGCTATTTGTACAAATTTTTTTTGTGCAAAAGAGTGATATCCTTTGCCACATATGCATAACAATTCATAGTAAATATAGAGTATTTATTCTAGATGTTAAAATAACCAAAGTGTGCTGGCACTTCTGTTAACAATAGAAAGCAAATGATATTTGAAGTTTATAAAGGTAAAATCTCTTAGAAGGATTAGTTTTACTTTTTAGAGATGTTATTTTTCTAAAGATTTCTGACTGCATCTTGGAGAAGACTTACTCACATGAGTTTTTATATCATTCATTTCAAGAATAGACACCGTCTGCATTCCTTTAAAAGCAGCAACCTAAGAAGCACTGGTGGACCTGAGCTGTTCAAAGTCAAGAGTGGCTGTTTCAGAGCACACCAGACATGCTGACTATTTTAAAAACTTGCTGCTTCAGATTCATGCCTTACAATAGGCCCAGATATTAGAAAAGACGTTAAAGGAAAAAAACCTTAAACTGTAAAACTAGAGCACCAGCCTATACTTACTTGTTATTTATTGATTTATTTATATATTTATTTACTTTGCTTTRTAACAAAATATGAAATTCATGGCTAGACACTTTTCTTTCCTTCTGCAGACTCTGAAGTTTGATTGCCAAAAGTTATTGCAGACTAGTCCCATCACCCTCCTGTCCTGTGCTTACAAACTGTTACTAGTTTGGTGGAGCCTTTTTTTCTTCATTAATCACACATTGTTGGCCTAAGTGTCATCTAGGGGCCCCCATAATTGACTAGGTCAAGAGATGCAAGTGTTGTAAAAATACCAACAGGGGTGCAACAATATAGCTCAGGCAAGGGAAAGAGACTGTGAATAAGTACATCTCCTAAGCCAGTGGGCTGGGGCTCCTCAAGACTTCCTACAGCTCTTTGCCACAACCTTGCTAATTTTCACAATAGTCTGATCCAAGGTTACACTGCTATCCCATTCTGTTAATGATCTTGGCAGTCAAATCCCTGGGCAAGGGAAGAGATTGCAGAGCTGATTGGGAAACTGAGCGCCTTCACAAAATATTTCTCAGTATCTTAAAACTTCCATTTTCAGTCATTCTGTTGAGTTTATTAAGCTATTGTCATCTTTATGTGTTTCTCTTACATAATGTCTATATCACATTGCTTTTTGCATATATGCTGTATTCTATATTAATCTTTTCCAGTAATTTTCTACTTAATTCAATGCTTTGCATTTTCTTTGGGAAACAGACTGTGATGCCTTAGGTATTGGCTTTTGGATTTTTCTAATCCTACACTCTGCTGGTGTGTAATTCTGAACTCCATATTATGTGCTAAGATCTTCACATTCTGGTTAGACAAAACAATCCCTTCTAGGCCTGGGAACCAAGGCCACCATCCTAGGCCTAAGTATAAACAAAAGTGAATTGGGAGGGGGTGAATGGGGGAATATTACTTCATTACCTGGAACTGTAATTGGACAATTAACTTCTGATATGCAAATGTACCAAACTTATATCCATGGGGAAAACTCATGATCGGAGCCCATCTTAGGTCCAGCCTAGCTGAAGCTTTGGCCTTAGCCAGGCTCTGCGCTGCCCAAGGTGTACTTATTGAAAGCCTTTAATAAATGCCTACCTTTATTCACTTATTTTGCTCAGTCTCTGTTTCAGGTACTCCTATTTTAGGCATCAACTGAACTTGAAGTTTTCTTGGTTCAACCTCTCTGAGGATTAACAATCAGGAGTAAAGGCACCTGTCGTAAGTCCTTTGAGTTAAATCCTTGTCATCAGTCATGGAAAGGTAGTACTTTTTTCATACCAGCTATTATTGCTGAGAATAAAACAAAATGTCAGAATCAYGAGCTCTACTTTAGAGCTGAAGTAGAAATTTGTATGAAACCCTGCACTGTGACTGAATCGGAGTAAAGAAATCTTTTTGTTGAAGATCTATTGCCAGCAACTGTTGCGCTCCAGTTCTCTTAAAATATAGACCAATAATACTGATAACTAAATCCAAGGCAGAAATACTGCTTCAGTGTTCCAGGAGAAACATGGGGTCCCTGTGCTGTTTTATAACTTCACTGAAACAGATTAAAAATCTTCACAATGTCACACCTAGACCAGACAGTGATAGTGTGACAATCAAAACCCATCCTCAGACAGGGAAGTGAAGATCGGTGCCACCTGATAAATAAATGTGTTACTTCCAATTCTATTACAGAAGCAGTGAAAATGTGTCACGTTAGCTTAACATTGATTCATTGAATGCCTAAGACGAACACTAGCAGATTGTTTTAATTAACAGATGTACGAGGGCTGCTGATGTTTTTCGAAGTGAAATTTCCTTGCCTCTTGCTGCAACCTATCAGGCTGTCATTCTCAGGTGACAGAATGACGAGGTATCAGACAAACTGCTATAAAAGCTTTTCATTCTCAGTACTCTGTCTAAATATCTGTGTTAACAATATGTCCCTTTTCACAACCGTATTTTATCCTTTAGTCTTGAGGAAAAAAAAGGCATCAACTTCCTATTAAAAAAACTCAACAGTTGGATCTCTTGACTTTTCCCACAAGATGAAGTAGACTGATTATGATAATCTTTTGCTCAAACATTTATTTCATTTAAACAACAAACTGCTTACATGTATGCATTACAAACCTTGCTGCTGGCCTGTTTCCTGATTTCCACTCACCTCACCTTGTAAAAATCAAAAGGCATGCATGATATCATCCAATCTAACACAGGTGTCCACCTTAAACTCAAATTGCACGTGTCTAGTTCCTTGAATCACGTTAATATCATTAGATATATTTCAAGTATTCACAAAATAATCCAGTTCACTTAAGTGCTTATATTAGGCAGATAGAACATCCTTCTCCAGGACTTAAAAAGTCACCTTGGTACTAGTGCTGAAACACTCAATCTTTCAGTAGCTCATGTATTTTCTGAAATTTGAGAGGTTGGACTTAGATTTTAGGTTCAGTTAAAATTCTGTTCAGAAGCATAAATTAACAAATACTGATGTTGTGTATATCTGCGTGCGTGTGTATGTATCTGTGAGAAAGGGAGAAAGCAAGCTCTGTCTCCCCAGTTTATAAACCACTTCAAAGGATGAGGTAATAATAGCTCCTTCAGGCCAGCTGTCATGAGGTCATTGTCATTTTGAGGAAAAAACAAAAGCAGAGAGACTTACAAGTTTTGTTGCATGTGACATACTCATTGTTGAGGCAGAAAGAGTTGGCCTCAGATGTGTGTAGACAGGGTGCTGTTCATGCAGAGCTGTGTCCCAGACCATGTCATGCATGAGAAGAATGCCTTGGAGCAGATTCAGTAAGACTTTAAACAAACATCCTATTTCATTCTGCATGTTGGAACTGTTTATAAGCCCAAGGCCTTGAAAAAGATAGTTTCAGGCCTTCATGTTTCTCTGTCTCTCTCACCCATCTATCTATCTATTTATCTAGCAAAGGCTTGAAGTCTGCAAACAAATATGCTTGCTGATGAGGGCACAGCTTACAGGGACAGTATACCAAGCAATCAATGAGCAAGAGGAAAATCTAGTCTGCTAGTCACAATAATTTTGATATTGTTCACTAAGTACTTGCCTTAAGGCAGTTATAATTGGAGAGGTGATATGTATGGCCATGGACATATTCAATGTAATTTCTCTCTGTGGTGTTGATGAAAAGCCATGGTTGAAAACAATTTGTTATTGGGAAAATTCTGCATATACAAATGAAATGTTCTGTTTTGGTAAACAGCCAAGAATACTGGCAAAATTGTGTGTAGTATCCCAAATGCTTTGAGCCATTCCAGTTACTCCACACAGGAAAGGTGACCTTGAAACTTAGAGGTAATTCTTGGCAGTTTTCCTGAACTCTATTAATACTTTCACAAGGAAAAGGACTGCAGCAATAAAGTAGGTATAGAAACATTTCTGAATGGAAACCAAGTGTTAAAGAATTCAATGTCACACCAACAAACACAGATGCTGGAAGATATGTATTTGAATTGCATTGTCATAACCTCTCCAAATGATAGACCTATGACTAATGTATAATTGAACTATACTGAAACATGTATTCAATGGAAAAAATGTATAATAGTAATATAACACAGATTGGCTTTCTCTCTAGATAATGAAAGACTTGTCATAACTAGTGTTTTAAAAAACATCAAAGAAAATTTGTGGAAACAACAGGAATTTCCAGGAAAATTAAACCTAAAGTTGTATGCATATAAACCTAAGTGATTCCTGAGAAAGCCAGACTCTTATACAACAGAAATAGTTTTGTCAATATGAAAATGGATCTGAAGATCATTTACTTGCTTTATTGACCAATGATGAAGTATAAATGAGAAAATAAAAACTATATTAAATTGGAAGATTTTAAACCGAATGTGTCATGTAACACATACACCAGACTTAATTTTCTTAAGGTGGCACGTTTTAAGTAATTTTTCTCATGACCCCAAAGTTAACACATTCTAAGATACTCTGAAAGAGGACATCCAGAAAGTATTTAAAAAGACAGAAAACTGAGGGTTCTTTTTACCTTGAATATTTTCAGCTAACAACCAAGGAATTCTTACCATTGAATTATTTTTATATTTTCTTTTCAAATTTTCTTTTTTGTCTTCAAATTATGATATTCAATATTTTAGGCTATGTCTATGTTAATCTGTTTTAACATATTTAGAGTTGTAGAAAAAGACATAGTTTGGATAAACTATCAAACACACTGAGGAGAAAAGCAAGAGATTTGGGTGCAAATTTTTTGTTAGTGATAACATTTTAAGACAGAGTTCTTATTTTAAGAAAGAATTCCAGAGAGAAACAGATAAGGAAAAGAAGGAAAAGAGGAAGGATACAGGAGGAGAAAGTTGGAGGAGAGAAAACAAAAGAACAAGAGACTTAACTTCACCCCAAGAGTGCAGAGTGGATAACATTTCTCTCCACTCAGGATCCTAGAGTGTCTAGGATTTGTTTCAGGATCCCTAATATCAGTGGCAAGTGGCATGTCTGGATTCCTGGTTTGTCCTCAGTATTACACACAGTCAAACATACCTTGACCTATTTCTTGTCCTCATTTATTTGAAAAATGAATAAGCTAACCAAAAAAAGAAAAATATTTTTGTAGTTTAATTTAATTAATTACTCCACACTGCAAGATAAAAAATTCATCTATTTGACAGTCAAAATAATGAAAAATACATTGTGTTTCTGTTTATGGGTTAATCTTATCTTGCACTTTATCACACTGTTCAACTCCTTCATTAAGTCCAACCAGAGACACCACCAAAGTGCCTCACACAGTAAAACAGATCAATGACTTAAGCTCCCATACTGGGAAAGACCTGACCCCAACCACTTTCATTTGGTATCATGCTGAAATCTTTACGATTTTTCTTTGCCTTTTCTTTTTCCTTCACTTAATTACTGGCTTGTTTCTGCATTATTTATTCCTCTAGGTTACGTGAGCATGTGAAATGGGGCATGTCTTGTTGTAGCATTAAAAAACGTTTTCTTTGAAAGCACTTTATAATTATAAAGAAAGAAGTGTCACAACTGCATATTCCTGTTGGTAAAAGACAAAATTTCTTGGTGTTATTTCAGTAATGTTATGCTTGGTTTGTATCTCATAAGTATCAAATTTGGATTCATATAATTTGCTTTGCTGGATGAAATCATGATTTATTTTAATCAGTAATCATCCTGATAGGTCTCATCTACTCATATGTACCTAGATTACATCATGCCCTAATTTAAATAATTTCCCCTACTCTCCTTGTTTGTGTAGGAACTTGAAGCCTTCCAGCTTGATTTTAAAGACTTTCTATAATTGCATTCTAACCTACTTTTGGGATCTTGTTTTCTATTTTCCTATTCACTTGCAGTGATCTGATCATAGACTTTCTCCTAGTCTTTTGAGAGCTTTTCCAGTACCATGTTCTTTTTTCCACGTTTAAATGGGTGCATGCAAAACAGCTTTGGCATGGTAACGCTGCGCCTTGCTGCCAACCCCTGGTGAAATCCCAAGCCCCAAGGAAGCGTGAAGAGCAACATGAAGTTCATACCAGTCACCGTGTACCTACTATGCATGAAATTCTTGGAAGGCAACTGTGTCTTAAAACTGTCACCTTATAGATTTAAAGTATTTATCTCTGAGTCCCTAAAAGAGTTAGGGATTTGCACATTTTCTTTCAAGACTGTCCTGGGTTAACCATAAAAGGATATATTCTATCACCACCCACATATTTCCTCAATAAGCTAGGTTGCTCACAGTTACACACCTGGTCCCTGAGGCTATGCTCATGTGAGGCAGGGTGGTACTCCTTATCTCAGCTGAGATAACCATTCCTGCTGACAGCAAGCACCACCCAGCCTGAGTAGGTTATCTCGGTTAATGGCCCATTACTGAACTTGATAAGCATGGACCAATAGAACTTCAGAACCAACCTGAGTGGATTATCTCGGTCAATGGCCCATTACCAAACCGGATAAAACACCAAACAATAGAATGTCAGGAACTGTTTCGCTCCCCGGAGAAGCCTCATGTGAGCTCATTGCCAAAGCAACCAATAGAATGTCGGGATAATCCTTTTCCATTGTGGAAGTCCCCGCCCCTGGGGGAGGTACCAACCAAGAAACACAACATAAAAGCAGGTTTTGAGATGGGAGAAATCACTCCACTCCACTCTGCTGGACTGGACTCGACTGGTCTACTGGACTGGACTACCAGGATGGGACTACTAGGACTAGTAGTGGACCTAAACCACTGGACTACCAGATGACTGGAAAGCCAGAGGACTCCGGACCACCCCCATCACTGGATACTCAGCAGACCAGACCTTCTACAGGACCAGTGCCTAATAGGACTATACAGCTACCACCCTGGTCAACGGGGTGTCAGGTTGTACTGTGACTCTGTCGGTTTGTTTAGGCCCGTGTTTCTGTATTCCTGCATTTATTTTAACCTTTTTATTAAAATTGTAATTCTGACCTAAAATCTCTTGAGGTATTTTGTGTAGGGTTAATTTTCCCTGCTGTTTACAGTCAAACCAGCACAAAGACCCTTTCAAATATATTCAAAGAATACTTCTGTTGATGTTGCTCGATAGTGAGTAAACTGTAATTGATGTGGGATCTCATTTTCAGATATTCTCGAGTTGATTTGAACAACACTGTCATCACAGACCAGTCAACACATACTTTCATGTGATTTTAAATATTTTCTCTGAAAAATGTGGATAGTATAATTTTGCAGTTGTAGAGAGAACACTGCAGGAGGGCATGGGGAAATTTCAGTGTATGTTCTTCTGTCAGCATAATTATGCTACAGTGAAGTACAGGAGTTAAGTATAAAATAGATTTAAGCTATTATAGATATACGAGAAAATAAGTCATGAATCTAACCTATGATTGAAGGGATAAAAGCATTGCTTGTGTCCAATGTTATGTTCCTCATGTTCCCAGATCCAGATCAGTAAAGCTTTGAGGCTATATGACAAAATTTCTGTTCACTACTCCTTCTGTTATGTTCATTTCATCAAATTATTGCATTAACATGTAGTAAATGAATGTCTTAAGAAGAGAAACTGGAAAAAAATATATAGATCTGAAAGAATGTATTACCCCTCCAAAGTAAAGGTTGAAAGAAATCTCCAAGTTTCTTAAAACATATAGAGAGCTAAAACAAGTAGTGTCATTTTGCTGAAATCAGCAAGTGTTGTCATAATGTATGTAGATGACATACACATTCTAGCTGGCCATTACAATATATAGACACCTGTCAGACACTGAAATGGTTAATGGCTAAAGCATTGTTAAGATCACCAAAAGGCTTTTGTCTGTTGTACCAAACTCCAAAGAAACAGCTACTCATCTACTGAAGCCCACCTCTCCCTGAATATGCCTACTGATTTGAACTACGAAAGGACCTTGAGATAAGGTGGTACTATTGTCCAGCTATCCCAGGTCAAAGAGAAGAATGTATCCACAAATGTAAGAGATTGAACTGCTAACATTTGACCACCTGCAGCAACTGCCCAGGTGTTGTAAGAGACTGATGCTAATGGCTCAAACAATTGGTTGGGCGCTCTGCTAGTGATGTGCAGAGTGGCCACCCAGGTGCAGAAGGGCGTTCCTACCTGAAGCTACAAACTGGTATTCCAGATAAGGGAAAAGGCTGATAAAAGGCATGATAAAACATCATCCAGGGGAGGTACAGGGGGTGTTTCCACCTAGACTCTGCACAATATAAACCTCATGAAAGAGAAGTTTTGTGGACTCTTCCTCTAGTCCCACCTCACCCCACTTGATGGATAACCATCAAGTAACCATCAAGTAACCATCAAGTAACCATCTGGATGTAACCATCCAGAAGACCAGAAGAAGAGGCCCAATGGGACGTCATTGGAATCTATGGAGCGGTGATATCTTTTTCCTACTCTCTTTTTTTCCTGTCCCACTTTTCCCATCTCTCTCTCTACCCCTCATTTACTGTTAAATAAAATCTGTACTATTGACTTCAGCATATGGTCTCGTTTGCACCTCAGTTCAGACAGAGGAATCTCTCTAATAATTTTAAGAATCCGATCTTAACATCATCCTTATTTCATATCTCTTTCCCTCTGGTGACAAAGATAATCTTAGGAAGCTTCTTAGTGCTGTTTTGCAATAGAGCATGGGTGCACACAATTTACTTGTTAAAATATATGCAAGACACTGATGAAAGCATCTAAAACAAATGAGAATATATAGTAGCAGGTCATACTATTAGTGAAAGAATGTTTTAAAAAAAGACAAAAGCTGTAGAGTTCTGTATTCTGCCACTTTAACTGAGTCTTTAAAATATTGACTGTTCCTATATAGATTGATCATACCTTGACCTATTCCCTTATCTTTTCTTTTTCCTCATTCTTGTTGTTAAAAACCCTGAAGAAACACAATGGATATTTTAATAAAAAAATATCAACTCTTCTCTGAAGAGATGAAAACAACCCTACCATCTTGTAAAAATGTTTTGTTTACTTGTACTCTTATATTTTATCCATTAATAGTTTTAAATTACATGGAGATATCCAATTATGAACAGCAATAGACATAATGACATCCCTGGGCCTTTACAGAAACTCTCCTAAGTTGTCCTCTTTTTGTAAACAACAAAAAAAAATGAAAACAATTAGAGGAAATGATCCATTATTCCATAAAGTTCACAGGGGCAAAAATTTCAGCCCTTTCTGCATCCCTAAAATAAACAAATAAAAATGAATTGAACACAGGGGAGGAACTTCATTACATTTCACAATAATGGCATACTTGAGAGCCCATTAAGAGCAATACCCAAATAGTTTCCTCTGTCAAGATCTCATTTTAGAGAAAAGACAGAGGAATGAGAAAAAAATAAAGCTTTTGTAAGGATGGCATTTTTCTTTTTCATTGTTATGGCTTCTTTCTATTAATGTGTATTAATACTGTCCAAGAGGACATTACCCATCAGTTCTTTCCCTTAAAGAACCATGACCACTCCTAAATATATTTGCATGCCAGTAATATAGCGGGCTTTGATTCTACGCATGCATACACCAATACTTATTTTTGACTAAATGTAAAACTTTCTGCTTTCAAAACACGGGGCCAGACACGAATTCTGCTCTGAGGTCCAGGTTTAGATGAATAGAGTGCATGAAGCAGGATGCAAGCTGAGGCAGGCATCTCTGCATAGCCTCTTCCTCAACTGCTACTAACTCTGTAGGAGCCTACGTTTGGGTGTCTTATTATTATCATAGTCAACAATTCTGTGATTATCCCATATGTAAGTCTCACCCAAACACAGAAATTGTGATTCTGTCACATACCTTTCACAAGTGATAGCGTCAAAGAGATCTTCTCTATGAGATCAGATGCTGCAGAAAAATTCAGTATTACACTTTCTTTCAGAGCATGGCCACAATGAAAGGAGCCAACAGCCCTCCTACATGTATCTCAGTATTTTGGTACTCTAACACAGAGCTTTACTCATTTAGGCACTGTGAGAATTAGATTGGTCTGGTAGATGCTCTAGTTCCCTCCAATTAAAGTTATACCAGGGCATCTAGAGATTTATTGGGTATGAACAAACCTCTCTACCCTACAGGTTGAGACACTTATTTGGAATGAGATCAACCTGTGTTCCAGTTCATGGTGATGGTTTATGGTGGTGGCTTGGCCTGCAGCTGGAGATGCTGAGGAGGATAAGCCAGCCACACAAGTAACCGAGGAGCCAGTGGGGCCAGGGAGCTCAGATGTTGTACTAAGTAAAGGCTCCGAGGTCCAGGATCTCCCCCTAGATTGTGGTAAGGAGGAAAGTCTCTCTCACCCAGGCCTTGGAGTAGTGTGCTCCCCCATTCAGTTGGTTTATCCTTGTCAATCTATGTTCTGTATATGGTTATGTTCCAGAATGTTCTCCCTCACTCGACGCCCCATTGCCTTTGTTCCCCTGCTCCTCCTCTAGCCTACCCTTATTGGTTTGTATACTGCCACCCCACCTTTTSTCCTCCCCCTRACCCTAATGTGATTGGCCCTCAGTGTTCTCTCCGCCCCTTGTCTGTGCTGTATAAAACCTTGTCTCACCCTGTTCTTTTGGCTCTCCTTCCCTGACCCTTCAAGAATAAACACCTTCTGTGGAACATCATAAGGAGAGTCCACCTCCAACTCTTTATTCCCATCTTAAGGTGTCCACTGTGCGACTGCCTGCTTAACCACCTGCGCTGGTAGGAGTAGCGGGTGGAAGGCATGGCACTGTGCCTTTCCCACCGGCTGTCGCACACCGAACCGAGGCACCGCCGGACAAGCGTGAGGCTTCTAGGAAGGTTGCAGCCACTGACCTCCAGCTGGACGAGGCTACGCCGTGACAATGGTTTATACATTAAACTGCCTTCCCCTGTCACACAGCCATCAGTTTTTCTGTCTACCTCCCTGCCATATTGCATTATGTCTGTGCACTGTACAAACTTTGACCTATACATTTGTGTACCACATATACTTTCAAAATATCAAGAATTGGTTGTAAAACTTCTTAGTGCTCCGGTGTTGATGTGGACTAGATGTTTCTAAAATTCACTGCATTAGAGGGTGCTACAAGAATATAATACCTTCATGATTGTTGGGATCGTTGTATTCTCCATTTCAGGGAAGATAAATTGTGTCCAGCCCTGACTTCTCTTTATAATTTTTTCTTATCTTATTTATTCTAACAACTGACTATCTGCAATTCACAATATTTTCAAATTAACAATAAGTTTAAGCAAACCATATTTGAATTACCAACACTGATTGTTTTCATATAATGAAAGCAAGCTTAATACCATTCCTCTGGGCGATATAATTTCTAAGGTCTTGAGAATACATTTAGTAACAGTCTATGGGGACAAATTGCTATGTAGATTTATAGAACTTTGCTCATAGACAGAAATTCAAATATTCCTCCCAGGAGTCATAACTTATTTCATTCAAGACTATGAGAAGGTGACAGAGTTGGGTCAAACTTACTGCAGATTTGCTCAGAATCCTCATGGGAAAATAGAGAAATAATGGTTTCTATAGCAACTAAATGCACCAACATTATGTTTATTAATTACACACATGAACAGCAGAACTTGCGGGAAACAAACCCATGATGAGTCAGGACCTCACACTAGGACCAAGAAGCTATTACTTATAACAAAAATTGTGAGTCACTTTGTTCTCTTTTAGTCAGTGAGAAACAATAGCAGTAAAGCAGAAGCAGCTAATCAGGTATTTGCTGTTTGCAGGTATGACTTCATGTCATAGCTGAAGGATTAAATACAGTTTCTCTAACATATGAATGCTGTCCTCTGGGTTGCTTTCTGTTTTGTTTTTCCCTTAATTATAGTCCCATTGGGTAGAATTCATCACAATATTTGAGACCATGGACATGCCTTCCCTGTTCATAGGTTAGGATTTGGTACTATAGGGCTCAGTCTTTACCTCAGGTGTTTTGTTTTTTTTTTTAATGGGACCTATTGATCATGAAACCTCTGATGTCTTAACACTATACAATGAATAATAACTGTCAGTACCTGGCCTTGTAGGTCTATTTATGCTCTTGCCTTTTGTCAGTGATATTAAATGCTTTCTGAAATATATCACATTTAATATTTACTTTTTTCTCTTATTTGTTATTTCTATAATTCTGTCTCTATTACAGAACAAGCAATCAATTTTTCTGGTAACATCGAGTCTTTGTATACCTGATCTGCCTTCTAGTTGTATAATTATTATTCTCTTTTGCAAGCCTTTTCCTGTCCAACCTTACCTTTTCTGTCCTTTTTTTAATATTGTCTCTTAAATTACAAGAACAAACTTTCAGGAAATGCTAGAGATTTATTATGAAAGAGTAGTAACATATTTGGGTTTCTTTGCTTCTTTGTAATTTTTTAGGAGATTGGGATAAAGAAAATGCTTGGAACTTAAAAGGTCTTAATGATGAATTTCAGCACAACCAAACAGCATGACTAGAATTAAGTGGCAGCTGACACTAGAGATAATAATTGCAGTGAAGAAAGCCAAACTGCAGCATGCCTATAAACTGAACGACCTGTCGCTGCTAGTAGTGGTTTTCCCAAGGAAGAAAGATGAGGTACAGCAGCATGAATTCTAATAAGAGTAGGAGCTGTGCCAAAGTGATTTCTGTGTTAAGCTTCTCTTCTGCCTTCCTGATTTGGAGCTGTTCTGCGTGACAGTCTGCAAGCGGATGCTCTTGATACAATTTCTCAGTGCTGGGGGTTGTGGCAGGCTGGTCCCCCACTCTTTGCCAGTTAATTGCCTTCACCAGGATCCTTACCAGCAAGGCTGTCTGCAACCATTTGCAGGAGAAATTTGGGGCTGGCCAGGGAGTGTTTGCAGCTCATTTGCAGACAGATGTAAGCTCATGCTGATCATAAATCAAGCCCACCTTCCAAACCAGGGCAAACCTGTAGCCACAGTTAGCATCATGCCAAAGTCAAGGTAATATGCCCTGCTTGGAGTGCTTTGTATCGTGCCAGCCTGCTGATTTGGGGGATGGAACACAAGCAAAACCAGTTTGACTTCTTGCACATGACTGTTTAGAGGCACATACTTGAGTCCAGGTACTCCCTTAAAATCATCTAAATTGGTAAAGGGACCAGAATGGAGGTGAAAATTTTTCTTGGTATGCCTCCAAGTTTTGAACTGTTTCTGTTGCTAACTAAACTGTCTCACAACTAGAACCCATCACGTTTGCTACAGCTGTGTGGGCGTTAAGAGTCAAAGAAAAAGCTCTGAAAGAGCCTCACGATGTTGTTGCCAGCTTCTGAGGAAAGCTAATAAAAACAACAGCTGGGCTGGCAAAGAAAGAAAATCTAAAATCCAGTATGGAACAACATTGGAAAAAAGGGAAAGGTTCGGGGGGGTTTTGTTAGCTTTTTTTTTTTTAGGTTGTGTGTTGTTTTTTTTTTTCCAATTTGTTTTTTTTTCAAAGACTCTTTGCAGCCTGCTTCTGGTAGAGAAAATCTTCAGCATTACAACATTTACAGTGGCACCATTGGTAGATGATGGCTTCCAGCCTGTACCAGTCAGTTCATTACCATACTGTTGCAGTTGGTGTCAATGAACTTCAAACAGCCTTCAGCTTAGCCAAGCAGGCCATATTCAGCCTTGAGTAATGAGGCACTAGAAATACATAGAAGTAAATGCTAAGATTCTGTTTCCCTGTTGAAAACTCATACGGTTGGCTACCTGATCAGCTCATAATTCTTGTGTAAGAAACTTATCTCTACGAGAGCTCTATGGAAACAAGATGAAAAAAACTGTCTCGTGCTCACAGCCTGACTCTTCAGACAAGTGTGGATTGCTTGCCTCAGAAAAATGTGCATTAGTTGGCACAGAATGTCTTTTAGAAACTCACACAGAAGAGCAGAGAATAAATAATAAATGATAATAGCATATAACTCAAAGATCTTTAGATCTTGAAATGCTTTAGGTAGCTATCTTCATGACAAAGAGACATTGGGACAAAGAAAGGTGGAGTAATTTACTCTGTATCGTACAGTAGATCATTAGCAAGACCAGGAATAGTAGCAAGATATCTTGAGATCAAATCCACTGCCCTGTCTTCAGGACCCATTGTGCCTTCCGTTATTGGCAGATAATGAATGTGAAGGAGACAAAAGGACACTGACAGTCCTGAGCTACAGTTCGTCAAATATAGCCCAGTTGTTTTGCATCTGAGGTCTAGAGAAAAACATGCTTAATAAATTCCAAGATTTTCTAGTTGATCTTTCATTCGTATACTTTAAAGTTTGACAAAAAAAATACAAAGCTAAAACTGGTATTCAGAGCTTGGTTATTAAGTTTCCAAATTTCTTTCAAAAAGCATTGTCTCTTTAAAATTTTGAACAAATCAAACCAGTTGGAGAAATTTGTGTAAACAAATATGCGTAAACAAATGTGCCTTAGTGGCAAATATGACTTCATGTGACAGGATTAACAGATAGGCACTATTGAATTTAAGAGTTGTTGCTGTTTCCATAAGTCTGGGAGTTTTTTACTATTTTAGAAGAGATCTATTTTTTAAAAAATAATTGCCAGATAATAAAAGTATATTTTCTCAGGGTGGCTACATTACAGGGAACAGCTGTAAAAAAATTTGTTTTTCATGGCAGAACTAACCCAATGGCTCCAAATAATATTATACTGGTAGATGTTGCATAATTGAATCAAAAAATATACATAGAACAGTGGAAAAATTCTGGAGATCTTTAGTACAGTTCACATAAGACTTATGTAGAAGTGCTAATAGAGCCATTGTCCTCACACAGGTTTATTAAAACCACCCTAGAGATATAAAGAAGCAGACTGTGACCATGAGTATATAACTAGCTGTAATAGTAACAGGAAATGTCACTAAATGCCATTAGAGCCTGATATAACCTAAATGAGGGCAGTATGTTTAGTATAATGGAAGGATATAATGAGAATATGGCATTTCCTTTAAGGACAGTAGCTGATTCAGACCAGTAAATTAATCAGTACTAATGGCCAGCTGAGTAGGAAAGTAACTGGTTGTGCTGCCAAAACCCCTTTAGATTCATAGCAACCCTACAAACATAAAACCTTTAACGGAAAAGAAAAGTAATCACCTTTATGAGGTGCAACAAGAGGTTCAAGCACAGATTGTGAGAAAAGCACTCTAATAAAGCCTATCTCTTTCACATTTTCCCAACAGGTACATAACTAARGTTCCTAGCAAATAGAGTGTATTTTAATTTCTTCAGAAGAGCCACAGAAGCCCCAGTAATTATATAAATCCCGTGGAAGTCTTCTATTTCAAGTGGAAAACCATGGAATCCCTTTTATGCCAGAAATTCATTTATCCCACTGAGTTCTGAATAGGTACATCAAGACAAACAAGCAGGGTCTAAAGACTAGCTGTACCCCACCTTTAAAGTAGGAGCTTTATGTTTGAAGTGAAAGAAGAGAAAGATACCCTTACCATTAGGAAATTTACAGTTTGCTATTGATTTGTTTTTTGCTYAGTTGGTTGGTTTGTTTTGTACCTTTAAAAGTTTTGCTAAAGGGGGAGTGTTTCTGAATAAAGAGAAGTGACAGAAACAATTACAATAAAAAATAAACAGAATGGAAAATGTAAAGAATAATTTAGCAACGGGGAGGCTTTTTAATAGTTATGCTATTTGCTCCTAATCTTCAAATGATAAATCAATAGATTTTCAAATGTCCTTAGAATAGCTCAGTATTTATCAGCGATAATAACCAAGAGAAATAACTACAATTCATGGTTCCCTAGCTTAAATTTACTTTTCAATAGTCATGCTGATATTAGAAACAATGGAGACCGTTTTCCCAAACTACAGTTATGAGATGGTAGGCCAAATGTGTTCTTGGAGCAACTCTACTGAAATCAGTGACTCAACACCAGGAATGACTTTAGCTTTGTATGCTCAGCCTGTGTAGGGACAGCAAAAGAACTCTGTGTGCTAATGCACCATACAGCAGGACTAAAGCCATTTAATCTAGCCTTTTAGGAAGACAGCAATTGAAAACTGTGGGGAAATTGGAAATGTGTCAGGTTTCTGATATGCATTTGCTATGTTAGCTGTTAGTGTGGAAAATCTTGATTCCAGGTAATGTTAAAAAGCTGAAGTTAGACAATACAATTTTAAAAATTAAGAAAATTAAAAATTAGCTTTTCAAATTCCTCATCTATTTGCATATTCTAGGTTGTACGACTGTGGGGTAGGACACAGTTACAGCATATTCCTGCCCTTCGCCCAGGTCTGTAGAACTTCCAGTGATTTTAATAAGAGTGGGAACAAGCACTATATCAGCAGGTGAGACCATTTCTAAAAGAAAATCTATGATCTCCCTTCAGCCCTTGGAAAGTGTTTGGCAACTGGGACTATGAAATTTTGGGGCTTTTGTATACAGAAGGTTACTTTACCTCCTCACTCAGTAAAATAAATGATATTAAAATATATATAACAGGAAAGAAAACCTAATGTTGTTCAGGTATTTGTTCCCCCAACTTAGAATAAACTCCAGATTCTTTTAAGTAGCAAAAAAATGATGTTGGGGGTAGATGGTTCTGCTGTAATGCTTTTCAGAGGATGAGGAGATGGCAAATACCTAAAATTCTTAACAGTAGATGCTTAGCAGTAAATGCGTGGCTCTGAAGATTCAGGGATCATCTCTATTGTTTCCTAGGCAGGAGACACTGGAGAATTATCCCACTTCCAAAACACACATGTTTCCAGGGTTGAATAAAAGCAGAAGCTAGTGCCTAAACTGGGTGACCTTGGACCTATGGTAACCACAATATGGACATGAAAACTGCAACATCTTTTGTTTACCATGATCTTGTCACTTGCCTAGATTGCTACACATACAGACAAATTTTATCCTTGGTCAGACTCTACTTTGAGAGTCTGTAAATGCAATGATACCAGAGAGAACCAGCAGATTTAACCCAATAGTTGTTAATCACGGTTTCTGCAGTCTTTGCTGAAGTTGTTCTGCTAAATATATGTTTTCAGGGGTGGGATTGAAAAAGAATGATTTCATTGAACCAAAAAACGAAAGCAAGAATTCAGCTACATGCAAAGAATCACACAGATAGCAACTCTGCTGTAGTACACAAGGGAAGCTCATTCAATGAGGCTTTCTCTGGAGATGATAGGAAATAATTAGTGTTCCTTGTTATCACACAGCTTTGGAAGTAACCTCCTGAAATCCAGTAATTCAGAGCCTTGTCCATCCACTGCACACCATAGTTATTGCCATCCTGAGACAGAGGATAAAAGAGGGGTCTAGATTTGTTAGGATCAATTTGGGTACCTTAAGACATGAGGATATAAGAATTAAGCATTTGGTTTTGGGTGGGATGTCTAAAACCATGACAGAAGAAAAAGTGATCCTTAAGCAGAATGCCTCAATTTCCCCAGTCAGCAGGCAAGGTGTGGTGTCACTTCACAGGGTGGTCCAACCCACAGAGTTAAGCTTGGATTGTATTTGACTGAATATGGATTTTAAAAACAGTAGGTACCCATAAGCATAAAACTTTCTGATACGGATGATGAGCAGTGTCAGCTCAGGTGCATCTCTGGATATTGACAGTTACCCGTGCCAAAGACAGTGAAGCTCCAATGAGAGGTGGTTTGCTGTCATCAGAGATTGGAGTCTCTCTGAGCATATTAAAGCAAATCAAATTAGGTGTAATGAGAAGCTTCAGAACAGATGAGATGATATTTAGTACTTTTAGATACCTGCAGCATTAGATGGTGACAGAGTGTAACAATCCTCTCCTTGCCAGGGTCCAGCAGAGTTTAAGGTGATAGAGTCCCAATGTAGGTGAGGTTAGTCAGAGAAGTCTGGGTAGGAGCAACCTTAGGCATTATGAGCATCTTCAAGCTGGGTTATGAATCACAGTAAAGACTGCAAATGCCAACAGAACATATTATTTTCAGGAGCTCTAAAGCAGATATTTAACACATACTTAATATAGTATTGTAGACTGAAAGACAAGGACAAAAAAAAAGAACATCTTTTTGTCAACTAAGACAAAATTTTTGTTTAAAAATTTAATCCTTGTTATTGCTATTAGTATTTTTTTCTCTCCTAATCTGAGACAACTAAATCTGATTATTCATCTGCCTTTAAAAATACGGCTGCCAGACTAGTTTTATTTGCCAACTTATGTGTTAAAGTGTTAAAGAAAAACAGCTTTGTAAGTGACTGTCACTTTTCTATTGTGGTGTCACTGACCCCCATCTGATTATAGAGCACATTTGTCACAGTGGTTTGAAAGGTCAAGAACAATTTTTTGCTTTACACAAACAAGTCACTAGGCAAGACTAAGTTTAGATAAACAGAAAACAAAACCAACCCCTAACATTTCCTTCGAACAAAGGGAAGTCTTTTAATCATTATGTCTACTTTCATGTTTGTCTTAGGTATACCAGTTGACTGAAAAGGTCAACATTTATCCAGTCTTACTACAGAGTGATATCAGAAATGACAGCACTTTCCTGCATTTAGCAAAAGAAATATCTAGATGTATGTAAAGATACCATTAATTTACATAAATGTTGAAATTTTTAGCAGAGACTGTTCTGTAGACAAGAATGTATGTRCATTTACACATAACAGATTCATTTCCTAACACAGTACTTGGTCAGCTTAATTTGCTCTTCTTCTATGAGTTTACCTCTTTGCCAGTTCCTCCTATCATTATACCACAAATAAACTAAAGAGCACAGTGCTCTAGAAGAGGTTTCCTTAGAAAGTCACCATTTAATGTTCTTGGTGTTTTTTTTCCCCGAAGTGTGATTATGTACTTTTACATGAATCACTGCTGTGTTTCTATCTTTTCTGCTTGCATTTTTGTTCTGATCATTTACAAATTACACAATATTTATAAATTGTTATTTGATATGCAGGAAGTCTTTGTATTTTATCTTTCATGACAGAAATCTTTCAGCAAATAATTGTTTCCTTCCCGTCTGATAGAATTGAAGACCAACGGCAAAAGTTTCCTCCTGTAGAACTTAGGCACTTTTCTTTGGGGAACTGAGGGGAGGCAGGATGCTAACTAATCATTGCATTCTACATGACTGTGAGAAAAGCACACCTATTGCTGTCAGTTTTCAAACCAGCAAATTACTCACATACTTAATGTGTAAGTAGTCACACAGTTCCACAAAAATTCCCACCCACCTAGAAACAACTGGGTAAAAAGCTTTAAAGCTTAAAGCTTTACTGATGGTAATGAGGAATCAAATTGTGTCACATCATCTCCCATCCATCTTAAGAGAGGAAATACGGGCATCTATTTGCTTGTACCATAACATTTTCCTTATTTTTTTTTTAACAGTTCACCCAGAGATTTCATTATTCAGAAAAATCTCCACTCTTTCCTGTTTCAGCATTTTTTGAAATGTGATTATTTGAATCCTGTATATTTCAGTAGCATTGGGAGAAAAGAAAATCTCAGAAGGGGCTAAATATTTATATATGTACTATTTCATGGCATTCTTAGCCACAAGCCCTATCAAGGAGCAATAAATCACAGAATGCAGCATAGCCAGTGAAATTTTATGAGAATTTTCAGCATTTTGAGCGACAGGAGCCAAAATTTTGAGGGTCTGTTTTGTTTGGGTTTTTTTTCTTTTTTTTTTGTGTACAGGAAATATTAAAAATTATATGAGTGGACTTCAGTGCTGTTTCAAGTCATATACATGCTGAAGTATTTCACTGAATTAAGTCCTTTCTCTGCTTGGGCAAGAATTAGCCATGACTTAATTTGGATTATTTGTGAAAGTTTGTAGGTTAAAAATAAAGAAAGAAGCCTGGATTTTTGTATGGTGAAGTACCAAATTTCAATACTGAAATTTACACTCCAGAGGAGTAGATCGCTATGAGATTACTCACAATAATTTTGGCCCTTCTGTTTTGTAAAGCTTGTTGCTTCTCTCTGGATGTTTCTTCTCTAGTATAATTTGCAGGCTAGTTTGAGACCTTGATATCAGTAGGGTCAGCTTCCCTTTACAATAACATCTGTAGGATCAAGACAAAACCCAATGCAGACTTCTCTACTTCCCCCACATGAATTAATCAAAACAACTGTGATATGAAAAATGTTGTGTTGTTTTTCTGTTTTTCTCCTCTACAGCTGCATGTAGTTACAGCAACTTGTTAGTAGACCTTAGGGATCTGAATACTGCATACCAGAGCTGGTTCATGCCAATTATTATGTTGAGTGATGAAACTGCCTTGTATCATTTCATTTCTGAATATGAACAGCAGGTGAATGTTATAGTTTCTGCTTTCCAATTATAAATCACACAGACTGAAATCTCAGTTCTCCGAGTATGGGCTGTAAAAGCAGTGGAGTGTAAGGAGACTACTATTTCTTGTGAAAAAGGGTCTGAGATTAGAGTTTATTGATGTGAGGTTTTTTAGCCCACCTCCCTGCCATATTTAGCTTTTAAGACCAAAACTGAAAAATTATTAGGTAAGGMACTGAATGGAAAGCAAATAAAACATCTAACTACAGAGACTGTATTTAGGAATATAAACCACAGATATGTCCAGCACTGATACATTCAGGTGATTGAGTAATATGAAGTTGGCTTTGGAAATAGCTGGTTTTCTATAGATGGGCTTTCAAAATAAAAATGTGAAAGAATGTGGTAATGGTAACAGGAGTCTCTTTCCGATCCAATTTCTGGCATAGACTAAGTATGTCTTTAAATATCTATAATTTTGAGATCTTACTTGAAATGTATCTGTGAAGACCTGTGTGGCACTGGAGTATCCAGTCTTGACTAATGTGGATGGACAAAGGCTAAGATTCTTTACAGACAAAAGAGACAAGCTTTTGATGGTAACAGTATGTAAATAACAACATTAAAAGGATTGGATTCAGTTACTGAAGGAAAATCTTCAGAATCAGAATAAATTTTTTCTGAAATAGATATTCAGCTAGCCATATTTTTAATCTACTTTTGGGCTCCCCAGTGCAAGACAGACTGTACTTACTGAAGTGGGTGCCCCATATACTATGAAGGTCGTCAGGGGGATGGAAAACAGAAGCTGAAGTCCACTTATTTAGGTAATCCAGAAGAACAAAAGACTGGAGGTGGACATAGTGTTCTCTACAGTCACTTAAAGGAAGGGTATAGAGGAGATAAGGCATATGCATAGAGAAAGGACAAAAAAGCTGTGGTCACAAGTTGCAAAAAAGGATATTCTGTAAATACTAAGAAAAAAAAATCACCGTCAGGGGACCAAATACAGGAATAGTTGCACAGAGATTCTGCCTTCTTCGAGATACTTGAATGACTGGGCAAAGCCTGGCTATGTGATCTAAGTTGTCCTTCCTTTGAGTTTGGGGGCAGAAGGGAGGAAAGGCTGGATTTGAGACCTCCAGAAGTGTCTTCTGACCTAAATCACTCTGTTAGTTTATGATTCTATTCTAAAAGATCTTGATTTGTGTTTCTCCCATGTTTTGAATTTGGGGGAGGGACTGTGAAGGGGTAATTTAATCTATTCATGAGCACATATGGTAATTTCTCCTAACGATCTTATTCTTCTTGTCCATGCAATTTTATTCATGTCTAGTAAGGGCTATGAAAATTGTCACTGAGTGCATGTAAGTCATATCATATTAGTTACCTTATTTGTTCGTATTAGTTACCTTATGTGTATGCATCTCATAGGAAGCTATTTTTAGGAGGTTTTTTAATCCTATTGACTGGGGATCAGCAAGGAACAATTTGAATTTAGCTGTGTTGCCACTGACAGGTGTGAGGAAAAAAAAGAACAATATTCAGCTCATACTTTTACCTAGTTTTTCAGAGTTATAACATTCTGAGATGTACATTGACTGACAGCAAAAGAGTCACATACTAATGAAGTCCCAAGATAGATCTACCAACAGAGGCATATAGTAGTAGAATACTGTGGTTCATTATGTCTCATACTTATCTGTGATGCATTATGCAGGTTCAAAAAGAGATGTGCAGATTTTTGAAGAAGTAGCCTAACACTGTTTGTCTTCCACTTTGACTAGTCTTTTGTTTACATAATACTAGATGTGCAGAACAGTTCAAAGGTCAAAATTGACAGAGAAAAATCTCTTCAGAATATCTGGTGCAATTAAAAAAAAAGATCCAAACATAAGAAGTATTTAATAGAATTCTGAATTTTTTGAGTCTTATCTGCTCACAGAATTTTTAACGAACTTGTTTAAAGCAGAGAAAATACACATCACAAAATGTGGGATTTTTTTATGAGGGAGTTAGTAACACACCATAAAGGTTCTATCAAAGTTTTGTAACTACATAGTTGATACCATCTCATGTTTCAGAAAAGACTAATCTGATTTGGGATGAGCTATGAAAATCACAGGTCAGTATCAAGAAAAGTTATTTCTAGGTTACCAAAACTGTAAGTATAAGATATTGAACTTTTCAGCTCACTATGTGAAGTATTATGAATGAAATTATGTATTTCCTTGATTAAAAAGTTCTTTGTACATTGGAATATCAGAAAATTAACTTCTAATTTCTTTTAGAGTATAGTCATGCTCCTTTTAAAATCCTTTTTCTTTCATAGTCATCTAGTTTAGCTCCTGAAATATTTTTGGTCCATCTGGTTTCCCTCTTTATAAATCGGGAAATACAAATTTTTATGCAGCATGAAGCTCCTTTTTGTTTTTTTAAGGAGATAAAATGTTTACAGTGACTCCACTGACTGGACTCTACATTGCTTGTGCAAAGGCTATCTGATTGCTCTGCAACTATGATTCAATGATTCTAGTTCCAGATGTAATAACTTTTGCTGCTCTGTTGTTTAAATTCATAATTAGGTTTCAAAACTTATGCAGGTTATTACCATGAATCTGTGAATAGCTGCCCCAATGAAATGGCAGGAAAGAATCTCAGGTGAATTAGGAAATGACCCTGTGTCATGCTCTGGTAATCCACTGCCAACAGCCAGTTCTGCCTTCACTCTCCACTGCAATTAGCAACTTTCTGCTCATCAGCACCTGAATGAGAGTGAGATGAATAAAGTTAAGTACAATATGGGGAAAAATTTGGGCCCTTTAGTCATGTTACTAGCTATTTGCTCTGCATCAGTGCAGTCAGAGCTCAAGAAGTAGGGAAAAAAGTGAAGTTTTGGGCCCACTTCCAATACTGTGTGTATCATACATCCAGAGTTTGCTAAAACTATCAGATCAGAAAGATCATATTTTGGAATCTCTTTTTAAGGGTCTAAATGGCTGTACACTGCAAAAAACAACCCTTCAGGATCACAGTAACTTTTATGGAATCCCCAAGTACCTTGTACTTTAATTCTGTCCTGTTCTAACTAGATGAGCCTTACCCATCACTAGGCAGACTGAAGAGTTATCTGCTTTTGATAATGTCAGTTGGGATTTCCAGTCAGGTGTCCCACTAGAAACGTGGGTTGCTCAGCTTACAAAGTGCAAGGAGAATGGATCCTTTTCAGAGAAACCTACAAGGCCCAGGGGATGAGACTACTGTGGTACAGGCTTGATTCAGACAAATCTGACAAGTCTAATTCTCTAGACATGTCAAAGAGCTGGAAAGCAGACAGCAGTGAACAGATCCAGGATTGTAACCGGGAATGGCAAAATGCCAGGTGTTTTCTAGACATGGTGCTCAGTGCTACTGTTCTTGTAATCAAATTTATGTCTGCTGGTTTTGGAAGTAAATATTGAGTGCTCTTATGCCGCAAAGGTGAGAGGGAAATGTGTTGTGAAAATAAAGATGTAAAATGTGGGCACATATGCAAAATTTTCCATCAAAAACACAATAGTACAGCTGAAGGAAACTGCATTCTAGTCACCCTGGTACAAAAATAAGTAAGGTTTGATGTCCCGCTCATCAATGTCATGTTATTAAATCCACTGGAAGGTGAGGATCAAATAGGACACAAACAGTCCCTTTTATGACAGAAAAGAAATTGAGAGTAACAAAGAAAAATGAAAAGGACAGTAGTTTGTTTTTACCTACATTTGCTGTTCACTTTTCTTTTTCTGTTTCATTTTGGTTTTGGGTTTTAGTTTTAACTCACTGTATTTACTCATTGCTAAGTGGCTTCAAATATATTAATTTATATTAAAGCCTAACATTAATATCAAGCTAATTTTTGATTTTGTATCTAGTCTTTTTAGGGAGGGGTGAAATGGGAGCAAGATTTAATTAAGTGTATATTGTCAGGATTCAAACGAGCTGTACTTAATTTCTACTCATGAAATTTTTATATTCTCTATAATAACCATGGGAAAAATTATTACTGTATTTGCTGAAATATTTGTAACATGTTTGAGGAAAAAAACTCCTAGATTTCAGCTGAGGAGTCTATTCCTTGATAC
Source organism: Amblyornis subalaris (assembly GCA_018881555.1). Taxonomy (NCBI): domain Eukaryota; kingdom Metazoa; phylum Chordata; class Aves; order Passeriformes; family Ptilonorhynchidae; genus Amblyornis; species Amblyornis subalaris. The sequence continues at coordinate 194,363 of JACAXG010000200.1, forward strand.
ACAAAAATACTTATGCTTGAGTGACCTAGCTAATGACTTAGGGAAATTCYCTAATCACCTAGGGAAGATTCTCCATGTTCCCAAAAAAAGTGCTAAACAAATATGTGTCTACAGGCTCCTTATCACACCCCCCTTGAAAATGGAACAAATGGTTATGTAGCTAAATAGAACTGCTTCATTGCTCTGCTGCTCTTATCCAAGACATCGTCTATATCCTTGAGCAGACACCAAAAATCTTTGAAAATCCTCAGGGACAAAAAAGAGCATTTTAATTGGTGAACTTTTTTATGTTTTGTTGCATTTTTCTCCTGTGTATGTTATGAAATATGTTGCAACAAATAATGGTAACAAGTACTATGTTTCGACTATGGACAACTACAAGAATTGCCAGCATTTAGGCTGTTTTGTTGTCAATGACAAATATGATTTTTAGCAGTAAGTTCCTTTGCAATGCTAGGATGTCTAACTAACATCTGAGTAGCTGCTGCCATTGAATTACACCACCCTTAATCACCTCCACTAATTCAATAAAAACACTGTCAATACGATAAAACACTTTTTCTATTGAATTAATGAGGGTGGTTGGTTACTAATAGGATATGACTGCATTAGGGAAATGTTTAAAGTAACATGATAGATTAACAAGGAAACATTTAATAAAGATTTCATGTAATTTTTAACTAATTCCTAACCCTATGAGAAAGGAATGGAAATACATATTATGAAGATAGCCACTGCATAAACTTGCTGAATATTATCACTTTAGTATTTCCCTTAACGGTGGGTAAACTAAGACATATGACTGCCCCTTTCTTGATTTTCTGTTTTGTCATTTATAAAATGTGAGGAATTGCACACACCCTTTGTTCAGTGCTATAAGATTTCCCAACAGAAATACTGAACACGAGCCATACCTTATTCATATGTAGAGAGGTTTTATCTTTCTGTGAGCAAAGATGCTCTAAACCCACCTCAAATAATGATTCTGTAGCCTTAGGCAACTCACTTAGGGCCTTTCAGAAGCTGCACTTAGATTTTCCATTGGTTTTAGTTAATGTAATATCCAACTAGCAGTATTTCTGCAATTCAGGCTGTTCACCTTAAGCTGAGCCTTAAGCTCAGTTTCTTCAGCTGTAAAGTAGTTGCAACAATACTTGTATCTGGAAGAGCTTAACGTTTTGGTTTGTGCCTACACGTCTAGTGCATGAGTCAAGTCAATGAAGAGATACTGAAGGGACAGCAATTCCAGCTGTAGAGCACTGCATGCATTTAACATTACGCATGGACTGATACCAGCCTATGATGGAGCAAATAAGGTCTCTCTAGCATTACATCTTGACAAAACTCTTCATCTGTGCAAGTGGTTCTCTTTACCTGAATTTGGTTTCAGTTTTGCTGTGATAAAGGTACTGGTTTAGTGTGGTTTGAAGTTCATAGTGGTGCTAAATAGAATTGCCTTCTTATTGGAGAGAGACTAAAACATGCATAATTTTGCAATATTTAACTCAAATATTCTATCCATCTTTGGCTTCAGCCTGTCGGTGGTACACAAAGCACACCATATTGTGATGACATAACACATACCTATGAAACAGAGATGTATGAAACAAGTAATTTTCTTCAAATTAATATATGACGGTATGTTTGACTCATAAATACTGCAAAAAATTAATAAAATACTTCACAGTTTTTCATTTATGGTCCTTCTTTAAAGGGTGGAAGTATTGAAATGAACATATCCCAGTATAGGTTTTTTCAGGATTTTGGGGAAACAAGGATTTTTTGGACTCGTCTTTGTTTAAACAGAAAACCAAAGGAAAGTTATAAAGTTTTTACAATATTGCAGTAAAGTATTAGAGATTAATTTACTTGATTATTTTGAGCCCTGATAAAACTCATAAAGCGAAATTATTATAACAAGCATAAAATCTGAACAACATGTTGTCCTAGTGAGAAGTAGGATGTTAAAGAAGGAAATAGCACTGATTGTAATGATATGTAATAGAATGTTACTCTTATATGGAAGACAATTCTACTGTTTTGGAAGCTTAGTATAATTCAAAACGCAAAAGATGTAAAGTAATTATGAAAATTCTATTGAATTGTATTGCTTCTATCTTAGTAATATCCAGTAAAATATTAATTGTTCTACAAGATGAAGATTGATGACTTATAGTTCTTTTAAAATACTCCCTTTCTGCTCTCACAAACACGGTGACTTTTGGTGAAAATTATATCCAAGGTCTTTATTTCCTAAATAAATAAAAAGAGGTAAGTGGACAGGGCATTAAAGAGTGTGAAAATGTAAAAGTAGAAACTGCAATTGTAATATAATGCCTTTTTAGTAATCTGAATTTTCTTTTAAAATGAATGTTTTGATATGGCCAAGCAACTGTTACATAAGATACACATTTTTAAAATTCCTCCTACAAAAAAATTCTAAAATAACCAGAAAATAATTATAATATTTCTTAACAATTCAATCCACCATGTTTGTTTGTTTGTTTGTTTGTTTGCTTTGTTTCTTAACATATAGGCATATATTAAAAATTTTTTAACAGTCTGAAGCATCTTTAAACTCCTGATACGCCATATCATGTGCATAAATTCTCTCAGGCATTATTCCCATTAGTAATATAACCAGGGAAAAATGCCCCTGAAAGTTAGTGTTAAATATTTGTTTCGTTATTTTCACAATGATTTGTGGTTTTATTAAACAAATGTCAAGTGAAGTGCAATATTAAAGCTATGTATTTATCCTTAATTATTAATCTTCCATGAAAATAATCATGCTAAAAATTCATGTGTGTGCCTTACTATCAGGGTATAAGCTTCATTCCACGTGCTTTGCAAAAGATTCATTGGAGTCTTAGCAAAATGCTTCCTTTCACAACACATATGAAGATCTGCAAGATTTTTAAGAACCACCAATAATCAGCTGTTTTCAACATTTGTCAAGGCTTCGGAAACTACTACTTCTCTTCTGGTTCTTGTTCACCACCGTATTAGTTTTATCATAGTAGAATTTGCCAATTAAAGCTGGACAGCTGCAAATTGTGTTCTAAAAAGGAATACCTTCTTTCTAAAACGTAAATAACCTGGAGACCTCAGTTAAAAAAAAGAAAAAGAGAACAGTGCTTAAACATGTACATTCCTCTGTTTAGTGCCACTTTGAGAGCTTTAAAAAGTCTTGATAACACTTAAAGGCAGGGTGATCTTGAATGTTTTACAACACAACTGATATTTAATTAGACTCAAATCTGTGCTAGAAAGACATGTTTGTATACCCAGAGCACTACTCTATCCAAGAGTGAGCATATTAGGGTTTATATTGCCATTTCATTTCTCAGTGGTACATCTTATGGAGTGCTGTGTTTGGGGCAGGGGGAAAGCAATCAACTGGAAAGGACTCTGGTGAGAGCACAGTACAAAAATATCATTCAAGGACAGCAACTAAAAATGACACTTCACTATTGCTGCTGTTTGAAATACTATTGTTGAGATTTTAACATTCAGATTGTATGCACATATCAATATCTGTTGTCACTTCATTCAAGGCATGATAGTCCACAGTCAATCTCCATTCTCCTTCAGATTTGCGCACAGGCCAAATGGGACTGTTGAAGGTTGAGTGGGCTTTGCTGACCACCCCTTGGCTCTCTAGCTCACGGATCTTCTTGTRGRTGGGAATCACAGCATCTCGAACTGTCCGGTACTGTCAGCGATGCACTGTCGAAGTGGCAATTGGTACTCGTTGTTCTTCTCCCTTTAGAAGGCTTACTACAGATGGGTTCTCTGACAGTCCAGGCAAAGTGTTCAATTGCTTAATGCCCTCTCTCTCTACAGCAGCTATCCCAAATGTCCATCTGAGTCCTTTTGGGTCTTTGAAATACCCACTTTGGAGGAAGTCTATGCCCAGAATGCACGGGGTCTTTGGGCCAGTCACAATGGGATGTCTTTCCCAGTCTCTTCCAGTCAGGCTCACCTCAGCCTCCACCAGGGTCAAATCCTGTGATCCCCCCATCACGTCAGCAACAGAGACACGTTCTGCCCCCACATATCGTGATGGGATTAGTGTGCACTGCGCACCAGTGTCAACCAAGGCCTGATATTTTTGTGGTTCTGATGTGCCAGGCCAACGAATGCACACAGTCAAAAAAACACGGTTATCTCTAGGTTCTACCTGGCTAGAGGCAGGGCCCCTCTAGTCCTTGTTAGAAGCTACTTCCTTTCTGGTGGAACTTCCTTTTTGAGTCTTGCTGTCCTTTAATTCACACACTCGTCGCACCAGAACAGCGGTAGGTTGTCTATGCCACCTCCTCATGTTTTCTCCACAGTCACACAGGAAGACCCACAGCTCACCTCGTGAGGTGTATGCTTTCTCTCTAGGTGGGAAACGTCTGTGTCTGGTAAAAGAACCTCTGGTCTGTACCACTGACATTTGGAAAAGGTCCTCTTTAATCTCCTCCTTGAGTTCCTTGAAATTACCCTCTATTTTCTCTTCCATTTTCTTGTGATTCTCTTCCATCTTATCTTCCACTTTCTTGTGATTCTCCTCCATCTTATCTTCCACTTTCTGCAAACATGTTTCCACAGCTGAAATTCTTGCATGTGTTGGGCTATGCATGGCATCTTCATATGCTCGGAGCCTCTTTGACATATCATGTATGGTCCCATCTGGCTCCATCGCTGCTAAAGCAGAAGAGTATTCTTGTGGCCCAAGTCGTACGAGTCTTAGCCACATCACTGGTGTCACTCTTATCAAGTCTGGGTTCTTAATTCCAAGTCTTGGGTGTTCTGTGAAGATAATCTCTATCACTGCCAGTTCTCTCAAGCATTGAATCGCTTGTTCCATGGTCTTCCATGGGGTTTGCTGCAAATAGAGATCATCTTGGCACTGGTATCTCTGTCTCACACTTTCCAAGAGACGCATCCAGAGACTGTGGGGGTCAGGCGGCACTACCATGTCCTGATCGATAGCCACATCACGTGACAGCGATCCCAAATGCCTTGCTTCAGTGCCATCCAAAATTGTAGTATCACCTGCAGCGTCCCAAATACAGACTAACCAACTTAATATAGATTCATCAGACCGTCGGGTGTAATCCTTTCTTAGGCCATGAAGGTCCTTTAGGGACATGGACTCAATAATGATTTCTGGTTCTGAGCCAGTTGCTGGTTTTGAGGGTCCTTCCCCCGCATCACTATCATCATCCTTCACTGGGCGATCAGTTTTGGTTTTGTGCTTTCTTCTCGTAATGGGAGCAACTGTCATTGGCTTAGGCCCTGCATCTGGTTTGGCTACAACCTGAGTAACTGCGGTATCTGCTGATTTATCTGCCTGCCCCTCTGCCTTTATTTCCACACCTGGATCAGGTGTCTCATCAGCCCCTTTGGACATCGCAGGTGTGATTTTAGAGGAGTAAAACATATAGAGTAAACCTACAAAATTAAGCACCATGAAAACCAGGAAACCAGTGTCTTTAGTATTCAGGGGAAACTGAACATTCTCGAAAGGTGACGTATCAAATTTAAAAGGAAAGAAGGAAATGAAAGGCTGGGAAACCCCATCTCCTCCTACTTCTCCAACAAACTGGGTGCAATTTCTGAAAAACCCCCAGACCAGGCAACTAAGATTAGGACACATAATCAATAAACCATACACATCTCGAATAACTCCCAGTACCTCTATGAACTTTCTATAAATCAGTATCACCGAGCAAAGAAACATAGCAAACCAGATTCATGCCTCTGCTCTATAAAAACTGCATGCCAGGGACAAAACTGGGGCTATCTGTGGGTAATCAAACAGGCCTAAAGACGAGAAAGGCATTACTGCCTCAAATAGGTCTAGAGAACAGAGAAACATTAGTATCTTAAACCACATGGTGATTACTTTACCCAAATACACAGTAATTAAAACCAAATTGTAATCAGCAAAGCTTTCTTCACTTTCCCGGCCAATGCACTAAATATGTTTGTCACGGTCTGGACAAACTTAGGAGGAAGACTCGAAGAGCTTCCTCTGCAAAAGATAGGGTTCAAAACTCCCTTCTCCTCCCCTTAAGAATTTCTCAGAGGAAAGTGAAAAAAAACCTGTTTATTTAGCAAAACTCAGCTGCTGGAGGGGTGCACGCAGGCACCAGGGGAAGTGAAAATAAAATAAAAATAAAAATGAATAATGTTAGATAATAAACCTCTCATGAGGAGGATAACCTGAATGAATCAAAGTCCTGAGTCCTTGGCAGGTGTGGTCTTCTGCTCTGTCTCTAGCTAGCTGCTTGAGTATGGAGTGGGCCCTGTCCAGGCCTGGGGGGTGTAGACCCCAGAGAGATGGTATGTAGAACAGAGCCCAGTTGTCTGTTGTACAGTTCCAAAGGAAGAAGAAAAAGAAAATACGGTCCCAGGAAAAAAAACTGTCTTCTTCCCTTGCCTCAAGCAGAGGAGGGAAAAAACCAAAAGCAAATTTTAACTCCGTCCGAATATCCCTCAGCTGAGTAAAAACCGGGTGAAAGCTTACAAGAAAAAAAAAGGTAAAGGTAAAAAAGTGTCCCTTTGCCTTTAACTATAGAAAGTGACTGCCAAGATGTTCTCTGCTCAGAATCATAACATAGCGAGCTGATACAGGTGAAAGAATGTAAATATCCTTCGAAGAAAACCAAAACATAGCTCTTGGCTTCTTGAGCCAGCTTAAAGACACAAAGTTAATACTTTTCATTAAGCAGGCGATTGGGATATATAGCATCTAAAAGTCACCCTAGGACATTAGCTATTTTCAAGCTGTTGATGACTTACATATGTCTACTTTCATGGCACAGAGATGCAAGTACCAGACAAGTTGGAATATGTATTACCTGTCTGCCTTACAAATTCACACAATAGCATGTTGATAGGTACAAAATTGTAATAGATAAAACTTCCATTTCCAAAATACGAAGGGCTCTTAGTATTTAAAAATTCCCCAAAGACAGAGACAGTGGAATACCATCTTTGCACTCCAGTTTTTCAGCTAAAGAATCAGGAATGTGTGCTATCTTAGTTGTTTGATATGAGTACTTGGAGAATGATCTAGTAGGTTACAGCCCTGACTTTTACCACTGAACCTGTAATTTGAAGTAGTCACATAGTTCTCAGAAGGAGCTGGATGTCCCCTCACCCCTTAGGATAGATTCCACTAATGTAATCTTGGTGCAAACAACTGGTTTGTACTGTGTGAATCTGATTCAGTAAATTGGGGTTCAATCCTACTAGGATTGCTTCATTTTTCTATGGCCCTTAAGGTTATCATATGTGCTAGCAATATGTAAGAAAGGATACAGGAAGAAGAAAGAGGAAATATTTGAGATGTGGAATTTCATTCTGTAATAGCATTAGTGTAATTAAAGAAAATAAACACTTAATTTCGATAAGGATGTGGAATGTGGCTGTGGGCAATAATGGAATGTTACTCCAAAGTTAAAACTAGTCTGGATTATCCACACAAGTATTTCTGTCCTCCAACAAACTGAATTGGGCATTTTTACATCTCCCTTCCACTGTTTAATTACCCTTCCTGTTAAGAAATTCTTCCTGATATCCAACCTAACCCTCCCCTGGCACAGCTTTAAGACCATGTCCTTTTGTCCTGTAATTTGTTGCCTGGGAGAAGAGGCCGACGCCCACCTGGCTGCAGCCTCCTTTCAGGTAGTTGTAGACAGTGATAAGGTCCCCCCTGAGCCTCCTTTTCTGCAGGGTAAAGGTTGCTCCTTTAAACCTTAGATTTCATTAGGTGGAGCTTGTCCTGTACAAAATCATTCCTCCAGAATATGCTCTGTCTTCTTTTCAGCTGAGTAACAGACCTTGCTTCCCATGCTAATTTACCTAGGAATATTTATTATCTCAAGCAAGGACTTAATATATGATCTTAATTATAAAATGCTCTTAGGTAAAACCTGTCAAGCTCTCAATAAATGGATGCAACTCCCAATGTCTCTGATTAGCAAAGAAAATATAATTAAAATTACTATAGTCCCTAAATTTAATTATCTATTCATGAACATTCTTTTACTTCTTTCAGCATAATTAAAAAAAACCCCACCTTAACACATCTTTTAAAGATTCTTCTGGCTATATAAAATACCAGATTAGGAATAAAAGCATGGACTTTGCTTCTTAAAAGTAAACTAGTTTCATCAGACTTTTGCTGAATGCCAGGCTCAATAAAAATATATACAGACAGAATTCAACAAAGCTCTGCTTAGAACTAGAGTTATGGAAATAGTGAAGACTAATGTGAAGTACTGCTGGAGGAGTTATTCACCCATTTCATTTGTCCTTGAAATTTCCCAATAGATTTTTGGCCTTGGCTTATTAACAGGATTGGAGAACAAACGAAAGAACCTTTTGCAATTACTATGACTGCAAGAGGAAGTTCTAAATGTGAACTAATGCATTAAGATTAAGCAGGTAGGGTTTGGAGCACTTCGTAGGAGAAGGTAAATCTCTGTTTCTTTGCAAAAAGCTGATAAAAAGACCCACTGGTTTCACAAATGGCCTTTCTAGAAGAAATGTCCCACTCAGCACTTTCCATTGACTATGGACTATTGACTGTGTCTTGGGATCAGAAYCTGGCTTTCATTTCCCTTCTTTCTGTGACTGAATTACTTAGGGCTCTTCATTTTGCAAAACTATTTGCCTAGTCTCAGTTAATGTTCCTGGTCCCCCGCCCCACCAAATGGTTCATTTCTGTGGGTGCATCTAAACAGTTGTACACACTGAAGTTTAGACATATACATTAAAGAAGTTATATGCTATAAAAATACCAAAATACAGAGATTAAATTCATATAGTGTCAAATAATGTTCGCCATATTTTTAGATGGATAGAATAAAAGTAAAATATCTTTTTTCCCATCATGAATTAAAAGAACACAAACTATAAGCACTGGGCTATCTGTCACAGCTCTTCCTGTTTGCCTTGTGTATAAGTCTGCCTGCCTTATCATCTTACCCGTTCCCTGAACAGGAAGATAAAAATATCAATAGTACCTTCCAAGGAGAGGTATGTTTTCTGAGACAAAAACTTCCTACCATACTTGACTCCTCTTCTGAGTTTAACCTTGTGGGTGGGACCCACTTAAGGCTTTTTTGAGGCCAGTCTGCAAGACGTTTGTTGTTCTGTTCTTCATACTTCTTTGTGATAGTTCGCTTAATAGTTCTCTTTGCACCATATCTTACCGCAGCAGTAAATTGCACACAGCACTCTTTCTCTCCATCTGTATGTCACTCTGACTATACAGATATCTGATTTTTTCAGAATTCTTCAGTGAAAATATATTTCAGGTGGCACCAGGCATTTTGCCATGGTAAAACTATTCAGCATGTAAACATTGTTAGGACGTCTGATCCAGGAGTGTGAAGTCACTTTCTTCAGATCTGAGAGACACTAGTTCAAATCTTTTCTTCGCAGTGTGCCTAGCAGATAGCCTGTGACCAGATACCTAAGCTTGATAGGGCTCAGATGAGAATTTCCATGTTCAGTGCCAAAATTCAATTTAGTTATCAATGAGTGAATAAAATTAACTCAGTGTCTGCTGGCATTTTCCAGACTATGCCTATAATCATCTATATTTGCAGATGTCAAACATCTATGACCCTTAAACCTTGGTGGGACCGTAACGCATGTATTTCTCTGTATCTCAAGCAAGAGAGAAACTAATACCCATCTGTTGCGGTGCCTGAGCCTGCAGCGGGGGATGCTGCGGAAGTTGGGGCAGCCACAGGAGCGACCGAGGAGCCAGTGGGGCCGCAGGGCCCGTGTGCAGCAAGAGACTGCTGGTGGGAAGGCTCTGAGGTCCAAGGTCTCCCCCTAAGCTAGGGCGAAGAGGAAGGTCTCCCCATCAGGCCTTGTGATGTTATGTTGATCTTCCCCTGGTTGGTTGGCTTGTTAGCCTGTCATTCTTTGTACCCTTATAAGGTTCTGTTCCAGATTATTCTGCCTTAACACCCCATTGGCTCTGTTCCCCTGCTCCTCCTCTTGCCTTCCCTCATTGGTTGTTGTAATGTTACCCCACCTTCTCTCCGCCCCCTGGCCCTCAACCCATTGGTCCCTGTTTCCTTCTCTCCGCCCCTATTGCCCCTGATATATAACCCTGGACCCTGCTTTGTTCTGTGTTCTCCTTGCCTGAACCCTTCATGCAATAAACCTATTTCATGGAACACCATAAGGAGAACCCCTCCGACTCTTTGCCTCCAGCTAAGTATGTTTCTGTGTGTGTGTGCACCACCGAATGCGTCAAGGCACTGCCAAATGCAAGATGCTTTCGGAAAGGTTGCGGCACTCACCATCCACCCGCTGCAACACCCGTCCATAAGGTACTTCTAATTGAGTTGACACCACAAACTGTAACAGGTCAGGATCCACGTTTTATACAGTGCTTCAATGTTTGTGTGCACATCCAAGATACCAGAGTGCTGTGACAAATCCCTCACTCTGCTGCAGCTCCCAAGATGGTATGGATTTCAGTAGTTTCCAATATGTAAGAGACGTATGTGCTATGAACAGTGAGTACCACCACTCATAAATGCTTTAAYGGGACACCGGTGCATAGTGCCTCATTGTGCTATAGCTCTCCAACAGCAAAAGGGTGAAGCAGAATTTTGTTAATTTATGAGTGTGGTGAGGATGCATCACATAAGCCTTTGCAGTGTGCAGATGTTTAGGCAATGCTAATAAAGTCCCTCTAGAAAACCTAAGTTATTTGTTTGAATATTTTTGTGACAGATGGTCGAGTCTGTAATGCCTTTGTTTTCAGATACATTTTTCCATTTAGAAGACAAACTACTGATGTGGAGATAGGTTATTGGCATTCTCGGTATTAGATCCCTGAACTTTGAGGCACCTGGAAAAAACATGTCTCTTTCAGCTATGTTACTTACATTTCTTGGTTTTCTCTTGTCCCATGGAGTGTTTCATTGTAAGAAAGGCACTTCCAGGAATTTCATTAAGGTATTGGGAAGTCCAGTGTACTGAAGCTGAACTCTATTCCCAGAACTATCAGCAATCTGTCAGTGGCAAGGTTTCCTGGAATGACATCAAAACCCCTGCCTGTTATAGCCAAAGGAACGGTGTTAGTCCCTCTCTAGCAAATTGTATTTAAGTTGTAGTTTGCTGTGAAAGAGACAATTGTTTAGAAACCCCAGAGGCATAGGTACATTACTAAATCTTAGACAGCGAGACAGATCCTAAAGGTGGAGACTGCTGAATAACAAGACTTTCTGCTACATCTACAAATTTACACAGTGGTGGAATTTGAGTACAGGGAAGAGTGAAATGAGAATTAAGGGAAGGCTACATCTCTCCAAGTTGACAAAAAAATTGAAATTTATTTTTTTCCAAATATCTTCTATGCATGAATTAATGGTAAATAAAACAAGTAAAAACCTCAAGCTTCTGGTTTTATATTTTTTTTTTTGTTGCAAATTAGAATGAACAACTGAAACTGAAGTCTTTATGGAATGAAATTTGCAACAAAAAGGATCTGTTCAGAAAAAAAAATATTTATTTCTGAAGAATTCAGAGATATGTTCATGAATATGAAAAAATAAGTTTGAAACAAAATATTTTGACACTAGTGAAGTTAAATATTTTAACACTAGTGATATGAATGAGAAAGTCACAAGACTTCCCTTTGACACTAATTTTGTTGTCAATATGACACATTTCTGCAAAATGATTTGATTACAAAAAACCAGCATTTTCTGTAGGATTTTTTTTTTTTTTCTGCCCTGCAGGGCTTAATATAAAAAAGTCTTGAAATAATCATGAAACTTACTCTCTTTGCTCAATTAATTACTGGAAAAAATACTGCTTAGATATGTTAAATCCTAAACTGTTTCAATCTTGACAATTCTTCTTCAGAAAACCAAAAAGCAAGAATAACTGAGCAGATAACAGTGGAAGAAAAAAAAAAGTGGATCCAAAGTCCAGTAGCTTTAGAGAGGTTAATTTCTCAATCTTAATCTCAGCCTGTTCACATATTTGCTCCATTTGGCAATAAGCTGTCAAAGCAGGGATTTTCATCCAAGTAATATTCTTGACTGTTACCAATTGATCCAAATTTATGTATTGAAGAACTGAATGTCTTTTCACACTCTGTACCCAGAAAGGTTTTTAATTAGCACTTTGTGGGCACCATAGCAGAATAAACTCTAAAATAAAGTAATAATTTCAATTTTTCTCCTTTATGTTGTAGCAAATGAACATTGCTTGAGAGATCTTTGTCTCTAAACATTAAAAAGTACACTGTGATTTATGCCAAGTAGAACACTGTCTGAAGGATAAGAGATCTGTTGCCCCTGTGAGTGGCTTTGTTTTGCATAATGCAATTAAATAGATGCGTGCCAAAATAAGGATGATGTGCAATGAGTACACTAACTGTACTGTTTGCATTTATTTTCATTCTTTTACGGTACAAATTCATTTTTGAATGTAGATTCTTTACACCTTTAACTGCGGTGATGACTCTCACATGGCAGAGTATAATCACGCAGAATAAACACAGTCTGTGCACCGGTTAGTTGTCTTCATTTTTTTCCACTTACAACATCTAAAAGAAGTGACATTTTGACTGTTTAGGTATACCCTCATATTCCCAGTTTTCTGTGACTGGTGACAGTTTGTGGGAGTGAAGTATTACCCACCTTAGAGGAAGTTCAAGTTAAGAATCACTTAAGAAAGATGAGCATACACAAGTGCATGTGACCAGATAAGATGAATCCAAGGGTGCTGAGGGGATTGCTTGACACCATTGTGAGCCTAAATTTTCATCATTTTCAAAAGTTTAAGAAGATTGGAAAGATTCCTGATGGACAAAAAAAAGCAGACATCAAGATTACTCTAAAGATAATAAAATAGAKATCTGATATCAACCAGTCTACCTTCAGTCTCTAGGAATGATAACCAAATCTTCCCAGAAGCTGTGGCCAAGCTAGTGAAGAACCATACAAATGGGAACAGCCAGAATGACCAAGAGTGAGATGTACCTGACCGACCTGATTGTCTGCTATGATGAGGTGACCAGTTGTACTGATGAGGGGCGACAACGGATGAGATTTACCTTGAATTTAGCAAGACTTTTAGCCATAGTATCTCTACAGCCACACTGGAGAGACAAACCTCCTGGATTGCTTATGTGCTGCTGTGTTGTCTGTCTTTCTAGCAGATACTGGAGTAGCTGAAGACCTCTGAGAGGACCAGGGCCAGAGAACATGAGCGTACTCTTACTTTTCTTTAGAGGGCCTTGCCCACTTCTTCTCTTTAATCTGTATCCATAGCTCTCAGTTGGCTCATCATCCATCTGCAGGCAGAATAATTAAGCCTATGAGTTTACAGTTCTATATATGATAGTACACAAATCGTTGCTTTTCAACTTTAGGCTGTGCAACTCTTTCTCTTCTCACACTGACATGTGATGAGGAGTTTATTCCCATTCTCTATCTTCTCTACATGTGAAAGCTGCCTTTGTTAATTTTATTTCTAAATCTCTCTTACTCCTGTGCTTAATTTTTGTCATCTGCCTTCATCTCAGAATTTAACTATTACAAATCTTCCTTGATATTGATATAACCCACTAGTCAAGAGAAGACAGAACGGCTGCAGGCCCTCAGGACCTCAGGAAACCTGCATATGTGTGTGTTTGACCATCCCATGAAGCCCACTAAGGTCTTCTACCATTTATATTATTTTGATAGCAATAACTAGTTCCCATATCCCATCAGAATGCAGATATTTCAGGTAAAAATATCCATAAAATAAAGGGAAGCTTCTGAAGTTCTGAGTCTCCCTTGAAGTGACATAAAGCAAGAACCGCAGGCAGAGCTAGTTATATTTAATTTTTAACCCCCCAACTGATTGCTTAAAATATATGTATATTTGTTCATTCCAGTTTAATCCTTTGTTGTTAGATTTTTGTGGGAGATTATGATTGTTTAAATGTTCTTATGTCTGGATTGCTGGAGTGGCAAAACTAATGGTTCAAGTAGTGAACATATCTGGTACCTTGGCAGCAATATAATCTGAATCCATGTCAATTTTAAATTATAGCTCCAGTCAGAACATCTTTCTATTTCTGTATAAAGGGGATCCACTTTATACGGAAGTATTAAACTACATAACATGTGATTACTTTTTCAGGTTGCTAACACTCAAATTACAATTGTACTGAAAATAGTAGTCCATTTAGTTTCCATGACAAAGAGTCTCATATGCAGCAGAATTAATCATGGCTAGGAGTCTGTTTGCTTAGGTGCATGTGTATATATATATATATGTGTGTGTATATATATATACACACACACAATCCAGAGCCAGAACTTAACAGTGCCAGAGGGAGAAAGCAGAAGAAAAGTGGAGAGTGTAAAATCATTATTAGAAATAGAAAAAATAAGTAATGAAATTAGAAGTTGTTTAACTCCACTCTTAAAGCTGAAGTCATGTTGCTGCTACACTGCTGCTCTTATGTCACATTGGTAATGCATATTCAGCAGTCATTTACTGCTCAGCCTCTTGTATCTGCCACAAGTTGCCCAGCTTGGATCTTCCTTACACACTGAATTAGTTTTGTTTTCCAAAAAACCAAGATCGATATAGAATGTGTAATATACTATTTTTCTCCATGTGTCAATGTTCTCAAACATGTCTCGACAATGTGTGCATGCAGGCCAGAAAGCCAGTAATATCCATATGAAGAGTGAAAAGAAGGTCAAAAGGGCTGTTTTGCCTCCCTAATCTGCCCTCACCAGACCCCACGTGGAGTACTGCATCCAGATCTGGGGACCCCAGCCTAAGAAAAATGACTTCGTAGAGCAAGTCCAGAGTACGGCCACAAAGATGATCAGAGGGCTGAAGCACCTCTCCCATGAAGACAGGCTGAGAGAGTTGGGGTTGTTCAGCCTGGAGAAGAGAAGGCTCTGGAGGAATCCTAGAGCAGACTTCCAGTGCCTTAAGGGGGTCTACAAGAGAGCTGGAGAGGGACTTTTGCAAGGGCATGCAATGATAGGACAAGGGGGAGTGGCTTTAAGATGAAGGAAGGCAGATTTAGATTAGATATTAGAAAAAAATTCTTCATTGTGAGGGTGGTGAGGCACTGGAACAGATTGTCCAGAGAAGGTGTGGATTCCCCATCCCTGGAAGTGTTCAAGGCCAGGTTGGGTGGGGCACTGTGCAACCTGGTCTAGTGGAAGGTGTCCTTGCCCATGGCGGGAATGTTGGAACTAGATGATCTTTAAAGTCCCTTCCAACCCAAACCTTTCTATGATTCTATGATCTCTTGTGAGCAGTACAATGTGCTTGACTATCTGGGTTTAACAAGTGTAATGAGCTGTAAGGGGACAAGTATGGCAGGAACTCCAAGTGATTGATTTCCCTGAGCCTGCAATAGATATTCTAGTTCTGACAATATCCAGTGACATGCATCGCTTTTGGCTTGTACTTTTTCTGAATGATTTTTTTAAAAATAACACCTTGGGGTTTAAAGAGACTCTGAGAACAAGTTTTCATTCAGCATGATATTTACCTGACTGCTGAAATTTAAGCATGTATTCGAGAACTATGTTGAAGCAAAGTACATTATTTTAATTTCATTTCATTAGAGTTTTAGTACTGTAAGAGAGGAATAATGCAGCAACAAATTAAGCTCTAAATGACAAACACATGTCTCTATAATAGGAAAGGATAAAATATGTGGGGGTTTTATGATTGCAAGTAATTGGAAATATGATTTTAATATGATTACAAGTAATTTAGTGCTTTCCAAATTGTGCAATAATAGATGATCATCAGACAAATTAGTCTGAAATATTCCAGTTCCTCCATTTTTGCAATAAATTTAGATAATTTCAATCCTTAATCGAACATGTAAGAAACTTATTTTATTTGACCTTCATTAGATTTGACAAAGGTGTATCAATCATGGGGTTCAAAAAGCATGACATATTCCAGGTGTCATCATAATTCTACAGACTTTCTGAAAGTTTTAAAAAAAATTTAAAAAAATTGGTTAATTATTCTGATAATATAGCTCTTGCAAATTGTACTCTGCTGTTTCATCTGTTCCTCACATGAAATCCATGAGATAGTGCTGAATATTGAAGAATCTAACCATAAAGACTTWAAAAAAGCCCTCTACCTGGATTCTGTGATATGAAATCTTGAGGTAATAGAGGCCTATACTAGAGATTATGGACTTTGTATAGTATATTGACTGGTTTGATGGAAGGCAATTTGTGTTATTGCTACTTGTATTGCTGGTTTGATGAATAAACTAAGAACAGTATTAATGGGCTAATGTTAGCATATTTCAAACAAATAGTTTAATTGTATTACTTTAGTAATTGTAGCTTCTGTTACTATTGCATTTTCAAAATATAGCAAGTCTGTTTCAATGGTTTAAGCCATCTGCTTCTTGAAGCTGTTATTTTCAAGCTCTATTAGTTTTTTTCTGTTTTCTGTTTGTATTATAAAACATTTCTGATGAGAAACTCATGTTCATTCATGTATTTCTTTCTCATAATTGTTAGCAGTTATCATATACCTCTGATGTGATAACGCTTGAAATATGCAAGGCTTCTTCAAAGTAAAAAGTTAGCACAGGTCATTAAAGTCAGCCTTAACTCATGTGTGATCTGAAGGGCATAAAATCAAGGAAGAGAGAGATGGAGAAAGGGGAGATGATGATAGAAAAGGGGTAAAATAATAAAGCATGCAATGACATCCAAGTAACAGGAGATACCAGTAGGCAAATACTTTCTTGGTTATAACCTCTGGTTGCTTGAGTAAGTTTCTTTTTATTTTAATGTTAAAATATGCTATAATATCTATCATCCTGTTTATATCCATAGATAACATCCATAGCAGGAAAAGCCTGCTAYGCTTATCCATAGACCCTTCCTCTTCTAAGTAATTAAAACATATAATTTTTTAATGTAAGTAAAATAGATGAAAAGCAGTTTTCAAAATCAAATTTGAATTAAGGAAGCATTACGGGAAAGTTTGAGATCTGAGTAGGTTTTGCAAAATTGGAGAACAAAAGCAGACAAAATATTTCAGCTCTTACCAAAAAATATTTTCTTTTTCTTCAGTGAGTTGCAGTACTGGAGTGGGTGATTTCACTAGCTTTTCTTGAGCCTTATGAAATCAAAGAGCATTCAATTTTGAGGAGCATTATGGACACATGAGACGATACCAAAACTGGAATCAGAGGGAAAATAAAAACTAAAAAAGGTGATGTAAAGAAAGAAAGGGGAGATACTAAAAAACTGCAAGTTTGTGCATTGAAGAAGATGAAATGGAAAGGTACAATGAACCAGACATAGTGAGATCAAGGGCTGGGACAGCACSTGGAGTACTCAGCAGCTCCATTTTATTTGAGCTGGTGAGTATTGGGAAAAATGTGAAGGTATTTTGCTAAGTAAGAGAGAAGATGAATGAAACTTTGTTTCCAAATCAAAGAGAAAAAGTTTGATCTTAGGAGTATTGTGAAATGGAAAACAAAAAGACTAGATATACACAATGTGCAAGAGCTGAAAATATTTTCTGAGATTGCAGGTCAGTATTTTCACTATCTTAGAGTTTGATACTATTATAAAAATAAGGTAATTAGACTGTATCTATGTTTAAGATGCCAGTGACACTTCTTAGTTTGTCATAAACTCTGAAGGCATCTATAACACAGAAATCTATATCTGAATAAGCCAACTTAGTTAATATAGTCAATGGAGTTTGGGGATGATACATCTCCTAATGAAGCTGACATTTAAATGTATTTGATGAATCATAAACCATACAAAATAAATATTTTCTTCACCAACTACAAAGAGATGAAAGAGTAGCCATTTGGAATGACTAAGGGATTCATGGATTCAGAGTAGCTTTTGAAATTAATCATGCGTCTCAGTAAAATGCTGAAATGAATCTAAATGTGGAATACTGACTTTAAAACTGCACTTATTTGTAGTGTATTTAATCAACGAGAAAACTAAAATAATTCAGTTATCAGGCATATATTTGGTAATATATACCAAAATCCCTTTAGTAAAAAAATAGCTGAAAAGATTTAAATACACATGAAGAAAGGAAGAGTAAAGAATTTAAAAGTTCCTAAAATTATAAATATCTAAATTTAAAAACCCTCTATAAATTCCATCGTACCCTAAATCTTCTTTTTCCCACAAATTTATTGCTTTTCATTATTCCTGTATGTTTTAATAGCATAGCATGGCCCTAAGAAAACAGCTTACCATTCAATATGCTTAACATTCCAAGCTCTAGTTACATGGTACTTGTCACTACCTTCTTTCATTTCGCATAGATATCGAATGGAAAGAACATATCAGAAGAACATTTTTGGCAGCAGATTTTGAATAACACATTCTCTTGCAATGCAGACATATAACATAACTGGGTAGCCCTCTGCTTAGCTGTGATCATACCACAGTTCCCAGAAAAAGAAGCATAACATTATAAAAGTATAATATTTCAGTGAGCACTTGAAAAGAATGACACATTAAATATATTTGCATCGCCTAGAGAATAAACACCCTTGAATGGAAGGATAATTTAAAGAGCTAATTTTAAAGCACTAAGTAAGCATCTGGTCTAAGGTATGGTTATCCATCACTCYACTGACTCTACAATAACCTACCCGGCTTGATAATGGTAAATAGATAGATACAGTGAGTGGGGAAGTAGTAAGTAGAAAAAGTAGTCAAGATTAATGTGTCTTGAAATGTCAGGGCTAAGTGGCTAGGATTATTAATGCAATAAATAATCCCAAATGAAGTAACTATCATTAGGTATCAGGTTCTGGTTTTTGCCTCCACATGATTTAGACTATGTATCTACAATTCTAGAATATCTTGTTCTTCTGCTTTCTCAAGCATTCATTAGAAATGCAAGATACTCAAAATATTCAGCAATTACGAGTGGATTTTGTCCAGACTGTTGTTTGTAGGAAGACACACACAGACTGCTGAAATCATGGGTTTATATGTACCCTGTGCGAGATTTACTTAAGAATTGTTATAGGCTAATATTGGTAAGAGAATCAGACTGAAATGTTCTGTAAATTAAGAATTTGTATTTCCTTTTTCAAATGCAGATGACAACGTTCTACCTATTTGCTGAACAGGTACAAAATAAACCAAGGGAATTATCATGTACGCTTGCTAACACCTCTCTGTGAAAATTGAGAGGATCTTTTTTCATTGAAATTCACTTGAGTGACTAATATATCCCACATCTTGCTTTGTGTCCCTTATAGTCAAGGAATGTCATTTACTGGCCCAGTGAAATCTGACTGCCTGGATCAAGGTGACTCATTTTGTGACACTCACTAGCTCTACAGAAAGGGGAAGTAATGTGAGCCCTTCTTAGAAAAAGATCTATTCATTAAAGCATTTTTTTTCCATTCCAGAAAAAGTCTCATTGCAATCTTCAGCAGGCTTTTTATCCAAATGTTGTTCTATTCATGGGGGTGAGGCTGTCTTTAGTGAAAAAGATGAGAGACATAGAAAAACTTATGTCTATTTGATATTTGCCTTGCTGCTTTCACTGTATACAATGAGTGTTCAAGACATTATCGAGGCCTATGACTGGATTCTATCCTGCAGCACTTCTCCCTATTAAAATCCATGTTGCAAGGACTTTCTCCATATCACAAATCTTCAACAAATCTCTGTCTTCTAAAGCTTAGAGATGCATAGCAAAAAATTCACAGAAAATATATTGTGTGGCAAATCATGGTTATGTGTAAAATATGTCTGCATTGTCTGCCCTATAGAATTACTGAATATCTGTCCTTTTTTCCAGTGCCAGTACTGCAAACAAGGAACTGACCTACCAAAGTCAACAGAGTCAAACATAGGAAGAGATGATGTGACAGGAGAATCATATCCTTTATAATTTTCTGCCTCCTTCACAAAAGAAAGAGCATTTTCAATTTTAATCTAAATGAATTAATGCCCCTGGATTTTGGATGTTGTACACAGAGTAAGCTCGAGTTTACTAATAATTAGTGGTCTTCCAATGGGACACACCTCTTGTATTGTATCCATGAAAAAATATTGCTGACAGCACTGATTATGTTTCATTCCCCTCCTATCAACTTAATGTTATTTATTGGCATCACTTGTAATGGTACTATTGTTCTCAAAATATCATGTCCTTTTACAGCCACTGTGTTATTTTCCTACTGATGAAGATGCTTTCTTTCTAGCAAATCATTCCTATTATATTGTTTAGAGTTCTGTAAAGGCCCATTTCTGTCCCTGCTGTTGAGCACTTTCACTTGTAGCTGAGATTACTCAGCTACAGATGTTGAGCACTCAACATCTTCAGCAAAAGCTCTTTGTCTTGCAGGATTGATCCTTTTGTTTCCTTTCTTCTTCATCCCATCGTTTCTGTACTTCTATAGAGCAGAGAAGGGTCAACTCCTCCTTCATCTCCTTTTCACTACTCTTTCATTTGCAGAGTATAGAAAGTTCTGCAAAAGACAGAAAAATATCTGTAAAATGCAGGAGCAATGCTCTCCTATTGCATATAACCCAGCACTTCCCTGCCTACAGATTCCAGTGTAAAAGGGATCACAGCATACTACCATTTTGAAAAATGTCCTGGAGATCAGTGCAGACCAGTTAAAGGTATTGAGCAGAAAATGTACTAGTCTGAGTTGGGGAGGGACTGTATACTTTTGAAAGACAGGGTAACAAAACTTTACTCTTGGCATTCTGTGATCACAGGCATGTGCTTGCATACATACTTCTGAGAGATGGACAAAGAGCCTTCTGATTTTTTTGCAGTTACGAAATTTTAGAAACTTCACATTTCAGAAAAATATCCTGATTCCAAATAGAGATTTGATRTTATTTATTGGCAAAGTAAATAAGCTCATGTAACAGGATTTTGAGGGGGCAAAAATCCCCCCACCCCAAAAAACCCCAAAACATTCTGAAATATGATCAGGGATTAATAACTTGTGACACTATGTGTAAGATGGGATTTCATGTTTTTCATGTTTTGTATTCAATATATCTCATCTTTTATTTAGGAAATCTTGATCAAGCCTGAGGTTTTCTTCATTTCTCTGTAGGAAAATTTATCTTTGGTTTGTAAGGAACGTGTGCTCCACAGAGGCAGTAAAAATTTGAATTATTTTGTTGTGTACTCAAACAAGTAAATATTTTATGCTTTCACTGAATTTCCAAAATGTTCTCAGCAGTTTTATCATCCATATAAAATGCCTGGTACTGTACATTGTATGGAAAATTTCCATATGGAGGAGTGCTAAGTGAAAGATTATGAGTGTTTTAGCAATCCTGGTTCCGGAAAGCAGATTTGAAGAAGCGTGGTTTCACAGTACAGGAAACAGGTACAACATTTTGAAACTGAATCAGCTGCATACTAATCAGGACTCTTTCAAATAAATCGTGCCAGGCTTATGCCATATATCTACAAACTTCACCATATCACTGTATGCACTGTGCTGTTAAACTAAAGGATCAATTTTTAGAGTAGAAGAGTGTCAGGTCAATGTCTTAGTATGTATTTGAATTGCTTACTAATGTCTTCCAAAGGTAAAGCAGAACTCAAAGTTATTTGGTACTTCTATAGTCTCTTTATTAGATGTACAGATGCTTGTGTTTGCTTTTATTTGAGAAATACTTCTTTATGTGTAGTAGCTCAAGCCAAATGAGTCCATTGTCAGTGTCAACTGCTTTTCTTTGCTGTTTTAACTACTTTCATGTAGCTAAGCATCTGAGTGACACAGAAAATCGGTTTTAAAATCTATAGTGATTACACAGTTAGATATTTGCACAATGTTCTGCTGCTCTGCATTCTTATCTTTGACCTCCCACAGTTACCAAGTACATAATTCTCCATCTTACATAAAATAAAACACCCAGGAGATGGAAAGAGGGCTTCAGTAAGTCTAATTTACATGCATGACCTAGGTAGAGAGCCAGTGAGGGACAGAATGGCCTTTCTTTGTGGAAGCATCCTCATTTCTGATTTGTTTCAGTTAATATTTACCTGAAAATCATAAAAGTGAAGTCTTGCTGTTTATGGTCAAAGCATAGTACAAGGCCATAAATGTATCAGAGAACTAAATATTTTTAAAAATTCCCCTCAGCTTTTCAAGATATTCTTTCAAAGAATAAGACTATTGGTATTTATTTTTAAATTTCTGTAGGATGTGCCAAGTGCAAAATTATAATTGTACTTCTGTTAAATATACACAGCAGTGAAGGAACTCACAGGTTATTGAAGTGAAGCTCATCCTTTGCCTTCTGTGGTCTCTTTTAATTCAGTTACCCTGCCACACACACAGCAAAACATTTGGCAGTGTATTTTTAAGAGTCTTAAGATGGGAACTGGATGCAGCACTCCTGGTGTGGTAGAAAGGAAGGATCACACCCCTCAGCCAGCTGGCAATACTTTGCCAAATGCAGTCCAGGACACCATTTTCCTTCTTTGCAGCAAGAGCACATTGTTGGCTCGTGTTCAGCCAGGCGTCCACCAAGATCTGCAGGTCCTCTTCTGCCAAGCTGCTTTCCACCTGGGTGTTGTGCTCTTGTTCCCCCCAACACCATCATACAGCAAGAATTTCTGGGTTTTGATACTCACAATAAAATTTATCGCAGATTTACATTAAAGTACAATAGTTACAGTGAGTATTTCTCATAAACTCTTACAAGTAGTAAGTTCCTGAATTTTATGCAAAAATCCATTTAAAACACATCTAATGAATAATTGATCAGGTAAGGATGGACAAACTATAAAAAGCTTAGGAGTTGAATTTTACTCCAAAGTAGTACAAGATTTTCCAAAACTTACTTCTTTTTGTCCACAAGTTCTACCCAGAAATGGTAATAATATTTGTTTTACCATTATGTAAATTTTCCTTTCAGGAAGTTCAAGGATGTATAGAAAATAATAGTTTTACATTGAAAAGGTAGTTGAAACTTCTCTCATGTTTTGCATGCCAAACATGATATAAAAGATTTGACTTCTCATCTTTGTAAGGGTGTGCTGCTATTCCTGACTTGATAATTTTCAGTGCTTTCCTGAGCTGTTTTGAACCAGCCCTCTTAAGGTGAAGGATGGTGGAGATGCCAGAATGGACCTTATACTAAAATTTTGTAATGAGGAAAGCAGAGGTTTCTTACTACGTCTGTCCAGTTGTATCAAATGGCTGTTGCTTTAGATTGTAAGCATTTGTGGACATGAACATCTTCACATGTATATTAGATCTGAAATGGGACTTTTGAGAACTACAATAGTAATAGTAATAATAGAACTGATAATTCTCATGCCTATTGAATTAAATGGTAACTATGATGATAAAGAGGATTACATTTTCTACTAAAATTATACAATTATATTGAAGAGAGACAAGAGGATTTATGTGATCTGACTATGATGAATTAAAACTTCAAAATATGAAAGAATTGTGATTGGAGTTCAGAAAAAGCCTTTGACAATATTCTGGGGAATTAAATGCTTTCCATTTTTTAAGAACAGATTGTGGGTTGGTGATTTCTGTAGATATAAAAAATTAAAATTATTAGTACTCTTTTTGCTAGTTTTAATTCCAACAAACACATTGCTTTTAATGTTCTATTGGTTGAGATAATGGGCAATAAGTTAGTCAAACTGACTGTATAAAATATGATGCTTAGATCTTATGTAAGAGAAGTGGGAAACATCTAAAATTATTTCAATGTGTTTCTCCCAAGAAGGTTTTTAAAATATGGAAAATGTGTGAAAATTAAAGAGTAAGTACAATGTGGTAAATGTAATATTCCTTACATGTTATTCAAAAAAATATCAGCAAAAGTAATAATATACCAATGCAATGCATCATTTATTTTGTGTTTGAATTTTTAAAATATGTTTGAATATTCTTTTTACAGGATCCTGTGAATGGTGATAAAAATTGAATAGATATTGAGTTGTTTAACCAAAGGAAACCTTAAAATTATTTTAGAATTTATTTGTCTTTGTTATTATTAATATTAGTGTCCAATTGCATCATGTCAAATCACCAGAAGAGTACTTAATGGAACAGGACTGAGTTTGCTGGATGCTATACAAACACCGAGAAACTTTGGATTTTCTGTACTCTGATCTGAAGGCAAAGAAACCGATATGTAGGTCAGTGATCTTCGCTTGGGGAGTGGGAGAATTCTGGGCTTCTGAAACACAAGGTACAAGGTTCCTCTGAGTCACAAGCAATCCATTCAGTCAAAGACAGGCTGCAATTAAAGAAAAATGAGTTGACATGTATGCTTATTCCTATCATAATGATACAAAATTGTTCCCATTCCTTTAACGGAGAGGTAAACAGAATGGGATTGAATAGGCTGTGAGGGCAATTGCAGTAGTCCAGGCATCAGTTAAAGCATAAGAACTATTTTGTGGTGTGTTCAGAGAAGAAATCGTAGGGTTGCACCCAGGTAAACATTTTGGGTCTAAACACAAAAAGGGGCTGGAGCATCAACCAAAGGCCCCACTACTCACCAGCTGGTCCAGGCAGAGTTTTGCCAGCTAATACGCACTCACACCCTCCACACACCTGGTCTGGGAAAGATACAGGCACTTAATTCCCTCAACAGCTGGCACCTGGAACATGGACTGTATCCTCAGGTCCTGTTTCAGCCACTGGCACTCATCCCCTCATCTGCTCACACCTGTTCCCCCAGTACCTGGTTTTGGGACCTGCATTTTTCTCCACCCACAGGTGGAAGTTAAAGAACCTGCTCATTCTGGTCATTGACACTGAGACCCCACTTGCACCCACAGCTGACACCACAGGTCAGGAACATCCATATCCTGGTCTAGCTCCAGGATTTGGCAGCAATTTTCACTTGCACACATGCAAGTCCTACTGGTAGCTGGCACTGAGTCCTTGCAGCACACAGACACACAGGGTGAGTGGGATTATGCACACAGATAGTATAGAAAAAGATTTAAAAAGAAGATAGGATAAACTGCAGTGAGAAAGTGCAGGACTCAGCCACACAATCACTCTGACTGGCTGAGTTTTACACAGAACTGGCCCCTTTTGTACCCTTTTATGTCTACTCCTCTATTGGTTCCTCCTGTTCTCCCTATGCATTTCTTATAGATTTTTACAGCTCTATAGATTCCCACACCCCTCAGTCTGGAATCCCCATTTTACAGTCTTACCAGTTACAAAGTTTCAGGCTGAGCTTCCTGAAAGTTTCACCCTTAATTTCTTGATAGCCCATCAATTAATATGAGCAGTGAAGTTTATTTCCTGTCTTTATTTCCATGGGTTTTTTGCCAGGTCCAAATCTCTGTATATTTTGTTTCTGATTTCCCCTTTTCCCTGTACTTTCCCAACTGACAAAGTCCCTGATCAGATAATCTCCCTGGAATAAACATTCTCACACTCTTATGCCCTTATCAATTAGTATGACTGACCAAGTTTGGTTGTGGTCACTGCCTCCCTTGCCATTTGTCAGTGAGGTGTGTGGCCCTGTATGTCCTTATTTATGGCTTTCTATTTTGCTTATCTCTTGCTGCATTGGAAAATATCCTTGATCAAGTACCTTAAAAGAGCAGACTCTCTCCTTCCACATACCCTTACTGCAACATATTACAAAAAGAGCTATTTGGCTGCTGGGTCCCGATGGGGCTCAGGCGTGAGATTCAGCAAAAGAACTTGTGGCTTTCCTGGCTAAAATTGAGAGATCTCTCAAAACACTTTCATGGCCCTTGAGGGTCTGAAACTTCATGGCTAGTCAATAAGCACCTATATTTGTGTGCACCGGTGTGCACCATTTTCCAAAATTTGAAATATTTAAAAAATCCGGTTAATAACTTGGAACAAAATAATATCCCATTACAGTAATAGCCAGATGATATAAAAAGTCTCTAAAGTGAGCCAGAAGGTATGGTAACAGTGTATATGACAAATTGAAGACATCATATGCAAACATACAAATTCAAGTTGACCCTTTCCCAATAGATTCGGGCAGTGGTGGAGACTGGTTGCTTTTTCCTTGGAGCTTGTGTTCAGATTTCTATCCTATCTTTGCAATGAAGGTGATGCAGATTGCAACCAGGAGGAAGATGGTTGCCTCTAGCACAAAGATATCCCAAACCATACAGCAATATTACCACAAGTACAAATTAACACAGATTTCATTACTGCTTTGCATCTATGGACAGAATCAATATTTCCATCCTTTTGCTTCTTCAGTTTGGTGCTTTATATTCTGAGAGGCAGGAGGGAAAACCAGAGATGGTTGGAATAAAAATTAGATGATAATTTACATTTTCCCAAACACTTCCCCAGTTTGAAGCACAGTATTAAAACTGCCACAATATGCTACTACCATGCAAGGTATTGTTGATGGCACTGTTAATCATTTTGGTTTAAAGTAGGTCCTGCAAGAGGTAGTAAGTTTCATGCATAACTTGCCACTGCATGATGTTACAAAATATTATTGTTTTTGTTAAGAAATATTAATATGGATGAACTGCATTGTGTAATGCATTTCTTACTGTGAAGAGCTGTTATGTTATCACTACTGAATTCTCGTCCAGGTGCAGGTAAATTTAAAACCATGAAAGTAATTGTTATGTCATCTTCTAATCTTCACACAAGTCTCCATAATTACATGGCCTGCTGCCTCAGATAAGCCAAAAATGTCAGTTTTGAGTTTCAAGCTTATTTTCACAAATCTGCAATTTTTGAATAAAATATTTGTGACCCAAATATCAAAACTGTATAGTTCCTTCACTCTGAAATGCATAGGTCCTTCACTCTAAAATGCAAACAGACAACAAGCCAGTCTCATCACTCCCATCAAAGTATAAATTATGGGTGTTGCCCTTCTTCAGCTCCCATTTTACACCATCACATTTCTATTTGGTCAAACTGAAGGATTTTACATAGAGAGCTTTATGGCTCAGTTTGCTGTCTTTCAGTTCACAAAAGGAAGAGACTGAGTTATAACAGCATGGGAATTTCCAGTGGCTCAGAGCTTGTCTTAGCAAACAGCTGATGCTGGAAGACTCAACAGGCCCTTTCTTCTTCCTTTTCACACTAACTGTAAAGCTGTAGTTTCTCATCTAGCCTTACACTTAATTAACAAACATTTAGCTCAGATTCAAAGGACTAAAATATCTAGGGCTGATTCTCATGGAAAGATCTTATCTAGTCAGAGTTAGAAGTGTGTACTATGGCTCCCAATGGGTGGAAACAACTGCAAGGGAATGTATGGGATGAAATGAACCTAATAAAAATAAGCGCTTCCTGGAGTGTTATTGACTTGTAACAGCATCAGGCAACACGAATATTTGTAAGGGTTTGAGAGAGAATGGGAAAATAGGCCAGATCTGATTTGGTAGGTTTATAATTTACAAAACCAGAAGGTTAAGTTTCCATTTTAAATAAATCATTCATAGTTAAATTGTCAAGAATTACATTTGCAGCCAGACCCACTGCCTAACTTGGGGGCTTTAGCATCTGTTGAGCATATTCCATACGTTTGGTCAAAAGAAGGGCATGATTTGTAGACTATTAAACACCCACCCACCCTCCCCCCAAAGGAGGCTGCAACAATAAAATCTTGAAAGACATAAACTTATAGTAGACACTGTAGCTGTAGCATATACAATCCTACTTTCAAGTTTTTATCACATGCAACAGGATCTTCTTTTGTGTAACAAAATGAGCAAATTCAGTCCATGATATGTGCATTATGTAATACATAAAAAAGTTCAGTATGCCAGGTGGTACTGCTAACATAAAATAAATTTTATACAAAAGACAGATAGGGACTTTAAATATTAATGCAGCTAAAAATGTGGAATATTATTCCTCATAATTGCTCAAAAATGCAAAAATTATGTCTACCAAGAACTGGAAAAAAACCTTTCCTGAATATTAAAAATATCCTAATCTTCTAGTCTCTCTTAATCACTGTGCCATATTGGTTGTATTTGGCACAGGCCAAATATTTTGCCTGGATGAACTCCTTCAGCTTTTGTTTTAGTGGTCCATTACTTGTCTTCTCTCACAAGTAGAGAATAGTGTCCATTCTCCAGTTAGTGTCTCTTTGTCTCAAGTTGCATTTTTTTTTTGATAACAGGATTCCCTTGCTTTACCTTTGCATATGCACATCATCATAGAAAGACCAATCAGACCTAGAAAACTGGTGAGTACTGCTTCTCACCCTCAGGCACCACATCCCATCATGTTACTTCCTAGCTGTTTATGCAACTTCTCACAGAACACTCTTTCAGAAGCCACAGAACACAGTACCCAGACACATTGGAAATTAACCCCTCTGTTGAGAATAAGAATAAATAAAACTCTGGGAACACAGGGAAAACCTAGACTTATCATGAAAAAATGGTTCTGATGCTATAGGCTGGGTGATTCTGGTCTGTTTTCTCCTTCTGGACCTTCCCCTTTTGTATTCTACTGGATAAATCATTTCTGCAAAAGACAGCTGAGTACTCATACTGAAATCTGTTCCATGAGGAGACTGGTGCTACCTTCAGACCTGTCAGGCATGGTGGGTATTGCTATGACTCTTCACAGTTAGGTACTGCAGGTTTGTATTGCAACTGTTTGCCAAGAGACTGGATGACTAGTACAAAATGAAGGATCTCTCTTGGGTATCTGAGGCATCTGAGATGTGTAAGAGAAGAATTTATTTACAGACCAAATCTGGGTTACAGTTTGCCATAATCCAAATTGCTTGAGAGTCTGGCTAAGCACTTGTGTGTTTCTGGATACTAAATATGACTTGGTGCAAGCTGTACAGTCTTCCTAACTGTGCATTAAAAAATGACTGTGTCAAACTCTTTTGTGGGAATGTTTTGGGAATTATTTTAAGAGGAAGAGAAGTGTAGCCACAAAGTGAAATAAAAGGCAGGTACACAGCTACTTTAATGTTTGTTAGGCCAACTCTCTCTTGTGGCTATGCAGCTTGGCTTAGTCAGGAATCACACTAAGTACAATCGATGTTAGTGCAGCAGCATGCCACAGTAGTGTTAGTTGTGCCCAAGCAGCAATCCTGTAAGGTACTAAATAAGTGTCTGCCATTTTAAAAGAAATGGCAATTGGAAATGAAAGTAAAATGTATACCATAAAGATCAAGTTGAAGAACATTTTAAAGTGCTGTTTTATACAGAAGAAACCATAGAGAAAGCCATGGGTCAAAATCAATCAGTTTTAAAAAGATTGCTACCAGCGTATTTGAGGATTACATAACCACAAGTCATTAAATTCAGAAAATTATTGTGATGTATTTTTGGTGGCTACATGCCACAAATTCTCAACCATTTCAAAGCTGAAATACAAGGGAAACATCATGTTTTATTACTGCCAGTGTTCCATACCTTTAAACCATCAATTTGATCATTACAGAGGCTGCTGAGAATCGGTTCCAGAAGACAAATAT
Source organism: Amblyornis subalaris (assembly GCA_018881555.1). NCBI lineage: Eukaryota > Metazoa > Chordata > Aves > Passeriformes > Ptilonorhynchidae > Amblyornis > Amblyornis subalaris. Next base: position 223,843 of record JACAXG010000200.1, read on the forward strand.
AGGTCACTGCAATCTGCTATGCAGGCAAATGCTAGGGTGTATTTCTGCTGTTATTGTGCTGCTTGTTTGAGAAAGTCATACCTCTGATGTAAGGCAAAAATTACCAGTGCTGCAGAATTTGCAGAAGTGCCTTTTTAGCTTAAACCAATAGTTCAGTTGGTCCAGTTTGCTTTTCTGAGAAATGAGTAACATCCAATGCTTTTGAGAAAGGTCAAGAAAATTCTGCAACGCACAACAGACCAGAGGGAAAATATATTCCTGACCTTGGGCAGTCTAGTGTTTGACTTATGCCCTAAAGCATAAATATTTGCATGCTGTATATTTTTTTACTTTTTTTTTATGYACAGTGGGCAATTTTTACACACTTATACTTCTCAAATGCATTTTTGAATAAAAAAGTTTTTACATCCTAATATTTTGTGCCTGAGCAGTGGTCAAGATTTCATTCAGGACAAGTCCCTTCTTCCATTCTAGATTCTATTTACAGAGAAGAGTACCTTAAAATCTCAAGCATAGCAAAAGTATATGGATCTTCATGTAATTTCAGTTTCCTATGCAGGCTGAAATATGAAGATGTGTAATGTCCTTTTTTAACACTAACATCTTCTGTGATACTAATTTAGGTTTCTGTTTCAAATTTCATAGTGTGATCTGGCAGACAGATTGGAGCAGGCAGTATCCAGATCATAGAGCTGCCAAAACACTCTTCAGTTGTGTGAAAGAAACCACTTTTCAGCAAGTCAACATCCACCCATCACAGGAAACACATTGAGCAAGATAGTCCAAGTCCCAGCTTGAACAAAATTATATTTCTTTTTTATGCTAAAGACAATATTTTGTCTAATTTAGGAGTTTGCTCATTATTTAATTCACCAAAAAGTTGCACAGTTTAAACTTCTCACTCTCTAAAGCAGCTATAGAGCCTAAAGACCATAGAAAAAAGTACCCTATGACTACCAGGTTAAAGACAAGATGAACCTTTGTAATGCTGGATAGAAGCAGTGAGAAGAACAAAGAAGCCTTCCATTCACTCATCCTCACATTGCTCTCAAGGGAAGTCCCCAGGCTCTACAAAGACTTTACGTGCTGTGGAAAAAGGCACATCCAGACGATCTATAAAGAGAGAGGCAGAGCTTTTGTCCATATTCATCCAAGGCAGGGCTCCAAACTGAGAGAGGATCCTCAAAGACACAGTGTCCTTGCGCTGTCTCTCTCCATCGTTCCTCATCTGACACAGAGCTCTGCTAGATGGCACATGGAAAAAGCTATGTGAAGTAGAAAGAGTCTAATCCTGCAGTAGTTTAGGGAAACTATCTGTTAGGGAGTCTTGGGGTGACTTTATGATGCTATATATCCCAATTGCCTGCTCAATGCAAAAATATTAACTCTGTGTCTTTAAGCTGGCTCGAGAAGCCAGGCGTTGTGTTTTGAATGCTTCCAGGATATTTACRTTTTTTACTTATCAGTTAGCTGTTGTTGTGGTTCTCAGGAGAGAACTCTCACCAGTCRCCTTCCAYAGCAGAAGGCAAAGGGAMCAGTTTTTTACTTTTTTACCTTTTTTTTCCCATGAGTTTTCACCCTGCTTTTGCTCAGCTGAGGGATATCGGAGGGAGTTAAAACTTGCTTTTGGCTTTTTCCCTCCTCTGCCTGAGGTAAGGAAAGAAGACAGCTTTTTTCCTGGGATCATGGTTTTTTCCTTCTTCCTTTGGAACTTTACAACAGACCACTGAACTCTGGGGCCTACACCCCTGGGCCCGGAGAGGGGCCTGCACCATCCTAAGCCTGGAGGGAGACAGAGCAGAAACTACACCCAGGAAACAAAGGACTCTGAATTCATCCAGGTTGTCTTTATCACGAGAGGTTTATTATCTAACATTATTCATTTTTTTTTAAATTTTTAGTTTCCCTTCCCCTGGTGCCTGTGTACACTCCTTCTCCTCCCCGCCAGCAGCTGGGTTTGTTAAATAAACTGGTTTTTTTCACTTTCCTCTGAGAAATGCTTAGGATACGGGGGAAGGGAGTTTTAGGATGCTATCTTTTGCAGAGACTCTTTGAGTCTTCCTGCTAAGTTTGTCCAAACCGTGACATAGGAAAACAGGAAATACGTTTTTCTGGATTTTCAAATGTTTGTTTCAGAGACATTTGTGTAAGAAAAGGCTTTGTGTAAGAAAATCAGCATCACTATTTCCCAAGGGAAATGAAAAGATTTTAGTAAGGAGCTGTGTTTATCTGTTCAGAAGAATATGCTTCAGAAGGGCTTACATGAAAGATTAAAGGCAGATACAAATTTGTCCAGTAATAAAGGACAAAGAAAAGGCCTTTTATGCTGCTTACCCTGACCCATCAGCAAGGAGACTGGGGATGCACAAGGATTTGGGAGGGGAAAGAGCCGGGACAGCTGACCCAAACTGACCCAAGGGATACTCCAGACCATGTGGTGTCATGTTCAGCACATATAGCTCAGGGAAGAAGAGGGAAGTGGAGGACATTCGTAATGATGGCGTTTATCTTCCTAAGTAGCCATTGGAGCGTGATGGAGCCCTGCTTTCCTGGGCATGGATGAACACCTGCCTGCCCATGGGAAGTGGTGCATTAATTCCCAGTTTTGCTTTGGTTGCATGCACAGCTTTTGCTTTACCTATTAAACTGTCTTTATCTCAAGCCACAACTTTTCTCACTTTTACCCTTCCAATTCTCTCCCCCATTGCACTGGAGGGAAGTGAGTGGCTGTGTGAGGCTTAGGTGCTGACAGGGGTTAAACCATGACATATATGAGAGTCATAAAATTAGCAGTAAAATAATGAGAATACTGAGGACAGTTTTAAACATATGAGTTTTAAAATCTCATTAAAGAAACTTGAAGGAATCTTTTGCAAATTATGTATAAATTCAGCTACCATCTATGTCTGTAAGCCAGAGAGTTGAAAAAGATAAACATCTGGGGAAGTGAATGAAAATATTTGAAAAATATTGATGGAGTATTAGTTCTTTCTACTGTACTGATATATAGATTGTCTGATATTGTACATGTCTGTATGTGAATTTGCAGTGGGAGCTTTTGATTGAGCTACATGCCCAGTGGCTTATTTCTTGAAATACGAAAGGGCAACTTTGCCCTTAATTATTTTGTCCCTAAATTCTGTGAAATGGTTATGATATAAAAATAAAGATGATTGTATGCCCAGAACCAAAATCAATCAAACAAACTAGCCCTTCTCATCCCAAACAAATCATCATCAGATTTTTCCTTAATATATGTTGATGGACAAAGTTACTCAAAAAATACACAGTCTCAACTGAAGAGAATTGTAGTTTGAAGTTTCAGAGCATTTAAAATTCTTTTGATCTAAGGGAAAAAAGGTCATTTGTGATTCTAAAGAACTGGTGATAGCAATTATAGGAAAATTAATATATGCTTCTTCCTCTCCTCAGAAAATAATAGCTTCTTTCAAAAGCATTAGAGTAAAATAGAAAACAGTTAGGTAATCCTGTACACAGTGTTCCCACTAAATTATGTATTATATAGGAGCAACTGAGATGAACTCCTGGATATATTCAAGTAGATGAAGAGATGTTTCAGCCACTGATTGGATGACCCTTATTGAACTCAGTTCAATAAATCCTGCTAAAGGGTCTTTTCATTTTCTCTGCAATGCCACCAAAAATATGAACCTACTTAAATAAAACCTACGACTTAAAGAAGCTCAATGTCTTTTGGAAAACAGAGTTGGAAACACATCTATTTTACGTTTGATGCTTAGTTTCACACGTATATAAATGTGGTAATAGCTCACCTACATTAACATTGTACCCATTTGAAGAGATTTACTTTTGAATTCCATGCATATATTATATATATGTATTCATATGTATGCAAGACACCACTCGTTAACAATCTTTTGGGGGTTCTTTTTTGGGGGGGTGGTGGTGGAAATAAATGTGCCCTGTGTACAGATTTAGGCAGTTTAAGGAAATAGTTGTCAGTTTACAGCTAATTAACAAAAGAAACAGAGGCTCTATGCTTCCAAGACAAAGCAATGACATTAAAACCCTCATTCTGTATTATGCTCATAGAACAGCTGCATTGTCACACAACAGCATTTTGAGTCAATCATTTATCTATGTCATCTGATGAAAACCATGGTGTAAAGAGTACAATAGTGAATTGAAGTATCATGGCAAGATATGCAGGTCTTACAGCACAGGTTTCTGTAACAGAGAAAGCCATTTCAGGCTCCCTTGTGCCCATTGAAACATAGTCAATGTACTTATTGAGACCTGGACGTGACTTATATCAACTCTTTCTTGTCTTTCCAGCAAATTAGCAATTTGTAGATTCCTACACTGGCAGATAGACTAATATTACAAGTAATTGTAGAATCAACAATGATGAAATTCCTCAAAACCAAACCAAACCAAACCAAAAAGTAAAAACACAAAGAAATTGACTAGATATTGTTATAATACATGATTTACAAATCTGTAAATTCTCACTTCTAGTTTGTTGGAAGGAACATCTTTCGAAAGTTCAGCTTCATTGAATTATTTTAAGACCTTGTGTCCTTGTTGTGTTTCTTCTAATATGTTGCAAAATCTGCACTAGATCACAAGTAAAAAATGTAATGGCATATAGCTGCTATTATGTGCAATAATTATTACCATTCCTGTACTTTTTCAACGAGGCAAGGAATATTGGGATTAACTTTACAGTTTGTTAACATTCAATTAGAGAAAGGACAGTTCTGGCTTTGAATTTGCAGTGTGTGTTTTGTATTTCTTCATTATGTAAAATTTATTGGTATATAAAAACTTTAATTTTAGTTTAATAATTAGCTGCCAGATATTTTCAAAGCTAAATAAGTTCTTCTTATCTTAATGTGGAACATTGCAAAGAAATAAGGTACAACACAGAAACAGGATACATATGTGCATGTATATTTTCATTGTACTCTAGGTTAATGTATACAACATCTTAACATGTCTCTTGAACAAACACAAATCAAAGTCTACAACCTTCATGATTTTGTTGATGGTTAGCCAAATGAATCTTCACATAGTAGAATATGCAGATTTTTCTGTGTAGACCTGCACATAAATTAGTTCAATTTGTGTTGAAGTATTGCTTCATCAATCAGTAACCCCCCAGAGGCTAGTTATTACTGTTACAGAAATTCATCTTTAAAACAGAGTAATGTTTCATCATTATATTTGTGTCATGATTACTCTGACAGGTTAATTTCAAAGATAAGTTATTGAGCATTCAGGATTATTTGTCAAATAGACAAATGAAAACATTGTGTATATTCATTTTCTGAAACAAGAAGACAGAACTATTGAAGAGTTGAAAAGGACTAAAGTTGAAAACGTTTGCTACATTCTGTGTCGGGGATTTCTTAACACTCAACGATGGAAAGAAATAAAAAGCAAAAGCGAGTCTTCCAAAACTATGTGGAATTCTCAAGGCCTGGATAATTCTTGTGCAGTTCTGACTCCCTGAGTTATAGAAGAATTGCCAAAACCAGAACACATCTACTTTTTGCTTTTGAAGCATTCAGAAATGCATTTTTCCTTCACACTTGTCACACAAGTAGAATGGTCTTCACTCTTTATCTAAAGGATTCCTACATAAAATCTTATGAATATAACATCAACATGTAGTTCTACTGTGCTGTCAGCAAGTACAGTTAAAAACAGTGATTCTGTGAACTAGGCATCAGGATGGGAGGAAGTAAATAGTGCATTTCTCTAAACACACTCAGTTCTTCAACTTCTTTAGAAGGCCTGAATGCAAATGCTGGTCACATACATGTTAGTAAGGTCTTTTGTTCTCTAACTTGAGAACTTCAAAGACATTTTTGTTGTTCATTAGAGGTATTAATTTCACAGAATCACAGAATCAATTAGGTTGTAAAAGACCTCTGAGATCATTAAGTCCAACCAAACACCACTCTGTCAAATAGACAATGGCACTCAGTGCCACGTCCAATCTTTCCTTAGACACTTCCAGGGACAGTGACTCCACCACCTGCCTGTGCAGCCCGTTCCAATATCTAATCACTGTTGCTGTCAAGATTTTCTTCCTAATGTCCAACCTAAACCTCCCCTGTCACAGCTTAAGACTATATCCTCTCATCCTGTCACCAGTTGCCTATGAGAAGAGACCGACTCCCACCTGGCTACAACCTTGTTTCAGGCAGTTGTAGGGAGTGATGAGGTCTCCCCTGAACCTCCTTTCATCCAGGAAAACAACCCTATCTCCTTCAGCCACTCCTCACAGGATGTGCAATTCAGACCCTTCAACAGTATTGCTGGTGTTCTCTGGACCCATTCCAGCACCTCAATGTCCTTCATGAATTGAAGGGCCTTGGAGTGCTGGTTGACAGCTGGCTGAACATGAGCCAGTGTGTGCTCAGGTGGCCAAAACAGGCAATGGCATCCTGGCTTGTATCAGAACTAGTGTGGCCAGCAGGACCAGGGTATTGATCATCCTCCTGTACTCAGCACTGGTGAGGCCACACCTCAAATTCTGTGTTCAGTTTTGGGCCCCTCACTGCAAGAAAGACATTGAGGTGCTGGAACGAATCCAGACAAGGGCGACAGAGCTGGTGAAAGGTCTGAAGCACAAGTTCTTCTGAGGAGTGGCTGATGGAGCTGACATTATCTAGCCTGGAGAAAAGGAGGCTTAGGCGAGACTTTATTGCTCTCCACAACTACCTGAAAGGAGGCTGCAGCAAAGTGGGGAATCAGTTTCTTCTCCTTAGGAACAGGCAATAGGACAAGAGGAAATGCCTTCAAGTTTTGCCAGACGAGGTTTAGATTGTGCATAAGGAAAAAAATTCTTCACTAAAAGGATTGTCAAACATTGGAACAAGCTACCTAGCGACATGGTAGAGTTACCAGCCCCGGAGGTATTTAGAAGACATGTAGATGTGGCCCTTGGATACTTGATTTAATGGTGGACTTGATAGTGCTGGGTTAACAGTTGTACTCAATGATCTTATAGGTCTTTTCCAACCTAAATGATTCTATGGTTCTATTCTATGATTATTCAGTTTCCAAGAATTCAGAAAATAACCTCTGCTTATGCTGGCTCAAAACCCCTCATCAGGGCATATTTTCTATGAAGTGCCAAAAAGTTATTCCATAAGAATCAGGTCTTGTACCAGACGTGTCATAATGGAAGAGTCTAAACCCTAGAACCAGACTTGAAAAATCTGGTCAATATTTATAGCTGCTTATGGTTATGACTGATTGCATGGGAAAAAGAATGACAATCACTGAAAATAAGTAACTCTTCCCCATAAATCTATGTGGGCACTTATTTATATCTTTAACACTACTATATAGTTTGTAATTCATTAGACTTGGGATTTCATAAGATTTAGCACTGAATTAATTTTTCATTTATGCTGTGTAACATATCTATCAAACTTCCATTTAAGCTAGTTACCCATAGGCAAAAATATCACAAATGAAAGACAAAAAAAAGGCACAAAGAAGGATGTTATTAGGAACTGTTCTTTGTATAGTATTGCAAGTTTTCTTGTAATTGAACAACTTTCAAAATAAACAGGTCTGTAAATATTAAGGAACATGTTTGTTACGACTAGGTACAACTTTCAAAAACAGAACTGCTACATGCATTCAGAAATAACGCATTACATCTTCCCAAGCAACTTGGTTGCTTTGGCGCTTTAGAACATATCCATATGTCTTGATATCTTAATTAAAATGAGGTTGAATGTGTCTGTCTAGAAGCTTGAGGTTGCACATGACAATAAAGATGACAGAAAAAAGTTGTGTATAGAAAATAAAAATAGGTTATTAAATGCAGGCTACATCTATCTCCCAGCAGTTACATCTTTAGCATTTATTCCCTCATCCTGAAGTTCTGATTTCACTGACTGTAGTGAAACCTGTTTCTCATAGCTGGTTTCTCTGAAGCATTTACTGACTTAATATATACAAACACACATTCATTAAACACACCTGGAACCATTTTTTTTTCTGAGACTGTGTCAACAAACATCTCTTTTGACAGGATTTTGGAAAGTGTTTGTGCATGATTGTGTGCTTCAAGTTAAGGATTGTTCCTTGGTTGGATAGTCAGGGCAATTTTGTGAAAGAAAACAGAGGAAAGCTTAGCAGAGCTGGATAAGCTCCAGCAAGTATATTTGATGTGTAGGACTTTTTTGCTTTATTCTTTTCAAAGCTTTTAGCTTCTCTTAATCTTTATATTACTGCATTTTCAATTGCCCTTCCCACAGATAATATGAAATATAAGGACTCTGCCATTTCGATCTGATGTTTGATTTGAATTACTTGCTTTGGACTAGTTCAAGCAGGACTGTCTATCCAGGGTGCCAGAACAGCAAGATCTGTTGGTTTCTACACCTACATAGGTTGTCCTTTCAGTCATCCATGACTCATGCAAAGGGAGGGGCTGAGGCTTCTGCTGTGAACTACCAATGAATTTCCAAAAATTCACTTTTTTTTACCAAGATATTTGACATGTGATAAAAAGACCGTAAGCACTTTAAAATGTCCTTTTTCAAATTAATCAAGCATGATATAACACTGTCTTGTATCCTGTTCCACTGATGCTGTGATGAAGACAGGAAAACATTTATCAGTGTCATATGTTTCCTCATAAAAAAAAAAATAAGAAAAAAAAATGCTCCACTTGAGAAATGAGGCCCTAAGCAGTACAATATATCGATACAGGATGTATTTTATGCTCTGTGCCCATCACTTACCTTGTCTATGTGCTGTAATCAGCAAAAGGTGTAACTATACATTTTGTTCCTGCTTGGAAGAGCAGAAAAGTGGCCCCCACAGCACATTACTGCAACACGTCCTGAAGAGTCTTACAATAGGAAGCAAGTATTTTTATTGTGAAAGTGGTGTGTCTGTTCCTTCATTCTTCATTATTACTTGTGTCCATAAGAGAAGACCTGATAATGGACTGGGTCCTCTTATCCCTAGCATTATGCGTATAATGAGAAAACAGATCTGCCCTATCATAGAAAGGTCAGGATTTAGCATTATAAGTGTTACAATAAGTTTATCCTAATTCCATGGTTAACAAGATAGTCAACTGCTTTTTGTGTTTGCTGCACAATCACATAAAGCAAGATGATTGACTTTAGCAAAGAATAATTGGATGACGAGTGCTTCTTTTTTTCATGTAATGTGGTACAAGTCCTTTCTTATTTGGATCAACATTCAATTTAAAATAGATTTTTCTGTGGCATTTGCAGGTCAGTGAGCAAAAGCTTTCCTCCTTGAAATACAGGAGCAACTTTTCAATTTCCTGTGATGTATTTAGATCTATATGGCAAAGCAACTACTGAACAACTCTGGCAGCACAGAAAAATTGCATTTAAGGCAATTTTTGGCACAGGAAGAAAAGAAGAGAAAAGGGAATTGGTCTAAATTCAGAAAAACTCATGGAAAAGTTTGGAAGGATACAAATGTGATTTTGAGTTGTATGGTGATTATGTCTGCCTATAATATTGTTATATGAATTTGTTTGAATATTGTAAAGGCTTTTGACCTGTATAGGGCAATTAATTCTTGTACAGAATTAATTCAGTGAAAATCTGCACAGATGCTGGAAGGTAAGTAGACAGTAGCCTACATAGCAACCTCTTTGCAAGCAGAGCCATTGACTGTAATGCTGTGGGTTCTTCCAAGGTATTTGTAAAGGTCTAATCAGGCTCAGAAAAACATGAGGATTTAGGTCAACAACAGCATATTCTCTGAGAGAGAGGAATAAAGGTGATGTCATTTGTCAGACATTGGGGGAACCGAAGAAAAACAGACATGCTCCTGTGAGCTCATGAATATTATAAATATTATAAAGGATCAAAGGATCTGGGCTGCTGCACAGCAGAAGCCATAAAAATCGGAGACTACTGGATAAGACATATGCAGGAGGTAGGATTTCTTTATTCTTTCTCTCTGTGCCTACAAACACATATATTTAAATAAAAAAACAGGCTGTGGTAATAAGTCTTACCTGCATCCTCCACATGGTATTGTCTCAGGATCTGAAAGCACACTCCAACCACAAACACAGAGGATGAACTGTACCAAGAAGTGTTTCTTCCTCGATATTTCTTCCACCTCTCAACTCATACACTTACTCCTTTAGCAATATAGCAGTGCTCTGACTATGCTGCAGACTTTCTGCCAACTTGTTTCCTTTTGTTCTCTTCATAGTGTAACAAGGAAGCTCTCATTCAGTTTCGCATTCAGCCAGTAGCTGCTTCACAAATAGCCTCCCTGTATCCTCTTGTTCACCAGACTGAGTGTCATCTTAAAAGTTCAACATGACCCAGCAATGTGTACTCAGAGCCCAGAAAGTCAACTGTACCCCGTGCGCATCAAAAGAAATGTGACAGGAAGATAAAAAGAGCTGCTTCTCCCCCTCTACTCTGCTCTCATGAGACCCCATCTGGAGTACTGCGTCCAGCTCTGGGGCCTCCGACATAAGAAGCACTTGGATCTGCTGGAGTAAGTCCAGAGGAGGGCCATGAAGATGATCATAGGGCTGGAGCACTTTTCGTAAGAAGACAGACTGAGAGAATAAGTGCTGTTCGGTATGGAGAAGAGAAGGCTCTGGGCAGACCTTACAGCACCTTCAAGTACCTGAAAGGGCCCTACAGGAAAGTCAGAGAGAGACTTTGTACAAGGACATGTAGTGATAGGACAAGAGGGAATGGCTTCAGCCTGAGAGAGGGTAGATTTAGATGAGATATAAGGAAGAAATTCTTTACTGTGAGAGTAATGAAACACTGGAACAGGCTGTCCAGAGAAGTTGTGAATTCCTTATCACTGGAAGTGTTCAAGGCCAGGTTGGATGGGGCTTTGAGCAACCTGGTCTAATGGAAGGTGTCCCTGACTGTGGTGTCTTGAAACTAGATGATCTTTAAAGTCCCTTCCAACTCAAACACTGTGATTTTTTGACATTTTCGTTTAAGAATGGGTTTTAAGTGCTATTGTATTCACACAGCCATTAAATGATGACCATTATATAGTTGAATTTGTCCCACCTATGAGCAAAATGTATTTATGCTGCCTTCTGACTGAGAATGGAAGAATCACAAGAGTCCATTCGAGGAAAGATAAAAGCTTAGTAAACATGTGTATTTATTTATAGGAGTAAGAAGAAGGCAGATTCACTGAAATAGAGAAGGAAAGCCTCAGAGGAACAATGGACTTATGCCAATGTCATCTCTCAGAGTATTCAATGCTTTGATTTAAAAAATCATATTTTAATTCCTGTGCAATTAGGACGTCTGATTCCTCATTATTCCAAATCGCTGTGAGTTCACTTTTTATGTAATATAATGTTTAATATTAATCTTAATTTATTATTTGTAAAGCAGTCAGTAATGCATATCATATAGATGTCTTCTCTGTGCTTCATTTAAGCAACTGCAGTGTGTGGAATAGATCATTACTTGCGGTAAACAGCAAGTCACCTTGATTTACGTCAGCTGAAAATGTGGCTTGGTGACTGTAAATCAGAGACTTAAATATATAAATCAAATAAAATCAGAGGTGGATTTAGGATACTTAAAAAACTTTCTATCTTCAGTGTCAGCCAAACAGAAGCTCCAGTATTTCAGTTACTGTGAAACTAAGCACAGAGGAAGATGCGGGGCCATTATTAATCAATAACGACATTTTATCTTGGAAGGCAGTGATTCATAGAAGGATTAGGGGTCACTGTAGTTAATCGGCGTGACCTTTTAGCACAATACTACAATGAAGGGGCCTAAGGAAATCTTTGAATAGACATATATATGGTGGATAATACAAAGAAGAAAAAAAATGATTTGGCCTCTTTACAAACCACAGGCAAAATTGCTCCTGGAATACTGTTGTCCATTTCAGTGTCCTTGCAGCAAGCAAGATATGGTAATGTTGAACACAGTTTAAACAAGAGGGACATGGAGATCAAGCACTGGACATAAACCTTATGATGTATAATTGAGGTTACTGATGTCCAAGAAGTGTATCCCCAAATTACTCCATCAGTACTGGTGCATGCTACTGTTCAAGGAAGAACATTTTCGGATATGATGAGGCGTAACCAAGTATGTATTCTATCACCATCCACATCAATAGGTCATTAACAGTAGCTGGGTACACACCTGGTTCCTCAGGCTAGAAGCTGAAGAGGGGCAGATCATGTGAGGTGGGGTATTGTTTCTTGTCTCAGCTGTGATAACTCCCTCAGGAAACTGAAGCACTACCCATCCTGAGAGGGTCATATCTGCTAATGGCCCGTTACCAAACTGGATAAGCACTAATGAATAGAACTCCAGAAACATCCTATGACACATAGGATCATTTCCATTGCGGAAATCTCCACCCAGAGGGAGGTACCACCTAAGAACCACCAGATAAAAGGACCGTTCTGAGGACTTCGAACCACTACTGGGTACCCAGCAGAGAAGGCGAGCTTCCCAGAGTTCCAGACCTTTCACAGGACCGCTGCTCTCAACCACCACTTCAATAGCATTGCTTAATCGGACTACAGCTACCACCCTGGTCAATGGGGTATCAGGTTGTACTCTGAGCTTGTGGTTTTAAGCCAGTTTTATTTCTGTATTACTGCATTTATTATAACCTTTCCATTAAAATTGGAACTCTGACCTAAAATCTCTCACAAGATATTTGTGTGGGGTTAATTTCCCCTGCTGGTTTACTTTCAAACCAGCACATCAGGAGTGGCAGTCCTGGCAGTAGCGACCACAACACACCAGAGCTCAAGATCTTGAGGGATAGAAGAAAGAGAACAGTTGAGCACAGATCCTAGACTTTAAACAAATTATGGCTGTACACATAAGGATCTCAAACACAGGAGAAGATCACAGTGACCCAATGAGTATGATTTGTTTTCAAACCAGGTGAGCCATCTAGCCACATAGTGGAACTAAATGCTTAAACACGTGATGATTCCAGTACAGGTTAATCCCGGAAAAAAATGCAAAAATGCTTTTTCTTGTGTAACTTGTTGTCTGATTATTAAATCTAGAACACCTGAAGAAGATAGTATTTTCATTAGGTGTCTAATTCCATAGTTATATTGAGTTTTTAAAAAAAAAAAAAGAAAAAAAAAGGTGAACTAAAATACCCCTTCCTACAAAATAAAGTGTCAAATTAAAATGAATAGGAAATTATCTTGCAATACATTTATGAAGGAAAAAATGCAGTATTTACATAGACTTTATTTTCTTAATGATTCGACTTTTTTTTTAATTTAAGAGTGAAGGCACTAAGTCCCTGGCACAATTGGAAACATTCCTTCTTCCAACCTTGATGTGAAGTTTTTAAAAACATATATGCTTTAAACATTTCCATTTCTTCCTACGTGAAGTTTCCTGGTTTCTCAGCTGTGTATTAAGACAGTTTCAACAGAATGGATGACAAATCCTTTTTTCTAGTAAAGGAGGTTGCATCAGTTTTCGAAAACATATTACAGTGGCAAGTAGTTTTCAATGATTGTAGAAAACAAGCCTAGGACTTTCATATTGGGAGCAGCAATATTTTAGCAGCAGCTAAAAAACACCAGCAAAGAAAAAATAAAGTAATATACCAGTGTCTGAGGAAAACTTCAGTAACAATTTAAATGAGTATTTTCCCAATAGAAAAATATCTAATCACAAAGACGCCTTCAAATATTTTCTCAAAGTTATTTATGCTTCTTTCAGAGCAGAGAATTAGAATCCATGGTCATCCCTCAGTAGGGAATTATGATACTATTCTCCTAGTGTTATTATTTGGATAGGTTACCAAAGACAGCTGGTCTGGACTGCCAATTAGAGGCGCTAACGTATTTCAAAAAACCTGTCTGGGCAGCTGGAATGTCAGCGAACTGACCACACTTAGTCAGGATGAATGTAGTCTTTGATCTAAAGGAAGGTGCCCCTGCCCATGGCAGGAATTTGGAAGTAGATGATCTTTAAGGTCCCTTCCAACCCAAACCATCCTATGATTCTATGATCTTGGACTTCTGTGCCAACAGTTGTGCRCTTCTAAAATATATTGGGAATTTTTTGTTCTCAAAGAATTTATTCTTTTGACGACAAGCTATTACTGTGAAATATTCAAAGTGAGTTTTAATTGACAGGAGCAAAACTTAAAACAAATTTGTCTTTCTGTTTGACCTCAACATAATGCTTAAACAATGAGAAATGACAAGGTGTGAGTAATGAAGCTATAATTCACACCTTGTGCATGAGTAGGTACAACAGTGGAGTCTGAGTGTTGTTAAATTCACAAGGTGTAAAATATTTATTATGCTATAACTCAACAACCAGTCAACTCTTAATTTAACACAAATAAATAGAATTGGAACAAGGTAAAACAACATCAAGCAGCAAAACTTGATACTACCAGCTTGTTGATTTTGTGTAATATTACATCTAAAAAGAAACATTTCTAGGTATTCTTTACTCATACGGAAAAGATAATCAACATTTTCCTGTAGGTTTTCGGAGGATTCAGAAGTGCTTATCTACAAGCTGCCAGACCAGGTGAGCTCTGAGTGACGTATGCTGTGTTTGTGCTCAGCTGCTTGTCAGCTGCTGTGAAGAGCATGGATAAGTGTACCAGCAGCGGCAGGCGCAGGGGTACCCCAACCAGGAGAGCTAAAACATTTGTACAGAGATCAGAAAACAACAAGGAGGAGCTTTTAAAATTCTCAGTCCTGAAGATGTAAGTGATAGGTGATGTAGGTAACGTAGGGGTCTATCTTACAATGACCTTCTTTTGTTTTCATATATAGCTTCCAAGTCATTGACTGCTGGTTGAAACTCAGTAGTCAGTGTCCATGGATCTTTTCAAAAGATTATTTAACGATCTGTGCATTTGGCCTTCAGCACAAAGGGAGTATAAAAAGCTATAGAAATTCCTTGTTTGTCTGGGATTTTTAACATGTCTTCACAGTTTGTTAAACTACTTCTTTTTCATTAATCCAGTTCAAAATAATATTTTCATTGAAAGTTTTCTGTAAGAATCATAGTTTTCTGGTAGTGCTTATTTATTATTTCAATAAGCTTTTCATGCACTTTTCTTTCAAAAATCAGAAATTTAATATTTAAGAAACTTATTTTGCTTTTTACTCCTTATAATAATGAAGAAACAGCAAAGGAAGTCAGAGCTGGATTCAGAATATGAAATAAAGGCTCTCAAACAGGCAAGTTCAGTCAATCCAATCAGGAGGTTATTTTCTCCAGTTGCAATGGAAGCAGTTGGGAGTAACTAGTCTGGACCTGATACAGATTCTGTCATTGTCTTTTTCAGTCTCTACATAGTTGATAATTAGGGAGTTTCGATTTAGATTTTAATAAAAATTTCTCTGAGGAATGAAAATATTTAGTTTGTATTCAGATACTGATATTATTATGCCTTATTTGCTTTTCTGTGTACCCAAACTAAATCTGGTGTCAGTTATATCAAAGATGTTTTTCATTGTCATCTTTGAAAAATCATAAATTCTGAGGTTCTGATTTCATTTATTTTCCTATCTACATTGCATGTGTTTGACTTTTCACAAGGAAAAGACTTTTCAACTACCCCAAACTGTTAATTAAAAAATTAAAAAGTACTTAGAGGTATTTATTTTATGTTGTTTGTTACAAAATCCTGTAAAAATTTTCACTGAAGAACAAGATTTGGATTGAATTTTTTACAACTAGAGGAAAAATGAAGTTTTCAAAGGTTACACTGGCAGGACTCTTGGGAGTTTTAATGCAGCTAGAATTCAATAGATAGAATGGGAAAAGCTAATGTTTTAATAAATATGTCTTTTAAAATTTTAAATGTCCCATCTAGTTCTGAGCAGTGAAAGAACTAAAAGGAAAGCTTTTGGTGCAGGATGGAGGATGTTTCTGTTTTTCGTAGAAAGCAAGTTCGGAAAAAATTTATTTCTAAAAGTGAAAGGAAACAAATTAGTGATTGTGGTGTATGAGAAGTGAGACACATAGGCTGAGGGAATTCTGTGAATCTGTATTTTCCAGAAATTACACGATATTTATACAGTTAAACGTGCGATGTTCAGTAGAACTTCAAAAGCTTAGTTCCCGTAAACCTAGTTAGTTTATCAGGGTCCAAGTTGGTTGAATGTTTTTCTTGCCCTCAGGCCTTTGTGTGATAAGCACCCTGATAACAGCAGGAGATGTCCTCACAACGGGTGGTGTCTTCAGGATCTTCTCACAGGTGATAGCTTCACAATAGCTGTTGATTTCTCTGATGGGGTTGGCGCCGTTTCTTTTGCAAATTCACATCTACATCTCTCACAAGTGATTATTATTATCCATGCAGAAGAATTAGGGTTTGTGCTCTTTCTTCGACTTAAATAAGCAAATTGTTGCATATAAGTAATAATAAACCACTAACAAATAGTGAATATGTGATTTAATATGCAACTAAGCTGTTAAACAGGTGGAAAGGATATTTTAACCTCTTCTTACTTATATCTTAGAACACATTGCTCATAACAGATGAGATACTTATGAGATACATTCGTTGTTTATCAAACTTTATAAAATAATCATTGATGTATGTTTGTTTAAAATGTAGCTAATATTATTTTTATGCCCACTTAAGATACAATAGGTACACATTCAACAGTTCAAAGAAAACAAGAATTGTAGGTTTCAGCATAATCTGTGGGTGGTTGGTTTGGCAAAAATGTCCTAGAAATAATTATCTAACTTCTCTCCTCTTTTATAGAATATTTTTAGAAACAAATACCTCAACTTAAAAAAGGCAGTCAATGATTCTAACACTTCAGGCTGCTAAAACAATTTTATGCAATATTATCAGTTAAAATCTGCATAATTTAACACTTAGAACAAGTGTTACAAGACAAGAGCTGGAAACTTTACTAATTTCTTCAGAAGAACATGAGAAGTGAACACTCATGGAAATTAAGTGCTTTCTACTGCATTGACAACACAATATAGTGGAAGACAAATCAGATAAGTAGCAAAATGCTTAGTCTTCAGTCTACTAGTAAGTAACCCAGTCTCTGATCTGAAATAAAGTCTCAAACAATAAAACTTACAAAAAAAATGAGCAAGTGCGCTCTACTCTTAAGCAGCAGGACAACATTTGGAATAAGGTATTTGGATTGCCAGAATTACCTTAGTGTTTCTTGTTATTTACATTATGGGAAACTACTGGACCTTTGGTTACCAAGAATGGAATACAGCATTGAAAAGTACATTGCACATCAATGACTTTATTTTTTTAACATTTAATATAAATTTTAGAACCATAGAATTGTTAAGGTTGGAAAAATCGTTGCGTTCAACCATTAACCCAGCCACTGCCAAGTCCACCACTAAACCATGTCCAGTGTCATATCTACACATCTTTTAAATACCCTGATGGATAGTGAATCCATCACTTTCTTAGGCAACCTGTTCCAGTGCTTGACCACCCTTTCAGTGAAGAAATTTTTTCCTAATATCCAATCTAAACTTCTCTTGGTTCAACTTGAGGCCATCTCCTCTTTTCCTGTCACTTCTTACTTGGGAGAACTGACCAACCCCGTCCTTTCAGGCAGTTGTAGAGAGTGATAAGGTCACCTCTGAGCCTCCTTTTCTCCAGGCTAAACACCCCGAGCTCCCTCAGCCACTCCTCATAAGTCTTTTTCTCCAGATCCTTCACCAGGTTTGTTGCCCTTCTCTGGCTGCACTTGCCCTTCTTTGAAAACTGAATTTGGATTTAAAATGTAAATTCAAAGAATGTATTTGCTTTCTCTTTAATTGCCTTTCCTCCCAGTCTCTTTCTTGTCTTTTCAAGTAGTTTTCCCAACTTCCATGTTTTGTCTCTTCACAAAACATCATCACAAGGATAGTAAACATAACTTTCTTGATGTATTAGAGCTGCTAAAAAGTCAGGAAATTTATGTGTTAGTACACCTCCTTGAATTTACAGAATTATGGATGAATTCAATGGCTGTCATATGTGTCTACTTTATATCTCATCCTCTCACACAAAAAAAAGAACAGAGAAACATTAATAGACGTGGGTTTGTAGTGCAATACATGAACATGTAGAATCCACCTATTAATAATTAGGAATTTCCAATATTTTAAGGCCTTCTGTCATCTCACATGAACAAAAGAGCAGCTTTCCAGCAAGGGGAACAGGATTGGTATACAAAAATAAGACAGAAGAGTGCACAGACTCACATAAGCTTGCTTTGGGAGTTAGGAGACTGTCTGTAGGCAATAGAAACCATTTTTCACTGTGGTTTAATACTAGAGAAAAGGTGGCAAGTGCATGCACACAATAGATTAGATAAATGACAGTTTAGAATGTCATTGTAGTAATAAATTTTAGAAGATATGAATTTAGCAGGATTTAAAGATCAACATTCGATTATCTGTTAGATATTTACAGTCTTTTTCTTATTGAAGTATTATTGGTCTTGCATATATTGGGTTTTACAAAAAGATGCTGTTTTCTAAATTTTTTTTATTTTATTAAAACTTTTGCTACTTGATACTATCTTTCAATGGCTCCATGAAAATGGATATGCCTTAGTGATCGTTATGAAATTACTCTATTTAATAGGTTTAACATGGATTTTAATAGCAAGCTAGAAGTGTTAGATGCATTCATTTTTTGTAACTAACAGTGTTAATTGTCTTCACTCCAGCCAGTGATTTCTAATGGCCTTCTTTGCCACAAGGGTGCACTGCTGGCTTGTGGCCATCTTCTTGTCCATCAGGACTTCTAGTCGCCCTCCACAGCCTGTTGAATCTAAATGTAAATTGGTGCATGGGGTTATTCCTCCCAAGTACAGGAGATCCACATCTTTTCCACATAAGAAAGAAACATACTTCCACAGCTTTTTTATGTATAAGCAATAGGCTGTTCATTCAAATACATTTCTGAGAATTAAGAATTGCAATTCAATTCCTACAGAGAGAAAAGGAAGCTGTGTTTAAGAACTTGAAATTCCATTTTTTTTGAACTTTGTGAGTTCCCGTTTTTCCATTTCTCCAGCCTGTTGAGATTCCTCTGAACGGCAGCACATCCATCTAGTCTATCTGCCCCTCCTCCCAGTTTTGTTTGCAAAGCTCCTGAGAGTATAATCTGTCCCTTTATCCTGATCATTAATGAAGACATTAAACAGTACTGGCCCCTAGGGTACACCAATGGTGACTGGTTTCCAGATGAACTTCATGCTGCTAATCACAAGCCTTTAAGCCCAGTATTGCAGCCAGTTTTCAATTTGCCTCACTGTCCACTTATCTTGCCTGTATTTCATCAGTTTGTCAATGGGGATATTAGAGTAGACAGTGATGAAAGCCTTGCTAAAGTCAAGATAAATATCTCCTTATCCACTAAGTCAGTCATTTCATTATAAAAGGCTATCAGCTTAGTAAGGCAGTATTTTGCTTTTAGAAAGTCTATGCTGTTGATCAACTCCCAGTCACTTTCTTGTCCTTTTCAAACTYGAGTTTTGTCAGGAGCTCCTTGTTCATCTGCAGGCCTCATCTCCTTGGCTTTATTTTCTGCTCATAGGGATGGGCCATTCTTGAGGTTGAAGAACATGATATTGGAAAGGATGAGGTGATCCTTCCTTTCTTTAGGATGATCTCCCAGGATTCCTACACCAGGTCAAAGTCTGCTACCCTGTTGTCCAGAATTGTGATTCTACTGCTTGCCTTATTCCGTTCTCTCAGGATCCTGAACTCCACCGTCTCATGGCCACTGCAGCCAAAGCTGCCTCCAAACCTTTACTCTCCTCAAAAGACTTTTTTTGTTTGTAAATATCATATCTAGCAGGGCACCTCCCCTATATCCATATCCAAATCTGTGCCTGTACCCCTTCATTGCAGTTCTCCAGTTGTGTGAGTTATCCCACCACATCCCTGTGATCCCAATTGTATCTGCCCTGAACCTTTATGTGGATCTCTAGTTCCTCCCTGTGTATCCCATTCTGTCTGTATTATTTTACAGACATTTCAGAGAAGCAAGCATTGAGTCATGCTGATTTTCCAGGAAAATACTAAGAGCTTCCCCTTATGCTGTTCTCTTAGCACCTCTTCATTTGTGGGAACAGGCTTGGAGTGGAACTCCTTCCCTGTTTTGTTGATAATAAAACATTTCAGTCCCACATCACCTTGCTTCCTTTGCTTGAAAACCTGGCTCACTAMTTCTCCACGTGTTTGTGATTTGTCAACTCCCTCACCCCATCACTCTCATTTTAAAGCTTTCCTAACCAGATTGGCCAGCCTCTTGGTCTTGCTTTTCTTAAATACATGGGATATGCAAACTTGATAATAGTGGCCATAAATTAAATAATGCATGTATCCTACAGAACATTCAACTCAACCCTGTTCTTTTCCTAATCTTTCCCAAGATTTCAGCCTTATCAGAGTAGCGTATAAATAGTAATTTCAGATGAGGATACAAAACAAATGAAACTAATAGGAAAAAATAAATGTCTCTGTTGACCTAAACAGTGTCAGGCACTAGCAATTTTTAGTCTTTACAGTAGAACATATTTTAATAACAGATGTAAGAGAAGATACTGAGGTTATAATACAGTCATATATAGAGAGTTCTTTCTAGTTCTTTTTGTCTTGGAATATTAACTACCAGTTTCTCTCTTCAAAATGTTGGCAAGTATTAGCCAGCTGGGTTTCAATTATTATTGCTAAATATGTCTAAATGTTGTTATTTTTTTCTTCCTGGCCTGGCAGTGATCTTAAAACAAATATGGTTTAAACTTCCCCATTGGAAAACACAGTACAAAACTCCTCATATTTAAATCAAGACATATTCTACCTTCCTTCAAATTAGGGAGGCTGCATGCTTCATATCTTTTGTCTTTCATAGAAGAATACAAGTTGGAATGCAGGTCTCTAATCCAAGCTTCTGTCAAAAGCAGGGTCAGCCAGTTTCTCAGATTTTTATCCAGTCAAATCTTGACAACTTCCAAGGACAGAGATCGCACAGTGTCCCTGGAACACCTCTTCCAATGATTTGCTGTCTTCATGATGAAAATATTTCTTCTGTACCTGTGAGGGTGCTCTCTTGTTTCAGCCTATTTAATTTTCTGTTCTCACAGTGCACCATTGTGAAGAGCCTGGCTCCATCTGCTCTTCAGAATTACCTAGGCTGCTGTTAACATCTGCTCAAAGACAGCTTCTCTGCAGACTGAACAAGACTGGCTCCCTCGCACTCCCTTTCCAGGGGAAGTGCTCCAGGACCTGACCCTTGTGGCTGCTTTGTGCTGAATGCACTCAATTTTATTAATGTCATTCTTCTACTGGGGGCAAAAACTAGGTACTGTATCATTCCAAAAATATATTTCAACAAAATAATAGATATTCCATTAAATGACCGGCCACAGTGCTTTCAGTTACAAGTGTTTTCAAGTACAAGTTTTGGTCATATATTTCAAAGATTAAGCTGCTGGAACTGAAGAACAGTGCCTTCTAAGAAACAAAGGTACCAGGAAATGAACAAAGCTAACATCAGTGGCAAAATAAAATAATGAAAAAATTTCCTATGGAAAGCAGTAAAAAAAGTACAAGAGAAAAACACAAGAAAAAAAATCCATCAAATGATATTCAACAAGAATATAAAACCTCTGTTTTAAGAAATTGTTAAGGAAAAAATCTGTGGAGGTAATAAGGAAATACCGGTGCCTTCTGCTTTAACTGTTCTGTACTCTTCCCATAGCAGCAGTTTTGAATAGGATAAATTGCTATAGAAACTTTACTCTGACTTGATGTAGGTTTGTCCTTATGAATTGAAAGAGAAAGCTCAATACTGTAGCTCTTCTGAAAGCCAGTGCCTTCTTTTTCGAGACAAGTGCTGTATCTGTTTCCAAGGGTGAAAGTATCTAACACAGTGTGTAGTAACAGGACAAGACGGAATGGCTTCAATCTGAAAGAGGGCAGGTTTAGATTAGATATTAGAAAAAAAAAATTTGCTGGGAGGGTGATGTGGCATTGGAACAGGCTGCCCAGGGAAATTGTGGATGCCCCATCCCTGGCAGTGTTCAAGGCCGTGTTGGATGGAGCTCTGAGCAACCTGGTCTAGTGAAAAGTGTCCCTGTCTATGGTGGTGGCTTGGCCTGCAGCTAGAGATGCTGCGGAGGATAGGCCAGCCACACAAGTAACCGAGGAGCCAGTGGGGCCAGGGAGCCCAGGTGTTGTACTAAGTAAAGGCTCCGAGGTCCAAGATCTCCCCCTAGATTGTGGTAAGGAGGAAGGTCTCTCCCACCCAGGCCTTGGAGTGGTATGCTCCCCCATTCATTTGGTTTATCCTTGTCAATCTATGTTCTGTATATGGTTATGTTCCAGAATGTTCTCCCTCACTCGACGCCCCATTGCCTTTGTTCCCCTGCTCCTCCCCTTGCCTACCCTTATTGGTTTGTATACTGCCACCCCACCTTTTCTCCTCTCCCTAACCCTAATGTGATTGGCCCTCAGTGTTCTCTCCGCCCCTTGTCTGTGCTGTATAAAACCTTCTGTCATCCTGTTCTTTTGGCTCTCCTTCCCTGACCCTTCAAGAATAAACACCTTCTGTGGAACATCATAAGGAGAGTCCACCTCCTACTCTTTATTACTGTCTTAAGGTGTCAGTTGTGTGACTGCCTGCTTAACTACCTGTGCTGGTGGGATTAGCGGGTGAAAGGCACAACACTGTGCCTTTCCCACCGGCKGTCGCACACCGAACCGAGGCACCGCCGGACAAGCGTGAGGCTTCTAGAAAGGTTGCGGCCACTGACCTCCAGCTGGACAAGGCAACGCCGTGACACCTGTCCAGGGCAGAGGGGTTGAAACTAGATGATTTTTAAGGTCCGTTCCAACCCAAATCGTTCTGTGATCCTATGATATGTACTTGAAGTCCTCTCTTGTTTTAAAGAGTGGTCTGGAAGAAGTCATGTTACTGCAAGGTTGTGAAAGAAGAGTGATTTACTGTGCAGTTTGATAATTAAAAATGTGTTATCAGTGCCAAATAACAGAACTGTTATGCACTTTCCATGTGTGATATTAAAAACTACTGTAAAAATGCTTTCCTTTTGACATGTGCCCTGCTTGTTCCTTAGGTGGCCTTCAGGGGCTGTTGACAAATTTGAGAACTGTAGGTAGCATCTGAAAAAGAGGTCATCTCAGTAATAACTGCTTGAGAGAATACAGATTTCTACATCAGATTCTAACTGTCTAATTTTGCTATATACCTAGAATCTTACTCAAATGACAACATAAGCAATAGCATATGCTAGATTTTGTAGTCTGTTAAATAATACACTGATTATAGCAATAATTATATCTTTTTTTAAGTCATGATAACTGATGTCTGGAAGATTGTAAAATATTGAAGTTTGTTGAATTAGCAAACAAACAAAAATATTTGAAATACCAAGGATAACTCATGAAACAATAGCTTTTTTATTTTGACAATTAGAGTTCTACTATTTTTTATATTTCATAACATGAAACAGATTGTAATGCTTTTTTTTTTTCCAAATGATAGTTTAATAATTTGAGCTGCCACTAAAAGATTCTCATATTTGAACTTTGTTGAGAGGTGAAAGKAATTGCCAAATTTACAGAATTGTCAATTACAGAATGTGGAGTTTACTGAAATGACAAAGGTTATACTGTATTTCAAACAATCATTTTGCCAGTATTTATTTAGAAAGTGATTTCTGATATTAATCTTGTCATTTACATCAGAAAGGGCAGACTGAACTGGGTTCATTCTCTTTTTTTTTCCCCTAGAGTTTGTTCTTAGGAGTCACTTACTTGATCAGAGTAGAGTATAATGATGAAAAAGTTCCCTGGACAATGCTATTTTATTTAAGGGTAAGACTTCTCCCATCATTAAGCTCTACAGCTGCTTTTCTGTCCTGTTTCTTCTCAAGAAGAAAGTGCAGACATAAGAATGGGAAACTCAGGGCACTAAGGAGAGGTTGATGAGAAGGACTCAGTCTCCCCTTTAAGGCATGAAGAATTCTTCTGGCTGTGAGCACTGCAACTGGGGTCAATGCTTTCTTAAGCTCAGAGATTGTTACAGTGTACATTACATGGACTATACTTGCAGCCTGTTTGGAAACTAGATTTGGGCCAAAATGTAGCAGCTCACTCACTATGGAAGGGTTCAGAGATCAACTGGTGACAACATGACTGGAGATAAGAGTCAGGTACCCAGACAAAAAGGAAGCTAAGAACAAGGTATGCTTAATTTAAAGCTGTAGCAAATAAAAGGAGAAACTGTCGATATGGAGAAACAGTCAATACRGAGAAAATAACAGATTGTGTATAAAAAGTAAATCAGAAATTCCTTTTAATCTTTTACTATAAAAGGATATAGCAACTTATATTTCAGAGAATAAATGTACCATTGGCTGAAAAAATGTGCTACTATGAGAAGGGTGTTCTTAGCCAGTTCTTGTGTTTGAATTTTTAACATCTACTACTGGCCATTGGATCAGTGGCAGGAGAGAGAGCTGACAAGATAATTGCTCTTGTCTACAGTCACAATAGTTGAACAATGACCCTCTAGACCTGACACTGGTGAGGAGACCTTAAGTCCATGTCTCTAGGCCTGCTTGTTTTGCTTTGCTCTGAAACTTTACTTCAGGGCTCTAAAATTAAATGAGAAGAATTAGATTTGTCTTTAAGGCATAATTATGTGGTTTTTTTCAGACAATTCAGTAACTTTTTACTCAATTCCAGGATACATGTTTGTCCTCTGGAGCGGTGTCTGTCTCTGTGAGAGAGAAAAACTTTAAAAAATTGAGTTCTTGAAGGCATGTGTTACAGAATACAAAAAAGCCTTGCTTTAAGCTTGATTATTCCTATTTATTTTCCAAACAGAAGTAAATCACAAATCTGTTCTACACTGGTCTATGAAAGGCATAGCAGTATGATATTTAGTAGAAAGTTTTAAGTTATATGAAATCCTTTAAAACTTTTTGAGATGTGCATGTATTAGAAACCAAAGAGATCAAATGACTAGAATCATATAGGGCATTGTTGCTGAGTGCCTTGGCAATGCTGTTTATTTTTTGGATGTACATGTATTACTTTCTGTCAGCTAATACTTTAAAAATAAGAAGAAAGGACTTGTTATCACTACAAGAGCCTGAATTGCACTTGACAAATTGTCTCTAGCCAAATATTCTTTATAGGAGATAATTGGAAGAAGTCATTCTAAGTCCCAGTAGCTGTATCAAACTGAGGGCTACTCACAAAAATATTCTTACTCTGTAGCTGGAGGAATGAACCGTAGTATATATGTGACAGTTTGAGCTAAGATGAAGTGTGCTTCTGCTTCAACTATAATACAAATGGGAATAGCAGGTACAAGCTCTGTAATATATGCCAAAAGTAAAGTAACTTGAAGAGCTATACTTAATACTGATGAAACRTATTTTCAGTACAAAAATAAGGTGCAAAGTAAGCAGAAGTCTTGTTATGGCAAAAATAATAGAAGAAAGAAGAAAAGGCACTTTTCTGTTTCTCATCTAATGATTTCAGTTTACAGTAAACAGGTTAATTGAGAACACCCTATTGATGTTCAGACTTTAAACTTCAGGAGTTTTAACTTAGGAATGTAACTTACGAATAAATTTTAGGATATTATTGAGAAGATCATCTTTAATTCCCCGAATAACCAGAAGAGACAGATGCCTTTGAAGACCTCTACAGGGACAGTCTCTCTGCCTAAGTGTTCAAACATATGCAGGCACAACCCTTTTTCTATAGATTTTCAAAGACATCTTCTTCTCTCCAGGGACTATTGACATTTTATTCAAGAGCATTGCTTTGCTCCACTACCATCTACATTTTAGGCATAAGAGCATTGATGCAGGTTAGCCAGGAAGACTCACCATGCATTGTTAGCGGAACTGGAACAAGTATATTGGTGCAGAGACGCACAATTTGTACCTATCCCAGGAATTAACAAAACTATATGCTTATTAACTAAATAGTAGTATTAGTTTCAAAAACTTAGGACCTAAATATGTCATACTCAACTGAAACGTGATAACAAACTTGTTCAGTGTTCTTTCACTTTGTGAAGCTCCAAATACATAAATGGCTATTGTTATTATATTCCTAGGTACTAGCCAGCAAGGTAATAATTTTTCTCTCATGGGTTAAAGCTGCAGGTAAAGAAATTATAAAAGGACGAATCAAATTAATTTAGTCTCTAGAACTGCACAAGGAGAAGGCGTTACTGCATACAAAAGTACAAGATTCAGGGTTGCRGACATTTTCTCAGATGGTATATTGGACTCTTCTCCTTGGAATGACTGTGTAAATAAGATTTTTCTGATAATGTTTTATAGTTGATTTGAAACATATGACATATGACAAAGATTGGCTTTACTCTTCTCAGGAAACATACAGCTGTAGAAGCACACTGGCCTAAAGTGCAACTATGTGTAGGCATCAAGAGATATCTGAACCTGCGTTTTACTACATTCTGTTTAGTTTTATTAAATTTGATTATATTTTCTATTATAGTAGGGAAGTATAATTGGCACTCCTTTACGCATTTTCTTGTGATGTCAAGTCACAGGAACATAGTTTATATCCAGAGCAGCAAAAATGGAAGGGATTTATAAATTTAACTAGATAAGACAAATGCCAATCACTTCTGATCTTCTCTTTGAATGATGAACCCATGCATTTTGAGTGCATTTCTTCTCCATCTACCAATAGCTCCTGCACAAACTTTTAATAATTAATTACCTCTGACCTACACACCCATTGAAAACTAACTGTTCTAACACACCCATTCAGAACTTTCCTTCTGAATCAACATTAAAAAACTTTTGACCAAATATGTTAAAATACTCTGAACCTTAAAACACTATGAGCCATCTTTTTTTTTTTTCAGGAAAGAATTGCTCATTAAAACAGAAGGGAAGCAAAATTGATTAAGAGAAATTAACAGAAGATGATGCCACTTGTTTAGAGGAACAACTTTCACATACTGGTAGAGAGAGAGCTACCTATTTGCCTTACACTGAGAAGACTTCAGAGGGTATGTAGTAGTTCTGAATAAGTAAAAGAAATTAGGATAAAATACATGGATGAGAAATTTATATTGCTCTCAATCATAAGAGCTTGTCCTCCACAGTGTCCTGGGATTCAAAGAAGATGCAGACACTTTGAAATCTTATTTGTTTCCTATGTCCACAGGTTGTTTTTGTAGCTTGGAATTTGTAAGAGAAATATACTTCTTTTCACCCCAGGTTTCTCTTATCAAATTGGATAACACTTCTTTTGCCATTTTTACCTGTTTCCAGACAAATTAGATAATCTAGTTTCCATGAGCAACTTTTCATACTCTTCTGTCCATAGGGAAAACAGAAATGACATTTGGGAAGAATGAGGATCCTTCCATTTTCTCACAGAGACGTGACATTTAGTAGCTAGGTATTCAAAATACTACTTTCACTATGAAGAATGTGTAAAAGATTCAAAAGCAGCTGTTTCACATTAAGAACTTCTCAGAATGTCTCTTTGTATCAAGGGACACTCTAACTTGTAAGCTTTGATATAGAATGACAAGCCTGGGGGAAATGAAATTTAGCTTTATAACTCAGGTCTTTCACACAGGAATATTCTCTCTATTTCAGACTTGAACTCTGATTTGACTCAGCTTCTGCAGCCTGTGTACAATACTTATTCTGTCTGCACAGATTAAATGAGTATTTCGGCCACCATGTTCTTCTGCTAATCCCCCAGATTCCTAGGTCACTAGAGCTCAAGAGAGAAGCAAAGAAGAATTAAAATGGGGGGGGGTAGGGAGGGGGCTGGAGGTAACCCTCTCAAGACAGCTGCTAAAGTTAAGCAAGCAGGGTTGTTTTGCTTTTTTTTCTTCCTCAAAAATACTTCTTCAGACTCCATATGAAGAATTTGAAAAGGAGTTCACCTGAAATAAGAAATCTAAAGAATTTGAATTAAGCTAGAAAATCATAGAATCACAGAATGGTTTGGTTTGGAAGGGACCTTAAAATCATCTAGTTCCAACCCCCCTGCCATGGGCAGGGTCGCCTTCCACTAGAACAGATTGCTCAGAGCTCCATCTAGCTTGGAACACTTTTAGGGATGAGGCATCCACGCCTCTGGGCAACATATTCCCATACCTCATCACCCTCACAGTAAAGATTTTTCCCTAGTATCTAATCTAAACCTACCTTCTCTCAGTCTCAATCCATTTCCCCTTGTCCTGTTACTAGATGCTCCTGCACAAAGTCTCTCTCCATCTTTCTTTTAGGCTGCTTCAGGTACTGGAAGGCCGCAATTAGATCACCTCAAAGCCTTCTCTTTTCCAGGCTGAACAAACCCAATTCTCTCAGCCTTTCCTCATAGGAGTGCTGCTCCATCTTTCTAATCAACTTGGTGGCTCTTCTGGACTTTTCCTTCCCGTGCTGGGGACCCCAGAGCTGGAGGCGGCACTGCAGGTGGGTGTTGCTCTCGGGTTCGAATAAACACACGGAGACAGCTGTCAGGGTTCTCCAACAGGCAGAGGCCAAAAGGGAGGAAGAAGAGAGAGCCGGCCTCTGCCCTCATTTTATTTATATGTTTTCAAAACCCACCATGGATTGGAGGATGGGAATACCACCTCCTGCTGTCCACTGGTCAGCAATATTGTCTATCACATAGGTTAGGAATTCATAACAATC
>JACAXG010000200.1:255832-313770 GCA_018881555.1 Amblyornis subalaris
GCCCAGTGGAGCCAAAGCAGCCGTCTCCTCGTTCTCTCAATTCTGTCCTGCGAACAGAAGACTTAAAAGGAACAAGTTGAGCAATCCGAGTCTTTTCAGGAATTGTGACCGGGGGGGTGGCTGTGGAAATCATGGCATAAATCTGTCCAGTATAATCAGAGTCTATCAGCCCCATGTGCACAATGATGCCCTGAACGGTGGCACTGGACCTCCCCATGAGGAGAACGCTCATGCCATCACGCAAGGGACCAAAGGCATCCAAGGGGACTTTGTGCRCTGCGCAAGAGTCTAAGACGACTGTTGTCGCGGTGCAGACGTCAGTGCCTGCTGAGCCGCTGGTGCTGGCTGCAAGCCGGCCAAGCAGACCTCCATCGGCTCCGGGGATTGGGGGGATACTTCTGTCTTCACACGTCTCCCCCGCGTGCTCTGCTGCCCATTTCCCGAGCCCGAGGGGGGCCGCCTGGTAGCACGAATCACTGCCCTGCAGACATCTGCCATATGGTTTGGCTTTCCACACCGACCACAGAGGTACAAAGGACCTTTGCCCTTCCGTGCCTTTTTTCCCTGCTTCTTGMTGGCCTCTGCATTCCTCTGCTTCCACTGCCCACCCTGCAGCCCTGACCAGACCGGCCAGGGGGCGGCAGCTACGGCCACCACTTTAGAAGTAGTGAGATCCAACTGTGCACAGGCCTCTATCATTTGAGGTACAGAAGGTTCACCAGGAATTGCTCTGATCAACTTTCTGCACTCAGCATTACAATGAGTCTTGGCAAGGTACGTAAGAAACATCACCCTTGCACTGTGATCTTTTACCTGCCTCTCAATAGAAGCTGTAAGTCTCTCTGTGAACTGCAAGAAGGATTCACTGTCCCTCTGTGCAATGTATGCAAAATCTTCTGCTGGAGAGGACAGTTCGATGGTCAGGACCAGTGCTGCCATGCCTACCTCTTGGCATTGGTCCAACACCGTGCCATCCAAGACAACCTGCCTGCGAGCACCAGGTCAGGACGTCAGGTCGTCAGGACGTCAACACCAATCCCTCGTCTTGGGTCTTGCTGGCCCAGCGTGGCATTCTGCTCTGCCGTCCTAAGTGCCAGCTGCTGCCATTTCATCTCAAATACATCATATTGCAAAGGCGGAAAGAGCACTCTAGCCAGAGACCAGATGTCATGAGGCGCTAATGTGGAGGAAGCAAGGATTCTGAGACGTTGCATGACCTCAGTGTGCCCCAGACCATATTTGCCAACTGTCTCTCAGAGCTCTAGCAGAGCCTGCCATGGTAGAGCCTGATGCGTGTTGCGTGGAGACCCAGCTATTATGGGAAAAGCCTGAAGTCCACCTGCTGGGTCRGCAGCACCTGCTGCGTCCTGTTCCYCAGCATCCACAAGGGCATCAGCCACCTCAGGGCTGGGAGATCTGGCTTCACGAACCAGCGGGCGGTGTGCTTTTGCACGGTCGCTCATGTCCTCTAGCTTCGCTTTCACCTCCTGCCAAAACCTCGCCTGATCCCGAGGGCGTACGGTGACGCCGCAGGGCGGTAAGGTCCATAGAGCAGCTGAGGAGGAGCCGCCAGCCCGAGGTCCGAGGGGGGGGTGTGTGCGGTGACTTGCCAGCCGTGTCTCCACCTGCGCCAAAAACAAACAGCAGGGGGGGCATGCCTGCCGCCGCTCCGGGATCCGTGGGATCCCGCGGAGCCGCGGCGGCGCCTGTCGGCACCTGGCCCCGGCGCGTTTGAACACCGGCCGCCCCTCTTGGAACCTCGGCGGCGCGTGGGGCCGCCGCCGGCGCCGCCGCCTCCCCGGGCTCAGCCGCAGCCCCTGGCCGCGCCGGCCCAGCCGCCACTTTCGGCTGTGGGAGGCGCCCGGGTGCTTTCCCCGCCGCCGCCGCACCCCCTGCCGCCGCCGCCGCCGCCTCCTCCACCGCCGCGTTCGCGGGCGGGGGGAGGAGCGGCGTCCGGCCGGCTCCCGGCTGCCCCTGCAGAGAGGGGGGGGTGCCGCCTCCGCCGCCGCCCCCGCCCTCGCCGCTTTCGCGGCCGGGGGGGGAGGCGGCACTCGGCCGGCTCCCGGCCGCGCTTGCAGAGAGGSGGGTGGCTGGGGGCCGGGCGAGACCTGACGGCCCCGCGCCAGCCGGGGGGGGCGCGCAGCCTCGGAAATTGCCCCGAGCAGGGTACCACCCAGCGCCCGCAAGCCAAGCTCTGGCACGCCCCACTCCGATCGGGGGGATCTGTCCACACCGGCGGGCGGTGGCTCAGCCAGGTCAATRAGATCTCCTGCCTCAGACGCGGCAGACACAGATTCTGCCGGTGCCGCCTCCTCYGGGCCGGCAAGGGACCCACCCGCGGCTGCTGCTTCCTCCTCATCGGATGGAGCTGGGGAAGGCACGAGTTGGACCTGGGCCACCCCGGGGGACTACCGAGTCCAAATACCGCAGTGGGGGCATTCCGCTGTGACAATGGCGTGCGCCAAAGGGTCCACCCCCTCCCCCTGCACCGGGAATGCACAAAGGAAGGGACAGATGCCTCCGCTTGCCCCGTCCCACAGCGCGGGGTGGGGGGGATCAGCACTGCCAGGGTCCTGGCGTCCGAGGGCAGGGGGAAAGGCTTCCCCTGCGCTCCCTGAGGCCAGCCCGTCCTCGGCACCGTTCCAGTTCTCCCCCTCCGCCCCGGCCTGGGCCAGGAGAGAGGACTCGGGAGTCATCTGAGACCCAGACCCGTCCTGAGACCTGGGCTCTTCCTGCCCATCCCCCGCCTCCTGTTCGGAGAGGGCTCCCGGCTCATCAAGGGAGCCCACGGGAGTGGAAGCACCCGACGAAGTGCTACTAATAGCAGCATTGACTTGTTTCCAAGAAATCAACAACGCAGCCATATCTAGCTGGAAATCCAGAGCCAGGCAGCCAAGAATGGCTCTGCCTAGCTCAGCCCAGGAGGCCTTGGAGAGCACATGTCCYGGYCYTGTGAAAAGACCTCTGTCTYTYCCMAAAWAGTACAATTTCTGCAAGTCCGVTSCAGGCACCAGAACATTAGCTGTTTCTAAAGCTACTTCCAAAACTTGCAATGCCAAGGCATCGCATGACAAATTCGTGATCTCCATTTCAAACGGCCCTAACTACCCGGGGAGAAAACCCCCTGACAACTTACGAAACCGTACGGGCCAACCAGATGTTGCTCTTGGGTTCGAATAAACACACGGAGACAGCTGTCAGGGTTCTCCAACAGGCAGAGGCCAAAAGGGAGGAAGAAGAGAGAGCCGGCCTCTGCCCTCATTTTATTTATATGTTTTCAAAACCCACCATGGATTGGAGGATGGGAATACCACCTCCTGCTGTCCACTGGTCAGCAATATTGTCTATCACATAGGTTAGGAATTCATAACAATCTTTGTCGTTAGGTCAACAATTCGTGTTTACACAAAAGTGCGTGAGAAACTATTTCGCTGAACCAAAAACACTGCACATCTGAAGAACTGCAAAATGCAGGGCCACAGGTGGGGTCTCACCGGAGGGGGAAAATCACCTCTCTTGCCCTGCTGCCCATTGTGCTTTGGATGCAGCCCAGGATATGGTTGGATTTCTGGGTTTCAAGCACACATTGCAGGCTCATGCTCAGCCTCTTACCGACCAGCACCCCCAAGTCCTAATACAAGACTACTCTCTGAAAGTCAGCATAATATGTGATGCTTTGACAAGGAAACAGTGTTTCCAATCACACCTTGAATTCCAGATGGTAGTTCAAAAAATTTAGCTGATAAAAACGCAAAACAAGTTATGAAGGTATGTATTTAATTATGTTTTATGTCTGGAAGAATATGCTCTTCCGAAATTGTCTTAACTGAAGACTAATAAACATAAATTCAATTTACTTAAAAAGTGGTTCAGAGGAAATTATTCTAAAACCTGCAGTATAACATGGTGAATTTGAACCCTGAGAAGATGCATGGAGATCAGCTGTGTTCGAAGACGAAATCTACTGGTCTGTAGGCCCTGTAGATCAGGTAAAACTGGAACAAGGTGAGAAGGGGCACTTCAGAGATTACATGTAGATCTACACAGAAAAAATCTGTAATATTAAACCACAATTTTTTTCAAACATGCATTAAGAAGTGGTGAATATTACAATAAAGTAATGCTAATTTAAATAATGTACTGTCTTATGAGTAGGAAAATATTGTTGTGTTCTAACCTATATAATAAACAGGCTCATTTTTCTTTGTGTATGACCTAAGTACTGGTGTTATTTTTATTCATTTCTGCTTTAATCATGTTACAATTTTAAAATTACAAAAATAAATCTTCATCGGTTGGAGTGTCTACTTTCATACAACCCCATAGTTTTAGTTACCAAGAAAAAGAGTAGAATTTATTAAATGAGTTGAAGGTTATACCATTGAACATCTATGTACTTCTGAAATTTTACTTAATTTAACTGAAGGCAGATCTCTCCATGTATGTGGAGAGCAAAGTGCTTGAGCTCTGTTCCTTCATACAGTTTTATGAAGTTTGAACTGAATTTGTATATGGTTTTTAGTTCAGATGGAAAGTAAAGCAAACAATGATCTCACTACCTAATCCTTTCATATAGAAAAAGTAAGAAATTTTAGGTAGCTTAAAATAAGAATACATGTGAGACAATTGGTAACAAAAGAGATCAAATAAATTATTTCTAGGTAAACATATGGAGATTTAACACTATAAGCTGAGCTGAATCTCTTTGATTCAAGATCACCAACATATTAAATACATTCTGCTTTTCAGTTAGTGTGTGATGAAATATTTCTTCAAATATGCAAATCACTGTTCTCAAGTGATTCACTTATCTTTTAGGAAATACAAGCATTATATGAAACCTGCCTGTTTAGGAATGACAAAATGTGAGTTTGTTTTGTAACTCTCAAAATTTATTGTATGACTCACAAAACTTACTATACAAATTGCTTTGACACTTAAAATAAGTATCATATCCTCTTCCCCTTTGTGCAAAGAAATACAGAGAGTCGCTTTTAACATGGGAAAGATAAAAAAAAATTGATTGCATATTAATAAAATATAGACACAAACTGAGAAAAAAAATAAAGTCTTCATTTTTTTTTTTAAACTTTGATTTCATCACTATGGAAATGACCTTGCAATTTAGACTGTGTAAAACGTTGAACAACCATATCTGCTTCTGCTTACATATTAATCTTAGTCTTATAATGCCATTGGTGTCACATATTTAATTCATGCATCTAATGCAGATATTATGCAGCGTAGTGTTTTGAATGAGTTCACTGGATTTATTTTTCTACAAAGTCTTAGACTGTATTAATGCAATAACCTTTTATCTTTAAATGTGAATATAGCTATGACAGATCTGTGTTTGCAAAACACTTGTGGTGAGCTCACTTTAAGTAGTGGTTAGGAAGCAAATTTAAGAAATTTTCCTTTCAGCAGCTTCACACAGATCACAGTACAGGAGGTCAGGAAGGTTAAAAGAGAAAATGCCACAAAGTCTCTTCAATGGATTCAAAGTAACATTTTATTTATCTTTACAGCCACTTCTCTTGCGGAGGGTCTTCAAAAAAATAAAAAATAAAAAGTGATCAAATTATCGAGTTCTTGCAATAATTTCTCATGTCCTTCCTGGAGAGTCCATACCTTCCCTGGAAACATTAATGTTTCCTAACAAGAGACAGTATAACTTAATATTCTTCACACTGTCTCTTGAAAGACAATAAGACATATAAGATACTTAAGGTGAATTATCCATTTTGTTGTTTTTTTTCCTCTTATTGTTTTGAATGTACACATACAGATACGCACCTTCTTTTTCACAAAGGCTGCTTTTTACATATCACAACCGGATGATGTACTAAAGAATTAGTTGATTCATTCTTTCCCCCATTGGTAGAGATAGATTTCATACAAAACCAAGACCTTCCATTTATGAAAATAGTACAAAATTTCAGTGTGACTAGAATTCGGAAAATGTTGTAAAAAAAGAGTATGAATGTTCATTAATTTGGGAAACTAACTTCCTCTTGGGGTTCACTTTCTCTGTTATTAACAATAAATTGCTTTTGTAGGAGTGTTTCTAAGAAGTGAATTAAGAAAAAAAAGTAAAAGTGGATTAGTAACTCATAATCAATAACTAGCACTCACATATTTATACTGCAAATCTCACTTCAAGACTTACACTCATCCGTTCTGGGAGCAGAATAAACACATTCAGTGAACCATACAGAGAACAGAAATTGCCAGAAAAATAGGTATATGAAGAATGAATTCACTGGAATAATGCAGTAAACCTGCAGTAAAACTTCAGCGAGGTAACAAACTGAAAAACCATAAAATCAAAGAATCATGGGGTGGTTGAGGATGGAGAGGACCTCTGGAGATCATGTATTTCAACATCCTTCCTCAAAACAGGGTCAGCTAGAGCAGCTTGTTCAGTGCTGTGTTGATCTGCTCTTGACATTCTCTGAAAATAAAGACTCCAGTTTCCTTGGGCAACTTATTCCAGGGTTTGATCACACTCACACTAAAAAAGTGGATTTTTTTGTATTTCAGTTTGTGTCTAATACCTGTTGTTCTTTCACTAAGCACTACTGAGAGGACTCTGGCTCTTTAATTTTTAGTCCCCCATCAAACATTTATATACATGGATAAAATTCCCCCAGAGTCTTATCTCCTTCAGCTCTCTCAGCCTCTCTCCATATGACAGAAACTCCAGTCCCTCAGAGATCTTCATGGGCTTTCACTGGACTTGCTCCAATGTGTCCTCCATGTCTCTCTTCGACTCAGAGCCCAGACTGGACACACCACCCCAGATATTTCTCACCAGGACTGAGCTGAGGGGAAGGATCATCTTCCTCAACCTGCTGGCAACCTATTGTAGTCTAACAGGCAGGTGCTAATCTTTGCCACGGGAGCATATTGCTGACTTGGGGACAACTTATTGTCCACCCAAATCCGTGGTCTTTTCCTGCAGAGCTGCTTTCCAGCCAGGCTTCCTCAGCCTATATCAGTTAGGGGGATCTTTACTCTTCAGATACAGGACTTCAAAATTCCTTTTGTTGATTTCCATGGTTTTCCTACCAGTCCATTTCTGCAAACTGTTGGGATCTTGAACTGTAGGACTGGACTATCAGCCACTTCTAAAGAAGCAGGTCAGTTTGCTGAGTTTGTCTTATGTTTTCTTAGGGTATATGAAGGATAAGAAATCAAATGTTAAGCCAATGAAAACTTTACTGATTTGGAATCACTGTCTTTTTTCCTTTGATCATTATCTAATTGCTATAAAAGGTATTTTTACAAAAGGAAAAAAAAAAGATAGATAGATAGATAGATAGACAGATAGATAGATAGATATTATTACTGGATCTCACAGATGTTTAAGATCCCTGTCAACAATGCATGCATAATAAGATGTTTCATATTCATGTGTTTATGCAAATATGCCACACAATTAGATCCGTAAGTAGCATTGCCGCTAACACTTTGCTTTCTTCGAGCCTGTCTCAGTATGAATATGATCCAGTACAAGTGTGGAGTTCAATATGTTTTACAAGCAGACAGACTTTGCATCATTTAACTGACTCAGGTAACTGGATATTTTCGATGGTCACATGGAAGTGTTATGCTTTCTGGAACATTTTAGTTTTACTTCAAAGTTGCTTATTTGCATGAGTTGTTGTTAGCTGACCAAAATAAACATTCAGTCTCAGCTAAGATATTCAGCTAAAAAATATTAGCAATTTATGCTAAGATAACAAGGAGCACTTCCAATCTCCCATGTCTGCGTGAGTGCCACGGCTAACGCTCAAATTACATTTTCCCACTAGTTTTCTGGTTTCCATGAGAATAAAATCCATACATGGAGCAGTAGAAATTTCTAAACATCACTCTTCCAAATATAAAAGTCACGGTGACTACAAGGAGCATTTATAACTTCCCTCATAGGTTCAGATCTTTGTTTTCTTTCTGGCCACTAGCATTTATTACTTTATTTTTTGTTGTGATAAGAACTCAATTATGAGGGCTCAGTAAATTTAATTGTAAACCCTGGCTCACATTTCTCATTATCTTCCACCTGAGGATATAGTCTAGCATGGCAGAAAGAGATAAGAAATAGACAGCATATCTAAAAATCTTTCATATAAAGACTGACATCCACATTTTAGGCATCAGATAATGGATGTTTTTAACTGATGCTTGTAAACAAGTTCTTGAGGCTACTCTGTAAATGCTGGGAACCTCCACTATACACTCTCTAAACCTTAATCTAAAGTTACCATCAGTATTCACAATGATGAAATTGTCTCAAAGTGATGCATACTTGCCAAATGCTTTGTTTCTATTTATGTGGCTAAGATGGTCAGGGATACCGTCAAGTGAAAGTGACAATGACAGAAAAGAAGTTAGCAGAGAGACTGAGGAAACTGCTCTAGATGTATGATTTACAAACTTGAATATAATTTTGGAAAACTTTTCTAGTACCAGATAATCTGCCTGGAGTCTTCCATGGTGTGAGGTAAAAGCACTGAAATCCAATTCTGGGCATGCAAAAATGATTCAAAAGCATGTTCAGTCTCTGACAGAAGAATTCTCTTAATATAGAAAGCATAAGAAACGTTTTCAAAAGCAACAAGGGCATTTGTTAGTTTGCATATAACAGATTTTGTCTTCATAACTAGGTGAACTTCATGTCGCAGATGACTTCTTTTACTAATGCATTATACAGGAAAAAAGCCATTTGTGTGTGACAAATACTAGGACTAAAACCAAAAAAGGTAAGCCAGGACTGCAACGTTTTTTCCCCAATTGAATATAGAAGAGGGAGTAAAAGAATGAAACAAGCTGAAATGAACTGTTCTAGCAAATGATCTTGGGACAATGCATGCAGAAATTGTAGGCTTATATGCAATAATTGATATGAAATATTTTTATGAAACACAACTTCCAGAAAGAAAGTACATACTGCACTTTTATTTTCATTATTTCTAAATTCAGGTAACAGAAAACATAAATTTGAAGTACAGAATTGTAAGCAAAGAAATAATCTATGACAGATATGACACACTGATTTGAGTTTTTACAGATTACACACATAATTTTACTGGTAGGAAATTAGAAATATTGCAAAATGTTATGACTTTAAACATATTAAATCCAGAGTATCTGTGATGTAATATTTTGAAGAAACCAATAATGATATTATTAGACTGATATTTGAAAAGTCGAAAAGTCAAATTCAAGTTCCTCTTTAATGCYGACAAATTATGGCATATCATATTTGAGAGGAGTTCTGCTTAACAAGATAGTTTATCAGAGTCTCATAATTAGATTACCTAATTGAAGAACTTTAGTAAAAAAAAAGGTTTTGTAAACTTGTATATACGCAGCATCAGAAGTGAAAGGTATTTATATCCACAAGATATGCAAATTGCATTTAAAAGCAAAAGGCAGCAATACTTGATAGACAGGATGTCCTGGTTTAACCCAGCTAGTGACTAAGGACCGCGCAGAAACCTAGTTGCTAGTTCATCAGCGAAAGCATCTGACTTTTGCTTTAGTATCTTCCGTGCAAGTATCATGCCTACACTGAAGACAAGCAGCAGTCAGAGAAGTCATGGCAGTGCCTGACTGCAGGCAAAGGAGCATTTAAGCTTTGATCGGTAAAAGCTATGCCAGGGCAACTTTGCCAATCACCTCTCTTCTGATGTGCTCATGCAGAGTTCCCGTTGAGGGTATTTCGCAAGCATTGCATTCTGGTTCCAGTGAACTGGAAATAGATTCATGCAAACTGTGGACAGCTATTAATCTGCTGAGGCTTGACAAAAAATCTTCAGTAGCAAGGGTTACCTTACGTTCCGCTGGTACATATTTCTAATTTATGTTTTTGTCACTCAGGAAGCCTTTGAGGAACAGCATTTCTTGCACAAAGGAACTGGCATGGGATTGCATTATTTTTTCCTTTTTGTTGATTTTATTCCAACAAGCTCAGTAAAACTTGAAGGGGTCAGGGATAGGCTTTACAAAAAATTAAGGGTCTGCTTTTTTTTGTGATGCCTAAGCATATCATGTGAAAGGAGCTATACCCCCTGAAACCATGGGAATGTCTTACAACACAATATTCAGGAAAAGGCATTTCTGTGCTGATTGCTCCTCATAGTCTCTTCTACAAATTCATCCTCTTTTTTTCCTTTTAATAGCAAATCTAGACATCTGGAACTTTTAAACCAATTTAGTTACTTAAACAAAACATCAAAGTTCCATTTTTTTCAGGGGTTGAGCAATACTWGTTATTTATCAGTACCCAGCCAATACCCAGTCACAAGATTATTCATTGCAGATTATATATTGTATTTTGGGATAATGCCCTTAATATTTTTTGTATGCTAAAAATGATATTAGTGAATAGAGTCAGAGGAGTCATAGTTCTCTACCTTAATGTTAAATTTTATTTTTCCTCCTTTCCTTTCCCTCACAAGTTAAAACCAACATCTCTGTGTCAAGAAGGCTTGCTGTCAGCAGTCTGCTTCATGGGTGTCAAGAGTGGCACATAGGTACACTGTGAACAACAAATAACAGAGTTGAATACAGGAAGTTAAAACTTTTCAAGGAAGCAAAAGAATGGTGACAAAATTAGAGTGACAAAACCAAAGTGACTGATAATCTTGTTTTTCAGAGCCATAATACAGCCCACAAACAAAGAAACAAATATATTTCAAGTTTTGTCATTATGTAACATATATATTTTTGAGTAAAATATTAACTGAATGGTTCAATAATTTCCTTCGTAAATCAGTTACAAGTGACTACCAAATGCCTACCTTTGTGTAATGTGCAAATCCTTTCACAGGAAACAAAACTAGAGTGAAAAGAAGAAAAACAATTAGTCCAGCATGGATGGAATGGATAAACACTGGGACACAGAAAGGCTGTCCCAAGTTACAAAGCTGCAAGAGAAAGGGCTTATGTGTCAACATAGCCAAGAGGTTTAAAAAGGTGTTTCATTCTGTTGGTATTATTCAGAAAACAAGCAGTTAGAATATATTTTATGTATTTTGTTTGGCAATTACATAAGTCCATAAATGTCCAAACTAATCTTCTGAGTTCTATATGGAAATAAAAAACAAATTCACTGTGCTAGAGCTGATACTAATTTAGATCTTCATCAAATTATTTCCTCCTTTATTTACGTTTAGCCTTCAGACAGGTGTGTGATAAACTGCACCCCCACTTTTGTAACAGATAAGATCTTGTCAGACTTTTCAGATGAAGAGAAAATTGTTGAGTGTACATACACTTGGTGAAAATTATGAGAGAGTTGAKGGTGGTAAAGTGAGAAAAAAGTTAAGATTGTGAGGTGGCAAGTGGCAGAAGAATACCATTGGCTTCACAAATGGAAAGTAAGGTAAGAAAAATATATTTTCCACTTCTGGTTCTTCACAGTGAATTTATATTCTCTTTCAGTTTTAGATCATCTCAAAAGAAGTCTATGCTATTAATTCAGGTTGGGATTTTACACAGTCTGTGTTGGCTTATGTGTGCTTTCATTAGGAGCAGTGAAAAGTTTACTCTTCAACTCAATCAGCCTTAAAACATTCTTAACTGCTCTTGAAAATCTTCTGGTAGGTTACCTTAAGGATTTTCTACAATTGAAACCAAATCCAAAGGTTTTAGAGTAGAAATACTTAACTCCTTGTAATAGCCCCCCCACTAAGTCCACTTGCCAATATGCTAGTAGTATCACCTCAATACTTAACAGTACTGGAGAAAAGAACTACATTATGCAGAAATATCATGCTTTTTGAGACATAATCTACATACTAAAAGAGATACACAGGGTTTTTTGGTGCTGGTCTGGTTGTTGGAGGGAGTTTTTTCATTTTTTTTGTTGTTGTTGTTTTGGTTTGGGGTTTTGCTAGTTTGGTTTGGTTTTTTTCCCTGAGTTAGTTTTTGTTCCTTTTTATTTTATCAAAGAAAACAAACTCAGGT
Source organism: Amblyornis subalaris (assembly GCA_018881555.1). Taxonomy (NCBI): domain Eukaryota; kingdom Metazoa; phylum Chordata; class Aves; order Passeriformes; family Ptilonorhynchidae; genus Amblyornis; species Amblyornis subalaris. Next base: position 267,809 of record JACAXG010000200.1, read on the forward strand.
TCATTCAGTCCTTTGTTTAAAACAACTCAGGATTCTATTTGTGCTTTTCACCATATATATATGACAGTCACTCAAATACATTGTTTTATGAATGCAGTTTCAACCTCTGACCAAGAGAAGACCTCTGACCTACAGAATATAGTCTTACATCTCAGGAAGAAAACCTAATTTTTTGAAAGCAGCCAGCAGGCAAGGAAGGGGAGAACTTGTGGAGGTGTTCGCTTCTACTCTGTACGCTTAAAAGACCTTTATTTCTTTATTAGTACTGTTCTGATAGGAAATGCATATCTGTTCCAGGGAAAACATGAGGTATAGCCAGTCAGGTGTCCTTACCACTAGGATACTTCCCTCATGTCTCTGTTGTCAGTATGGTTCTTGAATTTTGGGCTACAACTAGCTTTTAGTGAAGATTTCTCATGACCTGCTGCCTACAGTACCCTCGGATGATTCCACTGTGTAACTAGAGAGCAGAAGGCAGGCAACATCCCTGCAACAGCAGTATTTCCCTTCATAAGATTTTTCCTAGTAGTCTAGGCAGACGGACCTCTGAGAGAATGGAGACACTCAGATTTCCCATTGTTCCCTGTACTCATAAGAATATGGAATTTGTACCTTGAGAAACACTTAACCTGTTCCCAGAGGTTGTTAACCTAGTCCCAAGCACTTGAAACTTTGGTGACAGGCATCTAAGCCAGACAGATCTCTTTCTACCCAAAGAACTCACCACATTAATTTTCCAGACACAGCATTCCTCTGCAAACTTTGAAAGAGATGGCACAATTGGAGAAAGCATCTACATGGGTTTAAACAACTGTTTCTTAATAGTTACCTTTGATTTATTATACAATCCATTTCTAAAATATTTACACTATCTATTTTGCCATTAACATGGAGGATGTAATGAAAGTGATCGTAGCAATTTAACAGTATAAATATCTTTTAATCCAAAGCAACTGTTTGAGAATGAAGAAATAATTGCCAGCCAGGTGCTTGCTTAATAGTTTTGTTAAATACCATGTAGACAAGACTCCAAAAAATGTTTCAAGCAAAAGCTAAAATTGAAGAATTAACCCTCCTGACACAGTTTTTATTGGGTGAAAAAATTACTTAAGCTATGTAATTCTATGAATAAGTTTTCTCCTGTGCATTCTTTCCCCAGGCTTTAGCAGGAGAAATTAACTCTACACAAACCCGCACAACTACATGAAATTTTACTAATGAATGTTTTGTTTAAMGTTTGTGTTGATCTGATGCAACTTGAGGCTAAGCCCAGCATTTATTCACAGCAGAAGACTGTCCTCATGTTCAAAAATTCCCTTCAACCTATAGGGATTTTATCCCCACTTTGTCATTCCTCTCCGTATTAATTTCTCTTCAGAAAATAATTAATGTTCTTTCACTTTTAATTTCTGTTCAGAAACTTTTGTCCCACTAAAACATCTTTGACTGAGAAGGCATCTTGTCTCAATAACATAAAAACGTTTGGAGAATCCTTTTCTCACATAGTAGGTAGACCAGAAAATATCCCAGCTGGGAAGATGCAGATGGTATATGTAGTATAACCCAATTGTTATGAGTTGTACTTAGAAAGTTTGCAGGTGTTTGCGGAGTTAGCTATTCATACTAGGTGTTGCTTTAGTGTTGCTATCATTTTTTCATAATTTTTACTGATTTTAATAAATCTAATCATGGAACTAGAGCTATCATATCTCATTTTCCGTAAAGTTCTTCAGTGTATGAAAAGCAAGGGAATGGCTGAGCTCAGATTTCTCCAGGACTGATTTCTGTTTCTGTTCCAGCATTCTACTTGACATAAAAGCAAGAAAAACATTTTGCTTTTAAATAGTATCATGTATATACTGTTCATTAAGATACTTTTTTCCCAATCAATTTGTAATTATTTCTAAATAATACATGGGAAATAAAAAAAAGTGGAGTTTTCTGAAAGAATTTTGAAACAGCTGTGACTATGGAATTAAGTTTAGGAAAGAAGTAGTTGAAAGAGGGTAGGTTTAGATTAGATGTTAGGAAGAAATTCTTTATTGTGAGAGTGGTGTGGCACTGGAACAGGTTGCCCAAAGCAGCTGGGGATGCTTCATCCCTGGAAGTGTCCAAGGCCAGGTTGGATGGGGCTCTGAGCAACCTGGTCTAGTGGAAGGTGTCCCTGCCTATGGCACGGGGGTTGGAACTAGATGATCTTTAAGGTCCCTTCCAATCCAAACAATTGTATGATTCTATGATATTCACTATTATTTAATTTACCTTCTGAATGTGTGCACTAGGCTGCTAATTGCCATCTTTAGACAATATGCACGATAACTTAGTTCAAGATCTTTAAAAGCCTCTCAGTTTTCAGTTATCCACTTTTCTCAAGATACAGAAAGCACCTTCCACTAGAAACCAGGTAATTTCTCAGCATCTTGAAAAAGATGTATTTCTTTCTGCATTACTTTTGAAATCTGTCAGACATGTCATCTCCAGTATTATTATGCCATCAGTTAATTCAAAACTTAATGATTTTCCTCCTGATATATGTTAGGACAGTTAGCAGAGGGGAAGAAATTGCATTGAGCTGTATTTTACTATGAGGCATGGGAGCAGACCTCAAAACATATATCAAAAGCCTGTATTATCCTAACCTAGATAAATACCATAACTCCTAGATCTACATATGGATTCAGGAGAACTATATATTCTTTTCTCTTCCACATAAGAAACATACATTCTTCACAGCTTTTTCATGTATAAGCTATAGACTCTTCATTCAAGTACATTTTTGAGAATTAAGAAATGCAGATTTAATTCCTACAGAGAGAAATGGAAGCTATCGTTAAGAATAGAGCACATAATGCTTTACAGTTTTTGCCTTTAGCTCCTTTTGCTTCAGTTCTACCTCCTTCAAATGTTGTGAGAATTATTACAATAAATATAACTAGTTACTCAGGTGCTGTTATGAGAGGGCCTTATATACAGACTACTAAAATGGATAGGTTAAAATTAAACACTCCTCTACTTCCTAATGATGTAATTAGAAAGCTTTTAAATTTAAATAAAACACCACTCAAAGTGCCTATCTCTGGCTTTCTCTGTGACCTAGAAGACACATTACTGTGGAGGTCATTAAGAACCCAATGAATAAAAATGGGAATAAGAAGAAACCAACCAGTGCTGTAAATATGAATGTGTATTCCTCTGCCACATGTCTTCATTTAAAGGATTTCATGTTTCTTCTCCAGCAGTCAGAAAACATAGTTTCTGTTATGCTGATAACTTCCAAATCCTCAACAAAGTAAAATCATCTATTCTCTCAATCTATGTTCACCTTATGATAATGTGATAATTATGGCCTACAAGTAACTGCACTTTCACTGTGGCAGCAGAGATTGGGGCAGATCCAGGTAATTTAATCTCCTGTATTTAAAAAAAAAAAGAAGAAGAGGAAAAGAATATTAAAAAACCCTCAGAGTACCAGAAGCTGTGTTTTTGTTAGCTATAAGGCTGAAAAAAATTTCATGGTAGGAGAAGTTCCACCACTTAGGCTTTCAGTAATGCTGCTTTGAAGTCAAAGACAACTGCTGCAAATATAGTGCATCTTGCTCTCTTATTCTTGCTGAGCTGTAATATAACAATGCATAAAATCTTCTTGTCACAGTGTATCTTACAGAACTATGATTTCCAGCTTTCAAGCTTTTTCTTTCATGTAAGATAGCTGTAAAACACATTTGTTCTGAAAAAGAAGGTGGCTGCGGGAAGGACATCTTTTCTATACTTGAGCAGAAATATAGGGAGCAAAATCTATTGGCAGACTACGTGTAAAATACTGGGGATTTCCAAGTCAAAATTGAGTGCCTCATTATTGGCCTGATTTTGTGCATATTTTGGGGAGTAACTGGTTGTACTGGGTTTTCTTGGGTTGGTGTTAATTTTCTTCATAGCAGCTTATATGATTCTGTGCTTTTGTAACTGAAGCAGTGTTGATAACAAACCAATGTTTGAACTGTTGCTGAACAGTTGCTGAACAGTGTCAAGGCTTTTCCTGTTTCATACTCTACACATTCCACCCTCTCTCTCCATGAGTGGTCTTGGGGTAGGCAAGAGCTTGCAGCGGACACAGAATTATAGATATTTTTAACATAGGGTAGTTAGACATAGCAGCCTTCTGGATCTTTGCCAACAAATTCATTTTGACATGGCCAAAAGGGGAGTTAGAAGTTTGGACCAGGAATGAATGCCACACGTACAGAATCAAAACATTTATAACAGAGTCCAGAAAGGATTTAGTGGGAAAAAAAGCTGAAAACAGAGTAATGATGCACAACGCTTTTGCAAAAAGGACTAGTATCATTCACAGAGGGATAAATGAGGGAAGTAAGGTGATGTTTGGCACTACTAGTGGAATCGTGTATACAGCTGTGTTGTTGCTATTCTTAAAAAGAAAAAAATTGTTATTATTAAAAGAGACTTTATCTTATCGTAACCAAACCCAGTAACTCAATTAAGTGCATAAGCATTTCCACAAGAAAGAGTAGCGTGTACTACAAGAGTTTGTTATCTAGCAGACAAGAACATAACAAAAACCAGAAAAAAAACCGAAGTCAGATAAGTTCAAGGAACACTCAGAACAGTTACTCGTTAGAATACATCACAAAGAGAAACAAGCTCAATTTTCATATCTTGATGTCTTCAAGTCAAAACTGGATTTCTCTCTGGAAGATGTACTTCCATCAAACACAAATTACTTGTTTAAGATTGGAGTAAGTGGAATTTTATATTCTGTGACCTAGTTGCATTTCCCATTGCAAAATCAAATAAGCACCAAAATTGTCCTACTAGATATAGACTAAGAAAAGACATCAGCTCTAAATAACTAAACTATTTTTGCTTTTTGTATTGCGAAGCTACTCACCAGCTTTCCCAAGACTATTTTCAGTGTCATCTCTGAAACTTGCATTATTGCACTATTTGAGATAGTATCACAATTTTTTCTTTGCTATTTGAATGTACTGAAAAATTTTTTTAAAGAAACGGCTCCATAAATGTCTTTTTACTGACCCCTATGGTACGTTGAGAATTCCTTCTTTTAATGGTTTGACCATAAGTAGATCTTATGCTACATGAACTGATCTTGGCTTTCAGATTATTAAAAATTTAGATTTAGTCAAATGTCACTCTGTTTTCTCTACTGTAATGAGTCTGGTGCTGCTAAGACTGAGGAACCATATAGATGAAATCTTGTGAACTTCCTTGCTTTTGTCACTCATCCTGATATATGTGTGTCTTCTAAATGGTATGATAATTCAATGTAGCTGCAACTCATTAGTATTCAAAATTTGAGTTTTGTAAATTCTAGATAATGTGACACCAAAGTGAGAAAGTCTGTTGGAAAATTGCCTGCTAGGGCTTAATGCATTCCTAATACTTAAGAAAAAACTTTCTTTTAATGACAAAATCTTCTAAATTAGTTGTTACGGTGTTATAACAGTCATGGGTGGAATTCAACTTTGGGTAAACATAGATGTCCTATAGCACCATGTACCTGAAATATTTGTCACTACAAAGACCATTTGTTTCCTGTAAGTCTTTGGGTAAGTCTGCCAGTCATGACAGTAAATGGATGTGCTTACATACCTGAGTCACTCATAGTGCTTTCATTCATAATTTCTTTTAATGTATACTGGATCAGCCTGGCTTGGTGTTGTATTTTAGATTTTTTACTAATACGGTGTTGGTAGCACAGCAGTGTTTTAACTATTGCTGAGTAAAGGGTTTTTATGTTTCCCACTCTGCCACCAGCAGTCTGAGATAGACAAGAGGTTGGGAGGGAGCACAGCCAGGACAGCTGGCAAAAACTGACTAAAGGGGTAATCTATACCATATGACGTAAAGTGCAATAAAAATGGAATGAGGTTTGGGGGGAGGTGTGGGGTGTGCAAAGGGGAATTTTTTCAAAGTAGCCATTGCTCAGAGACTGGCTGGGCATTGATCTGGTGGTGGGAGGTGATCTTTTACATCATCTGGGTTTGATTGGGTTTTATTCCTCCTTTACTTCTTAAGCTGTCTTTATTTTGACCTATGACTTTTTAACACTTTTGCTTTTCCACCTGCTGCAGGGGCAAGTGAGCAAGCAGGTGGTCAGTGCTTAGGTGGCAGCCAAGGTAACACACCACATAAAGTCATACAGAAAAACTGCTTGTTGACATTGAAGAGTGGCAGTTTGAACTCTCTTGAGAAATGGAGTGTTCTCAGTGCCTTGGCAAATGCATCTCCAAAAGGTGAGGGCTCCTGGAGTCAGGGTGACCCTGCTATGGGAAGGGGAATTTTCCAGTTCTTAACTCGCTTACCTCCATGGACAGGAGAAAGGCAACTACAACACCACTTGTTTTTACCTAGAAACAGCCAAAAAGCCAAGTAAACAAATCACTAGGGAACAGCAGTTATCACTTTTACATCTCCGTGAAAAATTCAATAGAAACTTAAGTGTAATTCTGAATTGGCGATAATCTGTCAAACAAGGGTGTTGGAACAAAATAATTTTAGGTAAAATACTGGTATTTTGCACCAATGTTAATGGACGTGCTCAGAGTGGAGGTTTATCTAAAATTTGTCATTAACTCCATTTACTTCCAACTACAATAAACCTGAATGTAGTGGAAACCTGAGGACCTAACTCATATAAGGACATCAAAATTACAAACCTCTAAAGTGTGATAAAATAAATCCCATCCAAAATCTAAGCTTATCTATCTTCATTATCTCACATAAAATTAGCAGAAATGTGACTCTTGGGTGGCCAAAATCAACTGAGATAAATCTCACCATTTCTCTAGAAAGATCCACAGAAATATTCTTTCATATCACAGTGATATGGTACAACCCCCAAAATGTTTCTGAGTATCAATATAAAATGGTGAAAAAGTGTATGGTATGCATGGTATGTATACTACATACAGACATACACACTGCGTGGTACAGAGTAAGGCCAAAGAACCAGCCCAGCAAGGCTTTTTGACATTTTGAGCTGAGAGTCAAAATATTCCTGTCCATCTCTTTAATCATCTTTTGTTTTTACCTGGCGGGTCTCTATATTATCTATAGATGAAAACTGGGCATGTACGAAATCAAGGAAGGTAAAAATGTGATGCCTTAGTAATTCTGATTTAATACCGTGTCTTGTCAAAATTTATAAAGAAATAAAAAGGAAAACGTATGCCAAAAATCAGTTTGATATTAGCAAAATACTCAGAAGATCCTAATATGACCTCATTATCATAGTTTCTTAAAGCTCAAATCACAGAAGGCTATGAGATAAGTCACAAAACCCAAACAGGGAAAGCAATCTGGGTTAGTCTAGTTTGATTTACTCTCTGATGCAGAGGGTATCTTAAAAAAAAAGCTTGTAATATCTACTCATTTTTTTAGTTTTTCTTTAAATTTGAAATGATCCTTGAATATTGTATTATCAGGTATTTTAAGAAACTGCTCATAATTCCAAACGTTTTCATAAACAGACTTTAAATATGTAATCCTGGTAATAGTCAAATTCCCTAAAATCATTCTGTTAATGTCATTCCCATTTTAACTAACAGCAATTTTTGAGTAACCACCACTAGGCATAAATGAAAAAATACAACTTAACTATACAAATATGTGTATTTACATGTGACAGTAAAATGGGAATTAAGATAGCAAATTTTATTTTTCACAAAAAAGTTGGTAAATAATTCAGTGTAATACGCAAGTATTGTTTACACAGACACTTTAGTTGWCACTGCCCTTAAACAGAGTAGTAGGTCAAACTCTTAGCAGTCCCACAGATATGACCCCAAACTCCTACCCTTCTGCAGATTTAATCTGTGGTCTTATAACTTATTCATACAGGTATAATTACAACAGTTATAATGACAGTTATTAACCATCATTTGATATCTTTGTGGGTGTGTGGATCAGTGTTGCTTTCAAATGTCAGTGAACAATTCACATTTTTCCACAAATAGCAGCCTGTAAGCACCTTATACCCTGCCTTCCATGAGTCCAATCCCACCCTATGGGTTTTATCGTTCGTGGTCCAGAAGTCCAAGTTTTGGCATGACCCAACCCAGCATCCTCAGTTTATACCTCTGAAGAAATTGTTAAGTCGTGAAAGAGACTAAGCAGAAAGTTTATACAGGGGCATCACATAAGAGAAGAAAGGTAAAAATAGAGATCATCGGAGTAGGGATCATTAGGTTTTCGAGGACTAAAGAGGAAAAACACCACCATGGAAAGGTACAAAATGATAAAAAAAAATGGCAACTCAGCAACTTGAGTATCTGTTTCAGAGAGCAGTGCTGGATGACCGTTTTTATTCCTGACCAAACCATAACTAACTAGCAAAGACCTTTAAGATAGCTTTTTGGGACAAGGAGCATAATACTGGTTATACTAGCCACTGCTTCCCTCCTGGCTGTCTTTTTTGTGAACTAGCTAATAAAGACTTGCTTTACACTTTCAAAATGTATGTGTTCTGCTTGCAGAGTGTCCTTATACATGGCTAAAACAAGCACCTGAAGAAAATTAYCTTGATAAGAAGGTTTAACAAAGCACATTTTTAGGGTGTTTAGTGATAACAGGTTTAGGTTATRTGAGTCATTTAATCAAACTTTAGATGCCTGTAATATAGACATCTTCACTGGACAAACCTGAGGTAATTGTTTCCTTTTGAGTCAAGGAAATAAAATAAGCATTTTCAGGGTACAATTCAACTGACCTATTTTAAACATCAATCTTAGGTGAAATCAATACCGCCTTAGAAGTACCTCCTTTTCTCACTATTGACAAAAAAGGGGGCCCTAGAGGATTAGCATGGATGTAGATGTATCCTTTGAAGACATCTTCGGGTTAGATGACCTCTACTCAGCATATGTGAATCTGTATGGTTTGTTAAAATCAGCACATGTTTAGTTCGGCTCTCTGTAAGGACAGAGAGAGATTCAGTGTGAAGCTTAGGCAGATAATCTTCATTTTTAATAGATGTTTCCTTATCTTAAAGCTGCCTTAAAAAATCGAGTTTAGTAATAGGCTCAGTAGTTGAAGAAACATCTTTTTACCTATTAGTACCTCAGGAAATTACATATTTTCACTCAATCCATACCAAGAAGGCATCCTGAACTTTTTAGTTCAAGTGCTCTCCTTCATCTTATCTTATCACCCTTTCATTTGATGACAGCACCTAATTTTTCAGGCTTTGCTTCCTCACCATCCCCTTACTGCTACTGGAGTACTGAACACCATGCTCTCAACATTAACCAGATAAGGGGATGAATCATGTAGCAGGTTTTCTGATCAAGTAGCTATACACTGAAGGCAATCATAATCTGGTTAAATATGTAGTGTATCACGGAGACCTTGAATAAATATGCACTGCAGCACTATAAATCTTACCCACATGTTTAGACATACTCAAGAGTTTCCTTGATCACTTAACTCTGACTCTGGTAAACAACATATGGTAACTGTGATAGAGTATATTTTCTGTAATTGAATCCTTTTATGTTATTTCCTATGGGATCAGACACTTAAGGTCAAATTCAGAGGTGACAGACACACAATGTTGTAAATTACACACTCAGATCAATATAAAAAAAAGGTCTAAGAAGTAAAAGATCTCAGAATTTTGTCCCATGGTTATTGCCCCCTGATTATCTTAAGCATGTGTTTTAAAACAGTGGATATTACCATACCATGCAGAATGTGGGCTGTTTCTTTGTCCTTTCCCTGGAAAAATGATGAGAATGTTTTCACAGTGCAGCTATTTTTTCTGATGCTATTTTTTCTATCTAATGACTTTCCATGATGGCTCAATGCACAGGCTAGAGGCAAAAACAGGGTTGCACTGACCATGCATGGTTTTCCCCTGCATCTACCTTTTGTTCTGCTACACATTGAGGAAGGCTTAGTGTTTCAGGTTCTAACTTTGCACTCTTAAATACTTTATTTGCTAAACTATTTTATGAAAATGGAGTCTGAAATATTTTTTTTTTTTGAATGTGTTCAGCTGTTCAACTGTTTAGGCTGAAGGCTATATAACTTGGCCCTGGCCTAATCCTGAGTCATATCCTATGGGGTACGACATGAGAAGCCTCTGGTCTTAAGAAATAACACAGCAAGTTATGGATCACACCACAAGGCCTGGTTGGATTTCACAGGTGATAAAGGTGGAGTTATGTAAGAGACCATGGAACTGCAAACTGCACAGATCCCTGCAGGAGGGCATTGGGAACCTTTTGTGCAGTACAGTCTGGCAAGGTCAACAGCAGCTAGGTAACCACGTGAATAACGTGAGAACAACAACTTGACCAGGATTTTCTGTGGGAACCTATGAGGCAGCCCAGAGCTTGATCACCACAGCCTAGTAAGGACAGTAACCCAAATCTGTCATTCACACACGTAAATCCATCTGAAATTTTCTGTGGAAAAAGAGGATGCTTTCACAACAATAAAACACTCAGATGAACAGATTAGGCATCCTGTGAACAGATTATTCAACAGTATCACTGTGCCAGGTCCATTCCAGGCCCAAAGGCATCCTCATCTACTCATCACTTCCTGACACAGAATTCTTGAAAGGACCCTAATGACAGTGCTCTGTTAGCACTAGTGTTAATACTAGCACCTTACTGCTCTACTTCAGTGAATGTCATTTTCCTGCCTCACAAATCTGTGACCCCGTTTTTCTGCCATCCCTCAGTCACAGAATCACTGAGGTTGGCAGTGACTTCAGGAGGTCATCTAGAAAAATCCCCTGGTCAGATCAGGGTTCCCTAGAGCAGGCTGTTCAGGGCCTCACTGTTCACTCTTCCTCTCATTATCTCATCATTTTTTTAGTGAGGATGTTTTGGAGGATGATTTCAAAAGTGTTGCTAAGGTCAAGACAATCTACATGGACTGCTCTTCCCTTGTCCACCAAGCCACTCAGTTCATCATATAAGGCCATCAGGTTTGTCAAGCAGGATTTCCCATTCAGAAATCGATGCTGACAACTTCCAGTCGCTTCCAATCCTGTAAGTGGTTTCCAGGGTTATGTGCTCCTTCACTTTCTCAGTGATCAAATCAAGGTTGACTGGCTTGTAGTTCATCTAGTCCTCCTCCTTGCTTTCTTCCAGTCCTCAGGGAGCCTCCTCCGTCATCATGGCTTTTCCAACTCAAGAGAGTGGCCTTGCTATGATATTGGCCATCTCCCTTTACACTTATGGATGAATTCCATCAGGTCCCATGGACTTCCATCTGTACGATTTGTTTAAATGTTTCCTTTATTGATCATCAGTTCTCTATTGAAAGCAGTGCTTCATTGCTTCAGAATGTGTCTTTTTACTTTTTTTCTTCATGCACTATGTAAAAAGATTCTTTTGTAACAAAATTGGTGGTGTAAATCAAAGCAAGGATGAACCTTCCTCATTTCTTTACTGGAATTTATTGTTTCTCCTCCTCCACCTGCATTCAGCCATCAGAAAGTCCTAGACAGAAATGGAAGAGAGTACTGAACTAACATGAAGGAACAGCAGGATTACAAAGCTTGCCTCCTCTTTTATCTCTTGCAGCTTTCAGCTTTGCTGTTTTATCCTTCTGTTGACTTAAATGTTTTTAAATAACTGTTTGATAATTTGGTCGAGGTCCATGGCCTTTGATGTAGTACTTTTCTTGAAATTTCAATTTAGAGTACTGACACTCAGAAAAGATCCATTTTTTCAGTCTGCAATGTATATATATATATATATAAGTATTTAACAGCATAGGCAGTATTCATTTGCTAAATGAGATGCATATTTCTTGTTTTGTTTGTTGTTTGGTTTCGTTGGGTTTTTTTTCTGTAAAACAGCTAAGCTACAAACATTAAATGAAATTTAGACTGAAAGAGGAGTCGTCAATGCTTTGTCTCCTTGAGCTTGGGTCATTCTGAGCTTCTTGAATTCATTTGGCTAAACGATCGAAATTATAAAAATGTCCTACAGATGCTGCAATATAGTTTATAGCTTCACAATAAAATGAAATAAAAAATTAATGCTTTTTGATTCATTATCTCCTGAGAACAGTTTTCATGAGGCTATGATGAAAATTCTTTCTTTTCTATTCCGTCTGAAGAAAATTTGGAGCAGGAACAGATAAAAGCTTTAGTTCTCTATTTAATTTGACTTCTTTGGAATGTTTTCTTTCAGAAAAAATATGTGCAGACACTAAAGTTCTTCTTTTAAACACCTTGAAATATTGTGAACTGTTTCAAGATACTAAATAACAGTGACTGTAGAGCTAAGATGCAATATAACACATTGCATAAGATAATAAGTTTTCCTTTGAAGCAAAATTCATCACCAGTTCTGGAATGACTACCTTCTAGYGCCACTGAGATATGAAGTGAGAAAGTATAAAGGAAGAAAACAGCTACATCAGCTAAAGTGTTTCAGTTTACTGATGTTTTAAAATTTTACTAGCTCTTCCAACAAATCACAACTTACTGTTAAACATGTGCATTGTATTTTGATATCCTAACGTGATTTAATTACAAAAGAGGCATAACCTCCTGCAGGAGTCCTGCTTGTAACTGCTAATGAGCAAGAGGCAATAAACTATCCTTTATAAATCAATATGTGAGAAATTAAATATGATTGCTTGGACTTTGTTGACCCCATAGCTAATGGAACTATGAAAGACATGATTAATTAGAAGGGTGTTTTAGAAAGGTTAATTAGTTTACTTTTTAAATTATCTGCTGAGATAATGTGGCGGCTAAAAAAAATTCCTACATCACAAATTAGTCAATGATTTTTCTGAAGATTTGGAATAAACATATTTTGGCCAGCAGGTAAATCTGTTTATTATCTGTCAATGTTTTTCATTGGTGACAGTTTTTTTAATCTCTTCTCTTTAGTTATCACAGTAGAGTTAATCTAAGTAATAAGAATTTCAGGATAGAATTATAATTTTTAATCCTCTTAGAAGTCATTGAACTTAGTGTTGTTTCTTGGATTTTTTTAAATTTAGTTTATTAGGGAAATCATAGACCTTGACTAATATCTCAATTGGCTGGGAACAATTTAAGCAGAAAGATGGCCTATGTCATCTTACAAATGAATACATAATTTGAGTTTAAAAGTAGAGGAATCAAATAAAAAAAGAAATAGATGTAGAGAATGGAAATATTATAAAAATATTGATTAGCTTGAGAGGGAGTTTTCTTAGCTGAAATAAACACAATTTTAATGAATTTTTTTAGAAGTAATAGGGTAGATGTGAAGAGCAGTCTACCCCAAACATAAAGAGAAGTGTAGGAGAAAGCTTGAGTGCGTGTGTATGTTCAAAAGTATCTGTGAAGGACATGTCATCACAGTCAGAAAATGAGAGTAGTAAAGATGAAATTATATTTGATGATACACTAGCCCTACTTTCAAGGGCTAGTGAAAACCCTTGGAAACAAAGATAAGCACTTCATGTTTGTGAGACAGACAATCTAGGGAGTTTATGGAAGGAGAGGGACCTTGCGGACGAAGGAAATGAATGAGGGGTGTCCCCAGTAGGTATGCAACAGACAAATTTAGAACTGCGGAAGTCAACAAAAGTCTATATAGTAGATGATTTGCAGTGCTGGTAAGAATCTAAACTGGATCTACTTGGACAGAGGACAATTAAGATTTATTCAAACCGTGGGTGTACAATTCTATTAAGTACTCATAGTCAAAGTTAAGATCTCTGCTATAAATTTAAGCAATAGTAAGTTAGTGCTATTGTCTACAGAAGAAAAGTAATTAACAAAACGATCTAAAGAGTGAGGAATACTCAGATGGCTATGCCATGTGTCAATTACTGAAGGAGGGTTTATGAACGTTCACAAGATTTTAGGAAAACATCAGAGTAYTAAAAAGTGACCTTTAAATAAGCAGATGCATATGCAGATAAATATGTGGATAGAAATCTTATTTTCATTGAACAACGGCATAAATCTTGCATTTTTTTCATTGTAACCCACTAAAGGAATGAGCAAAAATGATCCACAGAAACATACATAAAGCAATGCACCGTGTTTATTTATAGCTTCTGTGTACTGTCTTGATCACTAACTAAGTAAATAAGAAGCAAATAAATAAATATGCAGAGCAGAATGGGAGGGAAGCAGAGGGTCATCATTAAATGAACTCTGCAGCAGTTCCTGTTTTTTAGAGCTGATTTAAATATTTAAAGATATTTGATTTATAATGAAATTGAAAGTGTATTAGATCATTGTAGGCTTCCTGAGCAAGGTCTTCTCTTCCGATACAAAGACTTCCGTTGTCACATCAAAAGAAGATCTTAATCCAATTCTTCTATACCTTCTTTATAATACTTGTTGGAAATATAGATTTTTTTTGTTTATTTCTCTTGTCTCTACCATCAACACAATTTAACAATGTCATTTCCTTCATCTGAGGTTATTTTTAAAATTTTTATATTTTCAGTTATCTCTGATTTCTCACTATAATTCAGTTTCTAGTATTTGCTTCAGAGTATGTTATATCCATATACCACTGTGTCTACCTTTTCAATTTTCCTCTCATCTTCTTGCAGTCTAGGACCAAAGCTCTCAAATTCCATCTCCATAGAAACATTTGTTATTTGAATTGCATTCTACCATTTACTAATACTCACAAAGGGTCAGTGTGGGTTTTTTCTTTCTTTTTATTTTTTTTTCAACTTAGAGCCTAAAATTGCCTGATAAATCCAGTGGGAGGATCATCTTTCAGTGAGGGGATACTAAACAAATGCATTTCTCTCAGTTAGTGGAAACTTAGAAATGAAGATTCAAAGTTATGCAAAAATTAAGATTTAGGTTTTGAAGCATGTCTGTCATGCTTGTAGCTTCCCTCATCACTTTAATGAAAAAAGTGGAAAAAATTATAAAATAGAGGTAAGCAGAAACAGCAGCAGTTCAAGCAATGTTTTAGACAATGATTTTATAAACAGTACTGGAATTTGGATTTTTTGATTATGTAAAATTCTACACAAGTGTTGTGGTTTAATCCCAGCCAGCCACCAGGCCCAAAACAGCTGCTTGCTCACTCCCCACCAGCAGATCAGGGAGAGAATTGCCAGCGTAAAAAAAAGTTGTGGGTTTAGATAAAGACAGTTTAACAGGGAAAGCAATAGTCATGCATGCAAATAAAACAAAACAAGGAATGAATTCATGACTTCCCATGGGCAGGCAGGTATTCAGCCTTCCCCAGGAGAGGAAGGCCTCATCACCTGTAACAGTGACTTGGGAAGACAAACACCATCACTTCAAATGTCCCCCTCTTCCTCCATCTTCCTCCCACTTTAGGCACTGAGCATGATGTCACATGGTCTGGAATACCCTTTTGGTCAGCTGGGGTCACCTGTCCAGGCTGTGTCTCCTCCCAAGCTCCCATGCACCCCCAACTCCCTTGCTAGCATGGCACTACAAAAAGCATAAAAGGCCTTGGCTCTGTGTAAGCCCTCCTCAGCAACAAGTAAAACATCTCTGTGTTATCAATCAGCACAAATCCAAAACGCAGCCTCATAGTAGTCACTGTGAAGAAAACTCACTCTACTCCAGCCAAAACCAGCACAATGCAAATATCTATCCATTTATGAAAAACATGTCTGTGAGAAAAGAGTCCAGGCTGATAAAGGAGTTGGAAGTCCAAAACCAGCCACTTGTGGGCTGATGATACCAAAGAATGGAAAAGATGATGGTATCAGAGAGATTAGTTTTAACAAAAAAAAATATGCAGGCTAAAAGCAATCTAAAACCTGTTGAGTGACTTTACAGTGAAGGTAGTGTTCAAACATTTTTGTCTGCACAAAATTGGCTAATAAAACATGTCTCAAAAAAATTGARGGAGACACAAGAGGACTGAGGGAACTATTAGAGGTCACATTCTCCTAAAAGCTTTGCTGCTGAGTGATTCTACATCATTGTCATTCTTGAAATTCAAGACCATATTGTCGCTTGAACTAAATGTTTTTTCTGTCAAAATCTAGGAATCTGTGAGTCTTGTTTTGTAGTGGCTTTCTGCAATCTGGAGGGTTTGAAAATGTTCAATTAAAAAAGAAAGGAATTTCTTTTCTAAGAACTCTAAAAAAGAGTAATGAAAATTTTCACCTCTGATATTTACATTCTCCCCTGATGTAAATTATTTGGAAAAATCCATATGAGAGAACAAATTGTTTTATGGTTATTAGATTTTTTTTGGGTCTTCTTTTCTTGATTTATGATTTTACCAAAAATATTCCCAAATTACAAGATTATTCACTGAAGATATCTTCCTTAGTTCTTTGCTGAGAAAATATGTCTGGTAAAGAACAGGACAGCTTTTTATTTAAGCATATAATTTATTTTCATCAGATTTTCTTTATTGGTAGATTGTGTGTTTGGGGTTTTTTATTTGTTTGTTTTGAAAAGAATTAGCTTTTCACTGCAGTCCTGTGCTATAGAAAAAGCCTGTTCCCTATCCTCTTCCCCCAACTCATAATAAGATCACAGATGAACATTCCTTGAGCTTCAAAAAAGAAAAGCTTCCTCCTTCAAAAAGGAAATCTTTCCTGTCTAAGGAGCTAGTTTCTGCAGTTCATACACTGACGTTGGGTACTCCCTGATGGGCACAATTGAGGCTAGATCTCCTTCCAAATAATTCTTTCAATATGGGAAGAAAATAACAGTGACCTTTTCCATTTTGAAAGGTTAATGAATGAATTCCAGTATCTCTTCAATGGTTGACTGTAAGGGGAACTCATGGCTAACATGAGTTATGGTAGACTCATATGGCAAACTGTTATTTTTGGTTTACTGTGGTCTCACCAGTAAGATCATGTAACATTTGATGTAATGCCAAATGATGATAACTAGAACAACTCATAACTCTTAGTACCCTTCATATTTGAATGTTCCCTGTTAAAGGTGTACAAGAACAAAGGACAATGATCTCTAAAAACAAAAAATTGTCCTTTCTTAGTTTTCTTAGATCAAGTTCCCTTATTCTGATTATTGAAAGAAGATTAATTGACTTTATACAGGAAAACTACGTCTATGAGATGAAGATTTGACTTCCATTTCTGATGGCTTATAAAAACATCTTTATGGATTTCTTAATTAATATTAATAGAGTAATTCCAATCTGAATATTAGATGTTGCTTATGAAGAAATAGATGAGTTTAACTGATTTTCAAGCTAAATAAATTGAAATTAATGTAAAAATGTAATACAGATATTTAGTATAAGCTGCTTTGGGAATACTGTATTGCAAGTATTAATAAATGTAGTGCTTAGGCATCACATTATGCAGTACATAAAACTGAGTAGGTACAGGGCAACTTTCAAGATTTGGGCCCATAGGATCTTATATTCTTATTCAACAAGTAGTTTTCAGTTTAGCCTTTCCAGCAAAAAGAAATTTCCTTACCTGTTCATATTAAAATCTGGAAAATCTAGAAAAAACAATAAATTGAAATTTGCCCTTTTTGAAGGGATTATGGCAAAAAGATAGAATGCCAAAACATTCAGTGTACAGTGAAAGAAATATGATAACTCACAAAGCAGAGATTACCTCAAGGATATTATTTATGCTGTATCTATTTTGTCAGGGAATTGAACTCATGACCCAAGTATTGGAAAGTGCTGGGCTTACCTGTTGAGTCACAGAAAAATCTCATTTACTGTCAGTAGTCATCCTTTTAAACTCAGCTGGGAAAGCTTTCAGACAAAGGTGAAAGATTAAACTGAGGATACTATTAAATGGAAAAATCAATGACAACTAGTTAAATAAAAAAGAAACTCTGAAATGAAGATAAATAATTGGCTGGATTTGTCTCCTGTGTATCTCTGTTTTCTCCATTAGAGACACACCAGGACTAGGTTTGTCCCTGTATGCAGCAGAACACACAATACAAGCAAAGAAAAAAAATGTACTATATAATACAAAATGACAAACAGTCATCTGGGAAAGTATTGAGGTTAAAACTTGCTTCATAATTGCAGATTGCTAAAAAAGATCTGAATTATCACTGTTTTAATCTGAAAAAACATGAAGCAAGGGTTGTGCAGCAAGGGTTATATGTTGTATTATGAATTCTTGGAGCTTCAAGTCAAGAAAAATGAAAAGCAAATCCTAATTTAGTTTTAAATAACACGGAGGATCTGAAACAATAAAGACCATTCTAATAGTGAACACAATCAAATTTATTCAAGGTTATCAGAGGACAAAACCCCAAACCTTTTATATATATGTACTCAAAACTACAAAATAAGAAAGGAAACTACAAAAAAAGAAAGGAAAAAGCAGCAACTAGCAGGGCAAACTGCTTACAGTAGGCAGAAAGATTGAATATGTATGAGAAACGGCATATAATACAGTTGCATCTCAAAATATATTATATAATGAAATAGAATAGATATTCAAATTTTATAATCTTCCAGCAATATTACACTTCACAAATTCTTTAGTAATCTCAGAGTCAAAAACTGTGAAAAAGTGTGATCTAGTCAGTACATTATAGTTTGATTTTCAGAAAGCTTTTGATAAGGTTATTTGCCACATTCTGAGAGACATAAAACCGTTGTGGGATAAGAGATATTCTTTTATGCATTAATGACTCATTAAAATAGAGAAAAAATACAAATAAATGACAATTTTTCAGTTGAGGATAATATTGTGGAATTCCTTATCCTCAGGGACATGAACATGATATGTAAACTCTTCAATATATTCGTAAAATGTCAAGGAAAAGGTGGTGATTAGTGAAGTAGCAAAAGTTGCAAATGATAAATAATTGCTGAAGATGGTTATCTTAAAACAAACTGTGAAAAACTAAAAAAGAATTTAATGGCACTTTCTGTTCAAACGAATCTACAAGAAAAGAAAATTCCTATCAGCTAACAAAGAGTATTATACAGAGGAGAAAAACCCACCCTGATAATTACTGTCACTCAGAAAATCACGCCTGAGGTGAATAATTCTTTAAGGATAGCTTTTGAGTGCTATTTAGCAGCCACAGTGGCAAGCAAAAAGCTGGGAATTGTTAGGAACAGAATAGGATGCAAACCAGAAAATGTGATTAGGTTACCGTATAAATGGATGGTGTGTTCATGTACTGGCTGCATTTCAGTGTAAAATTCTGGTTGTCCAGTCTCAAAGGAGATATAGTGGAATTACAGAAGAGACAGAACAGGATGATGGGCTGAAGAAGAGATTACCAGCTCTTCATCTTGGAACGGAAGAGTGGGTAGCAGTTTATAGACACTGAGTTCACTATTTTTCACAACTTCCAAACTGTACAGCTATTTTTCACAACTTACAAAAGTACCCAGTGAAGTTGTCATGTAGTGGTCTACAGTAAATGAAAGAATATTTTTTTCACACAGTTTATTTAAGATATGAGGTTCCAGACCAAATACGTCAAAAGGCTCTTGTGCAAAACTAATAAAAGATATGTGCATCTGTGGCTTGTCTATATAAAAGATTCACAGAGTCCCTAAACCATTGATAGCTGAGACTTGGCAGAGCATCGCAGAGAAGGTTCAACAGATACATCTGCTATGTCTTAGACTTCAGGGGCCAGATCCATTTAGTCTAACTTCAGGCATTTGAGGGCTTAAGTGCCTCTAGATGTTCCTGTACAAGAAATAAAATGTAAAGTTTTGAACTGAATTCTGCAAGCTTGAAATTATTTGGGTCATATTTCCATAACGTAAAATAGTTGGCAAAAATAACATCTTCATAGGCCTCCCTTCTCTTTCAATAATTTGCTACTCATTTTGGCCCCCATAGTGAGGCAGATATCAGCTGAGCCCTGCACAGACATTTTTAGTTTGGGATTAGGAATCAAATCAAGTTAATGATTAATCTTAAGAGAGCCTTACACTTCTTCTTTTTTCTTTTTTTTCCTTGAAAGTTACAGCAATTCCACAGCCTTGTTCACAATTCATCCCATGAAAGACTAATGTCAGAGCATGCGAGAGGAAAGGAAGTTAGTTACAGCACAGTGCTGGAAAGAGACAGGTTGGAAATATCTTTGTTCAGTACTGCCATCCACTTCTTTACAGTATAAAAACACAGCCTCTAACACCTCAATTGGATGAGATGAATCATTAATTCAAAGCTTTTCCAAAGTATTCACCATATTCAGATGTAGGATTCATTCAAGGTAGACTTCAAAAATGTCTGGTCTGATCCCCTGTGGGTGTTCTTCTTTGAGTGTTTAACTGAGAAAATTGAAGTTAAAGGGGTCTGTAATTATATTCTTGGAGTTTGCTGTTCCTGTGATTTAATGGTTTTGATCTACAGACAACACACAGAAAGGATACAATGCAGCACAGAAGAGTATTATTCATATGGAAAAGACCAGATTGTGTCTCATTTGTAAGAGGTGTCAGATGTACCCTTGCTACTATTGTTCTTTTGGTGAGTGTAGACAGTCTAAAGTGTTGAATGAAAACCATGGCTTGGTACAAATCTCCGGACTTCATTTTTCATTTAAAAATTTTCATGTTGGCTTTTGTTTCTGATTACTAGATGGTTAGGGAGAAAATTACTTCTCCAGACACACTTTGGGCTTTATGTGTAAATTTTTTGCAAGATTGTTTTCTTATTTATGTCTACATTCTGTGAATATTGGGCATTTTCAAGAATAGAATTCTATTTATCTGAGAATTAGCTTTATAGGAATTCAGGTGCCCAAATACCCAAGCATAAGCCTTAAGAAAATCTGCCACTATATGAATTTGCCATCAAAGAGAATAGACCAATTATTAACAATTATCTACTAGACATAGTCAGTTCATAGTCAGTTATTGTCACAATTTCCAGGACTTTCTTTTCTTTTAGAAAACAAATAGCTTTATTCTATTCCTGTTCAACAGGATTCTTCCACTGCATTGTGTCACTTTACATTTGGTTCCACTGCAGACTGATGTGATAATATCAGGCATAAGCCAATAGCAAGTGATGAGCAAGAGAGATGAATGCTCTCTCTCATGTTAGGAACTACGTATTTTATTCAGTACTGGAAAACTTCAGTTGATCATAATCGTCTGCTTGTTCTGACATCTCTATGAATTTAATATAAACATAGCAATATATAACTGAATTTTAATTCAAAGTTAAAATTCACACTTAGATATTCATGGGAGCTGTATTTTTCAAAAGTTGGTAATTATTCATGACTGATTCACATAAGATAGTTTGAATTTTAGGGTTTTGAACTCTTCTGGCTAATTTTTATGTCACTTTCTGCACAGCTATAAATTGATGAAGTGGTCTTCCACTTGTTCCCAACACATGCATGTTCTACAATGGATCTGATAATTTTTGTTTTCCCTTCAGCAGGATTTTACATTGGCAACTAAAAAAGTGTTTGTAGGAGTATCAACATCATCCTTAAATTTGAAAAATAAATTATATACATTAGGAAATCAACCAATGAAAGACTTAAAAAGAGAACAGATTTTACAGTTTGTTGATGTAACTGGATATTCAGACAAGCCTCCAGGGTGCCGGGTGCCTTCTTTATTTTATGCAGAAATTAAGCTTCCAAGACCTAAGGAACTATTTAGATGTGCCACTGCTAAAGGATACTTGACTATAGAAGTACTTAAAATTTAAGAATGTTTTCACTTTTTACAGTAAATCTTTCTAAATGCCTCACAGAGGTTTCTAGATTTCAGAAAAGAAGAGAAAGTGAACGTCTCATAAAGTGCAAAGGAAAGCAGTCAACTGATAGCTCCAATATACATTGAACCACAAGATCAGATAGGTTTCATTAATCTGAAAGAAACAATTAAAATGTATTTTAATATGGTCATATATATTGTTTCATGGTAATTAAGAGGCATCTTTTAAGATTATTGGAATATGAGCTAGAGCCGCAGTGGTTTTATATGTTCAGCAGCAGTGCAAAATGTTTCATCTGTAGTACAGTGTTTACAAAGGTCACTACGAATGTTAACCTTCATGACCTTTAAAAACTCAGACCTTTGCCAAACAGTAAGAAATGTTCAGTGACCAATTTATTCTTCAAGAATTTCAATATACTGAATGTGCTCCTGCAAGGGTAGCTTATCTAACAGTGCACTAGCACAAATCTGACAGTTGATCTGTAAGATTAGAACTTCTACAGTAGAGAAGCATGTTGGTGCATCATGTTCATAAAAAACATGTCTTGATGTAGTGAGGTGAGTAAAGTACCCAGAAAATGAAGGTTGGAAGCCTACAGGAAGATTGAGTAATATGGAAGACTATATGCCTTTGGAGACAAAAACCTTAGCAAAAATCAAAGTAACTGTGAAGAGTCTTTGGGTAATTAAAAGACATTTAATTTGAAAACGCAATAAGGGATTTTGTGATCCGTGATCTTCAGTAAGTACTATATGATTTTAATGTTACTGATCACAGACAGATTGCATTTCTAGTTAAAATATATCTGTATGACCACATGGTGGAAATACCTTCAATTTGCACAAATGGAGACTTCTTTTTTATTAGCTATGACTCTAGCTCAAAGGATAAGCTTTGATAAGAGAGCAAGTGGTCAGCAACAAAGGATGAACATACAAATGTAGGCTTCAAGAGATTAGCACAAGAAAACTACAGGTATTCACCTGAAGGCTTCAGAACTATCCTGTGTGAGTTGCTGAAAGGCTGTGAATCATATTGCATTAAAAAAATGCTCAGTACACCTTTGATCATTTACATTGTACATTCAATACACATGAATAATTTAAATGCTGAGCCTGTAAAAGCTAGGTGCAAAATTCTGCAGTAATTTTGTCTTATACTAAGTCTTAAAGTAGTGCAAGAACACCCCTTTCCTGTATACAACTTTTATACAGGTAAAAAGGCCAACAGTTTTAGTCTAGCCTTGTCTCCACGCATCATCATGACTTGCAGCACCAATCTTGCTACCGTCCTAGCACTCCTCTACATCTGTAAACAAGCTGGACGTATTTAGATCCAAGATACCAAGGTGGTATCCAAGGTGGGATTCACCTGAAACTGTTCAAAGAGATGGACAATGTAATTGTGAGAATGCCTTTGTTACATATGGAGCACTCCGATATTCAGAAGAGATCTGGCAGTTGTAGATACTACTGTATCTATCTTAAAAATGGGTGACAAGGAGATACAAGTTGACCAATTTCCCTGGAAAGACCAAGTAGCACATCTTCTTGGAATCTATTTCCAAGTAAATGAAGCATGAGAAGATAATCAGGGGTAACCAGCAAGGATTTAAGAAAGACAAGTTGTGCTCGACTGGCTGGGTGGATGAAGGGTGAGTGGTGGTCCCCAAGGGCTTTCACACCATCTCCCTCGATACCATTATTTGAAAGGTGGATGTATGCACTGAATGAGCAGACAGGTTTGTAAGTTGAAAGCTGGCTGCACTGCCAGGCTCAAGGAGCCAGAATCAAAGATTGGGTGTTCATCTGGTGACCTGGAAAGAATAAAGTACTTGAAGAATTAGTGCCAAGAGCCAGAATACTTAACATCTTTAAAGGTGATCTGGGTGATCATACACAATACTTTTGGAGAAAATTTGCAGATGACTCTTATCTAAAGGGAGTCTGACCCTTCAGTTCAAAGGGACCTTAATAAATTTGAGGATTAGGCTAAATGAAATCCAAGAAAGTTCAGCCATAAAAAATGCCATACCACTCAAGTCAAAATAATTGCTACATTTGTTTACAGACTTTAGTGATATCCTGGCACCTTATGGGGAAAAACACAATGTGCTCTACATGTTTTCTTCCATCCCTTCCCTATTCGAGGGTGATTTTGCTTTTAAGGGAATCTTGTGGTTCAACAACAGCATTTTCTGTACATATCTACAATTTCAGAGATGAGATCTTCTTTATGTCCAGGGTGCATATTTACCAGTGAAGCTAGATGCAGCTGTGGTGGTTTACTAATGTAACACTGGACAAAGAGGCTGATTGCTGCAATGTCTGCTCTCTTATTGCTACACCTGTGCAGATCATACATTTCTCTGCACCATAATAGGTTTTTCATGAATTGCCTGCAAATAATGTGGACAATGCAACCAGCAAATACATTGAATAGGGCTTATCGTAACCTGGAGCAGTTCTCTTTCAACACCTCACCTCAGCTAGGTGAGGGGAGAAACTGTCAGAGAAAAAAGTACCCTTGTTCAATTCAATTGTGTGGCTTGGACAAGAAAAAAAAAAATGAAGTCTAAGTCTCATCAGCAAGTCTTCTGGGGTTTTTTTAGGTTTTAATAAATAAAGCAAGCATGAGAAAAACTTCTGGTTAATTTTTGAAGACTCTAGATTTTCTAATTAGCTTTAGCAAAGTATACTTGAAAAAAAATTATTCACACTTTTTACAGACACATTTGAAGTGCTGCTACATTCCTCACTGAAAGGTTAAGCCTTGTCAGGTAAAATTTTACTGCAGACCAGAATTCCCAATGCATTTGAAAAGCTAATATACCATGACATGTAGAAAATATTTGAAAAAGATAAGGGACTTCACTGCTCTTTAAGAAAAGAAAAAAAAAAAAACAGCAAAAAAATTGCATGATAAAAAAAACCTTACACATTGAACTGTTACTGAATAGTCTTATTGCTCTTTTCCTACTTAAAATCCTCTTTCATAAAACCATAGAATAGTTTGCATTGGAAGGGACTTTTAAAGTCATCTAGTTCCAAACCCCCTGCCATGGGCATGGAAACCTTCCCATTGACCAGGTTGCTCAAAGACCCATCCAACCCGACCTTGAACAATTCCAGGGATGGGGCATCCAACACTGGGCAACCCATTCCAGTGCCTCATCTCCCTCAGTTAAGAATTTCATCCTAATATCTCATCTAAACCTACCATCTTTCAGTTTAAAGCCATTATCCCTTGTCCCATCACTGCATGCCYTTGGTAAAGTGGCTTCCCTTAGTTACTATAAGGCCGCTATCAGGTTTGCCTGGAGCCTTCTCCTCTCTGAACAACACCAGCTCTCTCACCCTGACTTGCTAGAAGAGGGCTCAAGCCCTTTGACCATCTTTGTGGCCACCTCTGGACTCAATCCAGCAGATCCACATCTTTCTTATAATGATGGCCCCAGAGACAGATTCTGTCAGATGGAGTCTCATGAGAGTGGAGCAGAGGAGCAGAATCAACTTCATTGACCTGCTGTCCACCCTTCTTTTGATGCAGACCAGGATATGGTTGTCTTTCTGTGAGTGCACATTACTGTGAGTGCACATTAATGTGAGTGCACATTACTGAGTCATGTTGAGCTTCTTGTCAACCAACACCACCAAGTCCTTCTCCTCAGGGCTGCTCTCAGTCAGTTCTCTGCCCAGTCTGTATTTGTGCTTGAGATTGTCCTGAGCCAGATGCAGGACTTGCACTTGGCCTTGTTGATCAAAGACTCCCAAGGGCTGATCTTGTCAGTGATGACTGAAGAGAAGGCATTCAGAACTCTGCCTTCCTGTGTGCTCTGTTACCATGGCCTCCCTTCCATTTAGTAACAGGCCCAGGTCATCCTTAATTTTCCTTTTGTTATTGATATATTTGAAGAAGCTCTTTTTGTTGTCCTTGACATTCTTGGCCAGATTTAATTCCATATGGGCCTTGGTCTTCCTTGTCTCATTTCTAGTTACTCTGACAACATGTCTATATTTATTTCAAGTGTTCTGACCCTCATTCCCTCTCGTGTGTATTTCCCGCCTGAGTAATGGCAGGAGTTCTTTATTCATTCACTCAGTTCTCTTGCCCCCTTCCTTGCTCATACATTGTTCTTGTGCTTGAAAGAACTGATCCTTGAATATCAGCCAGATTTCTTGGACCCATCTCCCCTGCAGGACTGCTTTCCACGGATTCTTCTAAGAACATCCCTAAAGCAACCAATGCTAACTCTCCTGAAGTCCATGGTTACAGTCCTTGTTGCTCTGCTTCTTCCTCACCCACTACTGAACTCCACAATCTCATGGTCACTACAGCCAAGGCTGCCCCCAACCTTCACATCTCCAACAAGGCCGCCTCTTTTTTGTTAGTATGAGGTCAAGCAGCACACCGTTCCTTGTGGGATCCTCCATTATCCGTGTCAGAAATTTGCCATCAATGCAACCAGAACCTCCTGGACTATTTGTGCTTCCCTGTGTTGCTTCTCCAGTAGATGTCAGGGTAGTTAAAGTCCCCCACAAGAATCAGTGCCTGTGACTTTGAAACTGCTTCATACTGCCTGTAGAAGGTCTCATCCACTTACTTCTCCTGATCAGGTTAGTACAGGTAGCCTGTAGTAACCACCCACAACAAATCACCCCTGCTAATCTGCTCTTTTATCCTAACTCTTAAACTCTTGACTTGCTCAGCATTCAGCCCAAGACAGAGCTTGATACATTTCAAGGGTTGTCTTATCTTGAAGGCAACTCCACTACCTGTTCTGCATAGCAGGAATGACTTCTCTCTTCTTTTTATTTTCCAGCGATAGGCTAGTGTTTTTCAGAGCATTTATATAAAATAAATATGTGTTAGTGGAAATGGTATCAGATTCAAATAACTTTAAAATTTTTAAATAAAGGTAAGGCATCCTTTATATCATGTAATCTATATCTGTCTTATAATATGGCTGAAATACAAATAAGCACTCCCAATTATGTTTTTTTCCAAGATCATCTGCAGGTCAAATTCAGCCCCTGTACTTCCCAGTCAGGTGTGTTATATAATGGACTTTGGTGCCAAGCTATTGCTGATGTAAGCAGCTTATCTCAAAATAATTGTTGCCCTAAAGGAATGTTTTAATACAATATTTCTGACCCAGGATATGCTAAATAGTGCCAAGCAGTAGAGAAAAAGAAGTCAAAATTGTATCTGACAGCATGGTTTTCTTTACAGTATTTTTGTGTATGTGCCGTTCTACACTATAATATGAAAAAGGTAGCACTCTTCACCCATAACTCTTCCATGATATCTTCAGTGGAATGTCATGTGAAGATTACTGTAAATTCTGAATTTGAATAAGAAATCGATAGTATCTGTCAAGTTGTTTACATATGCATTGAATGCATAATACTTTCAACAGAGACAGGTATTTGAAACCCACAAATTTGTCACATTGTGCTATTTTTCCAGTTATTTATGACAATTGAAAACTCGTTTAGATATAGACGATTAAGGTAGAGGTATATGATGTAATAACTTTAGATTAGTCTTTTGAACTAGCAAATATTCTGCCATACCTACGTGGTTCATAAACTTTTCCTTGTTGGGTAGTAGTGTCATAGAGTCCATCTGTACAGGAACAAATGGAAAGACAAGCTACAACCAAAGCCCAGCCAGACTACGATACAAAACTTCAATTAGTTGACATTTTGTGTTCAGTTTTAAAAATATTTCATGATAAATAAGAAGATCAGTACTTTCAGAACGAGGCTGGAATGACCTTTATACTTCTGGATTAAATGAGTTAATTTGTACCATTGTGCCCTGCTCTCACACACAGTTGAGCAGCCTTTTTACAGAATCTATTTAAGTAGGTCACAATTTAAAAAAAAGAAAAAAAAAGCTCTAGATTTAGAAACATTGGTAAGTAATGGGATTTTCAGGAATGTTAAGCTTCTGGCACAAGTGAATTGCCAACATCAGCAATTAAAAAAACTTATTGTTTAAAATAAAACTTATTGCTGTCTACATATGGACATAATAATAGACTCATATATCTTTAGACAGCATTTTAGGCTCCTATATTTGTAAAACTTGGTCTTAATGATGCTATTGAAATGCTATTATTGGATTACAGCCTAGATCATGTTCACCTTGAAAGAACCACTGAAAACTTATGGAAAACATAATTACCACAGAAACCAGTATTATGACTTCAAGAGGATAATTGTAAAGAGCAGATAAACTTCTAAGAAACCAAGATCCTATTTTCATGTAAATGTTACTACTTCTAATGAGTGAAGGGAAAATGACCTGGAAAAACTGCAGAAAGACAGAATTGTTTTTAATAGCTTGTCTCTCAGAGTATTCTGTGACCTGTCTTATGATCTTTAGCTCCTTTGTTCTTTTCCTACAGCTTCTATAAAAGAAAAAAATCCCAATGTTTATTTTCGGAAACTGAAACCAGTAGCTCTTTTTTTTTTCCTTCTGTCACAGTTAGCAACACAGCCCTCATGTACAGATCAGGGATTTTATTTATTCAACAAGTTATATCATCCTTCAAGAGTTAGAAGAGAATTTTTCCTCAGTGAGTACTGGTTTTGTTCCTAGAGTGTCACACCAGTGATTCAAACACATCTGCCAGGTCAGTGAAAGAAAATGCAATGACCTCAAAAAGACACTTGAGTTGTTGGAATGAAGAAAATCCACTGATTGTTCAGAATTCAGGCCCCAGACTGGATTTGCAAGAGAAAAGCTGAGCACTTTCGATCGCTATGCTGCACTGAGCAAGGGGAAAGGTTTGGAATGACTTCTGTGCAGCTTCAGTCTGAGYGAGAGGAACAAAGATTAGTGGGTCAGGCAGTCGGCCTTGTTGCTTCCATGGCATTAGCACACGGAGCATTGTTTCATCACACGAGTTTTGTCTTTGATACCTCTTGAATTGCTAATGTAATACTTTTTTAGGGAAACACTTGCCCCAGTAGATTTTTTTTTTTTTTTTTTTTTTGCAGAGCTGGTAGAACTCAGCTACAGTCAGTGAGGAAGAAGAGACAGCTCCTATAACCAGGCCATTTTCCTTTACTTATTCCAACTTCAGGTAATACAAATATAGAGAATAAGAAAAAAATGTTTTCAGAGACTCCATATTTCTGACAAAAGAATAAAGTTGGATACCATTATTCCCGCTTTTTAATTGAAAGGATTCTATTTTTGAATTAAATTCTTAAGCAAAGTTGACTTAAATTTAAAATAATTTTCTTCTAACAGCTTAARTCCACCAATAAAATATATTCAAAATTTTCATTCTCACTTTTAGTATATTTCTATTTATGTATTTTATATATAAAGGAATATTTATTTAAAAGTGGAATGAAAGAATGGTAATATTTGCTCCAGAAGAAATTTTTTATGTACTTTGAGTTTAGCTAGCTTCTACCTATACAATACAAATCTAATTTACAACAGCCCAAGGCAAAATGCCACAACTTCAGTGGGTGTCAAAATGTAGTTCGGCTTTTTTCTCTTTTTTGTTTGGGTTTTTGTTTCATTTTTACTGTTTGTGTTGTTTCAACTCTTAAATTCTGATTTATGGAGGCAGTGCATTGAATCACTGAATTACTCTGAGAAGCTACCCTATTTTACATTCCTTAAGACTATCCATTTTGAAAAATAAATTCAAAAACGTTTTACTTTCCAAACTGAGTGACTGGTTGACAGCCTGTTCTGCTGAGCTTGAATTCTTTTAAACAGATCACAAGTGAGGATACATTTATTGTCATAGAAAATGCTTAGGAAAAGAAACAAAGAAACAAGAGGGGAAACTATGCATTGCTAAAAATCTATAATGCCAACCATGGTAACATGTCTTCTTTTCATTAGTCTTAACCGTGATTTCCAATTATCCAAAGCACATAGCCGAGGCAAATCAAAACCAAAAAGAAAACAATACAAACATACACAGACCACTGGAAAAAAGTGGTGTCTAGGGCTTCAGGTATTTGAGGCAATTATTATCTCAGTAATATTTCAATGTTACCTAACTACATAAAATCAGTGAGCAAATTACTTTGATTTGCAGCTGCCATCTGTATCAGACACAATCTCCTTGCAACATCATAGTTCAGCAAATGAGAAAACACTGCTTTTTGGTTGCTTTTTTTTTAAATTTAAAGATGCAAATAGTCTCAGGTTTGAAACAGGCACTGACAATGTGACACCAGGATGTTTATTCCATCCAACTGAGTGTTTTATCGTTAAGAAAGCCTACTCTGTTTCCATAGGCATTCACTACTACAAAAACATGCCTGATATTGTCAGAACAACAGGTTTGGGTTATTTTCCCAACTAGACTGTGGTGCTCAAGCTCACAGACAGCTCTGGTCAAATAATTGCAATCTTTATTATCACCTTTATAATTTCTCCAACTCTTCTTTCCTCTACCAGAGTCTCATCCCATATAAATAGCCCTTTACTTATAATTTACCACCACCTCAGTCCCAGCTTTTTTTGCTACGTCCATATCTATTCCATTATTTCTGATATTCTGATATCCATTCTGTTACTTCTGACACCAGTTCTGGCATTTCTGGTATGGTTGCATAGGTCCTCCCGGCCTTATATGGTATTACTGCCATGGTTACATAGCAGCTGCTGGCTTGCAAGACAAAACTACAGAAAACATCCCCAATACTACTTTTTTAGTCTCTAATAGAGTTGTATAAAGAGTATGGCTAGAGCAAATTGTTTACAGAACCGGGTGTTTAAAGACACTCTCTAATTTTCATGAGCAAATGGTACATTTGAAGGATTCCAGAAGAGTGGCTATAGTAGTCTGGGTAGTTTTCTACCAGTTTTTTTTACACTGAAAATAGTAAACTCCAAATAAAACATAAGTAGGACCCCATCATAATTTGTTTCAAAACATCTTTTCCCTTGTTTTTTCCTTAATATCTATTCCATGCTACATGTTTTGCAGAGATCAGACCTGAGGGGGGAATCCTGCTGAGCAAAAGATAAATCCACAATGTACCATATACCTATTTACTGAGGCAAAAAAAAATAGAATAGAAAAAAAAATCACAGAACTACGGAATATTCTGAGTTGGAAGGGACCCACAAAGATCATCAAGTCCAACTCTTAAGTCAATGTACGGTACGGGGATTGAACCCGCAACCTGGGTGTTATTATAAATTTCATTGTAAAACTAATCCTTCAACAGTCAAGCCTTTCAAGTGACCTGTTAGGATCAAACTGCTCCAGAACAAAACTCTATTAATAATAGTTTAGCTTCATCAGCACTTTCTGCAATAAAGTTCCTTTTATTTATTTTAAATGTTTCCTACCTCTTAATCTGTATAACTTTCAGCACTTCATTTAAAAATGAACCTAAGATAGTTTCGTAGCTTATCCATAGTTTGTACAGCAGCCAAAAAACATTCATGTGCATTACTTTACTGAAATAAACCAATGAAAAATGTAGTGTTTTGGAGTTAGCATGTACCAGCATATTTAATTTCAAATTGAAAATGAAATAAAAACCCTGTCAAAAACAAACCTTTGATCCATAGGTGTGCTTGTTAGACAATAAAGCCTGTAGCAGAGAAAAATCCTAGAACCTACTACAATGATGATAGATACGATAGACCACACAGATGCTAAAATCTGATGAAAATGTCTTCTTATACCCTACATCAAACTACCAAAGATGTTTCATGACACTGGCCTCTTTTAGTGTTCAAAAGCCAAAGCTCCTATTCACTACATACAATCATTCCTGCAAACATCAGCCAGTATTTTAGAGTGTTCCCTTTACCCATACTTTTTTTTTTTTTGTAACATACCCTCACCTGTACTACTTGCTGACTTTTACAATCACCTCCTCCTTTCCCAATTGCTTTTTTAATGGAACACAGCTCTGGATGCACTGGACATTAAAAGGGCAGCTGCCTTACTATGCATCACCTAAATAACTTTGGTCTTCAACTTCATTTGCACTAAAACAATGTATCTATAATTAAACAATGAATATGTTTAATTATACATACATATGAATAATCAGACAAAAACTTGTAGATGAACTGTATAAATTTTCTTCATTTTTGGATGAGGTGGTGGACAGTTGCAGCCAGGTGGAGTTTTGCAGTTGTCTAATATATTTCAGAAACCTTTACTGAGCATGATAGTTTGTACTTGAGTGAGCAAAATCTTGGGTGAAAAAATACATCCAGACTTCGCATGAAGGCTTTAAAATATGGCATTATCTATAGCTGTTTCTGATAGTCTCTGGATAAACTGATAAAGAGAAGGGTACCTCGACAGTACTGAAAACTGAGTACTCCTCAGTTATTCCTATAATTCTCAAGTGAACTTTTGATGTGGTCATTTGCTTGTCCCCAGCAAGTCTCACATCTTCAATTAATTGAATCAATCTACAAGCTAGTTGTAGAAATAAATTTTTGAAGAATAACCTGTAGACTCCAGAGACTGCTCTCAATCTTAATATAATTGTCAGCAGAGTTCTTTATCGAGTAATGTTTAAAGCATTTCTGGAAGTACATCAGAGGCCCAAAAAACCTCTGAGGGAAAAAAAAATGGGAAAAGGAAATTCTGAGCAAAAAAATGGGGATAGTGGAAGTGCTATTTGTAGGGTCCATTACTTAAAAAGAAAAAAAGTAGGCTGCAAAAGATACTGCAGCATCACATATTAATAAACATTAATAAAGAACACTATACTTAATTAATGAAAATTCAATTTATTTTACATTTCAAAGTTTCAAGTACTGTTTGGCACATATGTGCCGCTTTTCCTGCTCTTGCCTGGGTCGGGCCAGACCTGCAGCTTCCTGGGTTCTCAGCCCACTGAAGCAGCGACAAATGGATTAACTGAGGTTTGAGGTCTCAGCTTGTCTGGTCTTACAGCTTTCACAACAGGCAGATTCTTAAGGCAGCAGCGAAGGCAAAAGAGGAAAGAGATGGACCCCTGTAACTATATTCCAAGTTTTATTTCTCTGCCTGTGGGGGCAGGGTGAACAAATCTTGAAGGGGAGTTAGCAGAGAGACAGTTTCTCGCTCTGTCTCTGCCGCTTTAAGGGGTAGGGATAACAGATCTTAACCAATCAGAGAATGAAAGAAAACCAATGAAACATCTCAGGGGAGGAACAAATTTAAACTGACTAATAACAATATAGCTGGAGGTAATTTCAAATCATGCCAACCTGTTATAAAGCTTAAGGCTCTGTGACAGAGGAGAAAGCATAAAGTAAACGCATGTAGCTATGCTGCTGATTCCTCCTTTGCTCCGCCTTCAGGGACAGAGTCTTGCAAGGGAAAGTCTACCCATTCTGAGCCACTTTCACAGAGCTCGGGCTGCACCATAGCTACACATATGTGCTAACAAAGACATTTTACATATGCTTGGAYGAGACCTAAATAAATATTTGAGCCTTTCAGTTCCTAATATTAAAGGTAAATTACGCCAGTTTTCCTAGTTTGTCATATTCAGTTTCCCATCGATCTAAATGTAGTTACACGATTTGCAAAGCATGCTGCTGCTACACTATATTATATAAAATACCTGATAGAAAATATGTTCAAACAGGAATATGTTATGACTACTAAAGCCCAGCATGTAAAGTTTCCAATGTGTATATGTGAATAAATTTGCTCAAAGATTTCTCTGAACATCTGAACATATTAGTGATTTATTGTGCCCTTGGAAGTCCAAAACTGCAATTTGATTGAAATGGTGTCTCTTTCTTTAAAGAAAGAAAATTATAATGGAGCAGAATATTAATCATGTTTTACCCAGCAATTGTTAGCTTCATTGGTACTTTGCCTATCACCAATCTTTGAGACTTCAAAGAGATGACAAATTATATACCATTGACTCTGGTTGTTGCCATTTGTAACTGACATATTGCGAAGGTAGAATTAATCATTTGATTGACTGAGATTTGTTTTAACAATGGAATTTCAAACTGGGTTGTCTCTGTTTTCCTTGGAATCATTTTGGTTTACCTTATAAACTGTTTTTCATGCCAGCAGAAATAATTTACAGTTTAACATTGACTCTCCTCCACTTTTATCTATATTTCATCATTTTCTTCTACTGACTTTCTTTTCTTTGTTTTCCTAATCTTGATCATAGGAAACTGAACATAATATCAGTGTGGAATAAAGTGACATACCCATAAAAACTGAGACTTTCTTTAAAGAGTTTTTACTTCCCAGAAGTTCAGTTCTTTCTTTTTTTTTGTCTTTCTATCCTTCGGTGTTTAGTGTGTCAACTATTTCCAGGAGCTATTCTATAGCCATGTGTGGTGGTTTGATTGGTTCAACCCCARAATTGATGGACAGGTTCTTAAACCAATTGGATGAGCTGGTTATGCCTCTGTGATTGCATATTTTGAGTAAGAAGAAGCTGGACGAGCAGCCATCTTCTGCTCCCTGGCAGAGGGGTGGYGGCTCCTCCGTGTTTTGGCCCAGGGGCTGCCGCCAGCTCCTGGTGAGTGGTGGCCAAAAAAACTGCAGCTGCTGGGAGAAGGACACCCTGCGCTAGCAGCCATAAAACTGCTGTGAACCGCCAGCACCCTGGACCACGCCAAGGAAGGCCCTGGGGGCACGCGGCAGCCCCAGTCCCAGTGGGGCTTCCCACACAGCTCGGCRTGGTTTATGCCAAACCAACCAGAAAACCACCACGTAGCCAGCAACGAAAGACGTGGTGAGCGGAATCTAGATAAGACCAATTCTCCAGGTACAACTGCAGATGCTAGTTCTTCTTCCAAGTCAGAGAGAACAGGAGAGTGCGGTTGCATAGAGAAAGACAACAGGGCGGCGCCACAAGGAGCTAAAATGGCGGCACCAAGCTCAGTGAGAGAGAAAAGCCGAGACACCGAACTCTGGAACTGGAATTTCTCCTGCAAGCCATGGTGAGAACTAATACAACAAACTATTTCCCTATAATTCATATTCATTGATGTGCATTGGGGGGATGAAAGATGTACTTGCAGCTGTGAAAAGAGTATTCAAGCTAGAGTGCCTTTAGAGATTTGAAGAAGAGAACTTTCTACTTGGGGGCTGGGATTGCTCATCCTTAAAAAGACAAAACCCATGGACTCTCTTGTGACCCATGCTAGCAGTTGTGAGAAGACTGCAAGTGTTTCGTGAGAGAGAAATTGTTTTCCACACTGTAGCAGCTTTTCGGGCAGGACTGCTGCTGTTGTTTGTGAGGTTACAGCAGAAGAAGATCTTTTCCATAAGCATAAAGAAAGACTCTCAAAACCCCATGTTTATTTTCCCGTGCACGGTCGGTGGGAAGTGGGAGGTATTGAGAAGAGAAAAGTATCTGAATGTTTGCCTTAATAGTTTCTTCATTATTCTTTTTTACTTTTAATTCTATTAGTAATAAATCTTTTTTACTGTTTTAAGCTTTGAGCCTGTTTTGCCTTGTAGTTTTTTTCCGTTTTCTTCAATATCTATATTTTCCCTGTATGAAAATAAATTCTAATTCCCCTTAAGAATAATCTTTTGTGGATGCCTGGCATATTTCCAGGTATAACCGCGACACCATGTCATCTAGTACTTCTCAGGGAAAACAGAGATCCTTATGTTTTTGCTTCATCAAAAAAAATAAGAGTAGTTGACTTCTAATAGCTTTTCTCTGTCAGCAGCTTATCTTGTGAGATGCTTTAAAATCATTATTATAAATAATAGTTTGGCTGCCTAGGCTGAGTTCAAATGAAAATCATGCTAGCATTCCCTTAGTGTTCTGAAGAATTATKAGTATTATGTTTAAGAAGCTTTTAAATGAAACAGTTCCCTGCTATGCTTCACTACCGTAAATGGGGAAATTTGTCACTGAATATCTGTGATACAAGTTCAGACATGATCAGGTAATTAACTCAGGATAATTAACTCYGCAGAATTTGAGTTCTTCCACAATATTTAGCTTCAGCCTGTTTGAGGAAAAATAGGAAATCTAAGTGGAACTTGGGGAAATGTAGCTACAGATCCAGTAGCAGCAAATATTGTGTGGAGTTTACCCATAGAAGTTACAGCCAGACTGCTCCAGAAGTCAGAAAAATGAGAAGGAGTGTAAACTTCAGATGGTGCATTGTCTCCAGCCTGAGAATCCTGCAGGTCTCTCAAACTTCAACATGTACATAAATAGAGATGAAGTATATCTGTTTTTTTCAAAACATGGCTGAGGCACAAATTTCAGAGAGAAGTAGGCCGTGCCAATTAATAGTTCATCTCAAGTATCTCTCCTGCTGCCAATGTYAGCACAGCAGCAAGGAAGAGAGAAGTGTCTGAAATTTGCAAACAGATAATCCTCAGATTTACCATTTCAGATCTGCTTCCACAGTTTTGGTCTATGGCAGGACACTCATTGAACCTCACTTTGGCTTCCCCCTTAAGGTTTGTCCAGTGGTTTGTAAGAATGACAGGCACTTCATTAACAGTTTCAGAATTAGAAACACCTCACCAATTTCTTATTCAGAAAGTTTTGCATAGACAGAGGCATTTCCAGGGCTACTGGGGTTTTTTTACAGCAATTGGACTTCTCAAACCAGCAAATCAGAGCATGATATAGCTGAAAAGTTACACAACTTCTACCTTTTAAAAACTAATAATAAAAACCTAACTAGAAAAGGAAAAGAAAAAACCTAACCAAGCAAGCAACCAACCAAAAAACCCAACACCCAAAACACCAACAGAAACAATAAACATATTCTTCATGGAGACATTCAACTGCCAGTTTGGGACTCTTTCTTTATTATCATTCAGTTGCTATGCTGGAGAATAAGAACTTGAGGTTTTATTCTAAGGTTAAGAAGAAGGAGATTATTTGGTCTTTTTACAAATCAGCCRATATCCTATGCCAAAGCTTACCCAATAGACTTCTCTAATATAGCACAGGCGAGCTGGATTTGGAAAGTACCACAGAGAGTCCACAGGCCTCTGGCAATAGGCCAGAGCTTGAATGTAAAGTGTAAATTGGTCTGTTGTGGGGGGAGAGGGGGAAAAAAATAGAGTGCTTTGCTTGATAACATATAAACCCAACTGATTTTAAATTCTGTACATCTGTATATGATATTCTGTTTACGAATAAATGCTTGGTTTATAAGAGGTAGGATTGTCATTTGGATTCAAACAACTTTTAATAATTTCATTTAAGTCAGTGTTGTTGATTCAGATCAGCTATCTATTCAATACTGAGAATTAGTACAAATATATAGTTTGGTGAGGAGAAAATAGAGTAAAACAGAGGATCTAAAAATAAAATGATGAAAATCTCTTTATTAAAAGAACTGTAGAATCATGGAACCATAAATTCATAGAATCATAGAACAGTCTGGCTTGGAAGGGACCTTTAAAGGCCATCTAATCCAACCCTCTGGAATGAGCAATGACATCGTCAACTAGATCAGATTTCTCAGAGCCCTGTCAAACTTAACCTTGAATGTTTCCAGGGAYGGGGCATTTACATCTTGCTGGGCAACCTGTTGCAGTGTTTCACCATCCCCACTGTAAAAACTGTCTTCCTTAAATCTAGTCTGAATCTACTCTCCTTTAGTTTAAAACCATTACCCCTTGTGCTATTGAAAGCAGGCCTTACTAAAAAGTTTATCCCTGTCCTTCTTTATAAGCCCCCTTTAGGTACTGAAAGGCCACACTAAGGTCTCTCTGGAGCCTTCTCTTCTCCAGGCTGAACAAACCCAGCTCTCTCAGTCTATCTTCATAGCAGAGGTGCTCCAGGYCTCTGACCATTTTTGTGGCTGTCCCCAACTCTGTCCAAGAGGTCCATGTTTTTACTATGCTGAGGACACTAGAGCTGGGCACCGTACACCAGGTGGGCTCTCACCAGAGCAAAGGAGAAGRGGAGAATCCTCACTCCAACTGCTGGGGGGCCCTCACTAAAGCCGCATCTCTCTCAGTTTGGCCTGTCATCCCACAGGTTGTCACAGGCAAGCCTGATACTGTTCCACTCTCCCTTCATGTCTAGTTTAAAGGTCTGTCAGTGAGCCCAGACTGTCTCCCCCCTTTGAGAAAGATATGCCTGGTGTCATGTAGACCATCACATTACCAAAAAACCCAAAACTGCGGCAGTGATGCAAGTCATGAAGGCATGCATTAATGGACTGGGTCCATCTATTCCTTCCATTGCTGCTGCTGGATCAAAGCAAAAATGTAACTGTTCTGCAGATGCCCTTACCAACCATCCCAAGGCCTTGAAATCTCTTTGATTGCCCTTGGAGTATGTGTTGCAGCTGCATGGCCACTCACACAGTAGGGAAATTATGGGTAATAGTCCAAGGGCTGTACCATACTAGGAGGTTCCCTAGCAATGTTCTTAACCCCAAGGARGATGCAGAATTCCCTAATAGAAGGGTGTCTCTGACGTATTGGTTCCTCTTAGAAGGGAGTCACATACAACTGTAATTTGCCTTTTTCTCCTCRTGGATGTAGTTGTGGTTTGGAAGCTACGTCTTTCTCACCTTGGCAATACCTTTGGTGTAGAGGAACCATCAAGTACAACATCCATTGACTGGTCTTCCACACCCAGAACCTCATATTTGTTGTACATGGGCACCTAAGAAAGCAGGTTGGGAAAGAAGGGGTTTGTCTGTCACCCCAAGCATGAACTTGTCTCCATTCACTCCTTTCTTTTAGGCTGCTGCCTTGAAACTGGAGTGAGGAATAAATCAGAAAGGTGAAATTAGTGACGGCGGTTTCTCATGGGATGGAATTACCACAAGTATGGCTTATCACCTAATGGAGCCAGAAGGCTGGGTGGATGACTCATTCTCTAACAACAGACTTGTCAAATAGAAAATAGCCCCAAAATATAATGAACTGAGTCCTAAAATATAATGAAATGAGAATCATGAAGGGAAAAAAAAAAGATAAATAAAATTAGGAATAAGATTCTAAGTACCCGTTTTGCTGAGAAAGAGATGGTTTTTAGAAAAATCTCCTTGTTCTTGTCCTTGCAAGATTCATAAAATGCTTAAACCCCATGCTTTTGGCCTTTAGCATTAAAAGATCTGCTCCTGAATAAGAGAAAACATTTCCTATACATTTAAGAACATTTATTCCGGTATTAGAGTAAATGAGTTTTTTCAAGCATGGAACTTTTTACTTCAACATCAGAACTGATTGATAATAAACAGTAATTTTTAGCCCTTCCCATATAAT
The DNA here is from genome assembly GCA_018881555.1 of Amblyornis subalaris. Taxonomy (NCBI): domain Eukaryota; kingdom Metazoa; phylum Chordata; class Aves; order Passeriformes; family Ptilonorhynchidae; genus Amblyornis; species Amblyornis subalaris. The sequence goes on from JACAXG010000200.1 coordinate 306,639, forward strand.
CCCTTTTTGTATGGGGAACAATCAAAAACAGTACAGTGTCTTAGAAAATGTCCTGGGATATTTTAAAGCAAAATGCTATTTCTATTAAGAAATGTTTTTAGAGGGGAATAAAAGAAAAAAACCCGCAACCAAATAAACCACAACCAGGTAGAGCAGATGAAGGGACTGCTTTGTGAAATTCTTATACTAAATCAAAAGACTCAAGAGATGTGCAAACCCTTTGGCAACACAGGGTTTCCACGGCTTGTAGATGCAATCRCCGTTACAAATTCATGACAAAGATGCATCACACACAGTTAACCTTGTAGGTATGATTGGAATGAACTGCACAGTGCTTTGTTGTAGTCCTCCTGTCCCTCTCCAGAGAAATACAGGGAGTTAAACCTTTTGTTCTATATCAATATAAGAAATATCCTGCTATTTTATGACACTACTAAGTGATATGCACATCATTTTCAAACTGTGTTTCATTTTCCAACCTTCATGGTGCTGTGAAATTCAAGGACAAAAAAAMTAATCTAGTCTACTGCTAACAACTATGCAGTTTAAGAAACTCTCTGAAACAAGCACCTATAAAATTCCTTTTGTAAAAAATGCGGCTCCTTTCTAAGCTCATCTTTTTATTTTTTTGTCAAACAAAGCTAATCTCTGCTATTTCTGAAATATGTTATCATGCCACCCAGCTATCATGTTTATTTTTAGTCCCTAGAGTAGAAAGACTTGTTTATAAAACAGTAAAGAGTTCTGAAATGTCTTATTGTTCTTAGTTCCAAGGAGTATGCTTTCAATATAGCATAAACTTTACTATCCACAAAGACGTCTTCTACCCGATCATGTAATATATGCTCGTAGCTTGATGGAACTGAGAGATGTACTAACTCAGATAATGCTACTATTTATCTAAATATTGTCAAATGCAGATGGAACAGACATGTAAGTGTTCTTACAAAGGATCTCTGATGAAGTGGTATCAGCTATCAGTTGAAGTGGTATCAAATCAGACAAATGATATTCATCCTCCCCAGCAAGTAGTCCACAATAATGATGCAAAATGCAATAACTGCTTGGGAATTAGAACGAGGATCATAAGTATACCTAATTTCTACTCCTAGTTCTAAGCTCAAATATCTTGAAGAAGTCATGGGTGTTTTCTATTATCAATRCTGTATGCTAATTTGCATGCTAAATAAGGCACCATATATTTTGAAGGATTTGAGTACCAGAACTAACACCACTGAGAGGGCTGAAAACTTCATCTTTTTGAGAAACGTTGTCAATCACCACTGTATTGATTAGAAGTCTGTGTTTTGACACACAAGTTTTCAAATGTTGTGCTCAGTTTGCAAATAAGATGAAAGGTTACAAGGACTCTTCTGCAAAACCACACCTTGATATTCAAGACTGCAAAAATCTGAAAGTCTCACTTCAGTTAGAAATATTTTCAGTTTCCACAAGGAATATTACTTCTTTTACTTTTGTTTTCCACAATTTGCTCATCAAATGCTTTTACTCTTACAAACTTTTTTCCTAAACAGCTGCAGCATCCCTTTCAACTGCAGCAGAACACTTGATTGGGCCTTTACTTTCTTCAGTGCAACTACACTTGATGCTCAGCCTTGTCCTATGTGATRTTTTAGTCAGTCAGAGCGAGGTCTATCAGCACAATAAGCAGTATCATCTATAGGAAAGATTATATCACAAAGAACACAGAATTTCTGGGTTATATTGTCAGTTCCAGTATTGAACTAGCATTTGGACAATTCGTTTCATTTTTGCCTTCATTAAGTGAGGATAACTTTACAAGCAGTATCCGCTACACTATAGTTACAGACCTAATACATCTATACTCTGCCTCATTTGTCTGTGTGTACTACCTTGTACATGAAAGCTTATGAAAAATTCAAACCTTTATGGCTCCACTGGGATAGGAGAAACTGTTCATTGATCAGATTTTCTCTAGATAATTCTCTGTAAGACAGTATCTGGCCTACAAGATTTTATGTTTGGGGGGAGCAGAGTAGGCAGACAGCTTCTTCAGTGAAGCCTAAGAACAAAAGTTTTCAGAGCAAAGATCTATATCCACAACAATATTATCTAAAATCTTGTTAGCCTTTTCCAGAGACCTATGCAACCCTCCCATCTTCATTCACTACTGGGCCCTGAGGTCTGAGAGCTTTGAGTCTGGCTCCTTGCTTAAATGGTTGTGCAATTTACAGCCAGTTTAGCTGTAGAATTTCTCTTGACCCTTTAACAAGATAGTCAGGTGAACTCAGCAGAGGATCAGAGGCAGAGAACATAAATGAATAGCTTTTGATTAGTCCTGGAGTTTTGGTAGACTGCTATTTATCTTGAGCCATTTTTTTGCTTTTGTCTTTGCTTCCTAATAGCCCTCTTGACATTTTAATCAAACAAAGAGCATCCTAGTGATTAGGCTATGCATGAAACAACTCCATTTCTGCCTTTATTAATATTACCAAATCTATTTATTCTTATAATTCACAGCATGTGAGCAAGGGGAGCAAAATATTCTCTGCTTATGGAAACATCTGGCAAACGTTGACCCTGAAAGCCCTAGTTTTATTGTGAAGAAACAAAATCACTAAAAACTCAGTTGATATATTTGTCTACAAGCCTAATTTTTTTAAGCTATGATTAAATAACTTGGATAATTCAGAGTAAACAAACAATGTTTTTACATATTTTGGAAAAACATTAGGCTACACCTCAACCATACTCTTAATATTAGTGCCTAAAAACCCCTAATGTACCTGCTACATTTTTATTACCCAAAAAGAGAGTTGTCAACCACATAGCCTATGAGAAAACATTAAGAGGTGGAATGAAAAAAGCATCAGCATGGGATATTTATCATAATCCCCAGCAACCAGAAAGCAAATTAGCTTGTAAGTCTGACCTCTGTCTTATGTCATACTATTAAGAACTCCATATTTTGCTGCTTTGATAGGCATTCTGTAGAGCTGGCATCCTGCTGGGATCTGTACTCATGTAGAGAAGGAACATAAAGAATAAAAATTGATGTGGAAATTACCCAGTGTCTTGGGTTTTAATGTCATGCCCTATCTGTACTATACTGTAGTGTACTTTTTCCAAGTACTGCTATATTTTCTTCCAGTATGCAGGATTTAATATACAACATAATCTAAAAATTCAAAGAAAAAGTATTTGTCCAAAATTAGTAAGTATAAGGTACTAAATTTAATATCTCATGTCCATTTGTAGGCATTCCCAGAAACCTCTAAAAACCAAAATATATATATATATATATTGAGGAATTTGGATTATTATTTCACTAAATGCATTTTTCTATGTTTATAAAGAAATACTAATGTTAAATTAAACAAGTATATTAGCAACCATCCAAATCAAAATAGATAGCACACATCTCATGTAAGCTGTGTCAAGCATGCCTCTGCAGACCCAATTCATATTTTTTAACTGAATGTGGCAGAAGGATGGCCGGTGTATTGCCAGAAATGTTTCTGCCATTACAAAGATGAACAGGGTACACAGAAGATGCTGTACTATTGAGAGGGCAGCTGGGACATATTGTTAGTCTATAACTGGAAAAGGCCTGTCTAGAAGAGGCAGGCTGGCTGGGCTGGAGATTGTCCACGTGAGCTTTGTGCAATGGCTGTACAAATCCATGCTTCACTCTAACTCTCTTGCTATGATCGAATATTTTACCTTTTTTTTTTTTTTACTTTGGAAAGGACCACAGGGGACAGCTCTCTATAGGGCTAGCTATAGTCCATGGTTTGTCTCTGTAGTAGCTCGCCACAGTGAATGCTCTTCTCCATCTGGGGCTTCTGGCTGAGTCCTTCCAGCAACCATTGCTCCTGTTATGCTACTTTGGAAAGTTCTTACTATGTCCCTTTCCTTTGTCTTCTAGTACAACTGTTGTTTCTACAATCACAACACAGCTCCAGGATTTTACACCAATGAAAACACAACTCTCCCTTCTCTGAAAGCAATGATAATATCTCAGAAATTCTGAATCTTGTGCTCTGAGAGAGGAGGGAAGCTCTCCAGTTTCATTTAAGGAAAGTAATAAAATTCAATCTTTTAAAGTCCTGTGGATTTTTTGGGTTTGTTCTTTTGGTTTTGGCTGGTTGGGTTTCTTTTTGTTTGTTTGTTTTGTTTGGGTTTTTGCTTGTTTGTTTGTTTGTTTGTTTTGCATAAGCTTAAATCCAAAGAGACATATGTCTTTAACTCTGGTTTCTGAGATCAATCATTTTCTGCCAAAATGCTCCCTTATTCAAAGTTGGTTAGGATCAGATGCTTCTGAAAATAGACCTGTGCTGACCAATTATTGCTGTTATATAAGCTTTAGTACTTCTTTAAAGACTGAGCCTGTCAAGAATTTAATTTGACAAGCTGAATCATACCAGATCATATATGATGGATTTCAAACTAAATTACATCTGACCATCTGTACAGAGCAGAAGAGCACATCTTTATGGAATTCCTCATGTATTCACTTTCTCTTTTTGCAAATATATTATTTCATACTGTACTTCAGGAGATTTATTTTGACAGAGATATGTCTTCTTTGTTATGGCTTTTAAAGTGCAGAACGGCTGAACTATAAAAACTCTTTCCTAGCAGCACAAATTTGTGGTGGATTATGAAGAATCAAAACAAGTCATTATTTGCTATCTTGTCCTGATGGACAAGGATTTTTAAACATAGCCTTTACCCCTAGTCTGTACTGCAGCAATGGACCAAATTATAAAATAGTTTGCTCAAATTTGTAAACTCAAGTAATATTTTTACAAACATAATTCTTTTAATGATTCTCCCTTAGATATAAAACATATCTAGTTTATACCCTTTTTCTCTAGTACGATGATTTAATTTCCATGACTGTATAATATCCAATAAAAACTTAGGTAAGGTGAATCTCAATTTCAAATAAAAGAGGACTTGATGTTCCCTGTAAAATTCAGGGGGACAGAGTTTGAGATGGTCTGGCAGAATTTCTAAATGTCACAGCAACCATGACAGGTTTATTCATATATTCTGGGAATCAGTGTGCAGTAGGATCTGATTAATCCTATACTAGACCTTTATCTCTAGTCTCTCACATGGTTGGATGGGAGATACGGAACAGCTGTTGGAAAAACCTTTGCATCAAAGAGCTGCACAATGAGTTTCTCACATTTGACTGAATATCTCTGACTTCATTTAAACACTTTTTTCCCCATAACTTCTCATTCTCCTGATACTGATTAATGACTTTTTTCCTTCAAATTAATGAGCTTCTAAAAGAGTTTGCACATGTTTTAATGTGCATGTGGATACATTCTGAAGATATGAAAATAACTACTAAATATTTTCTGAACTGTTTTTGGATCTGACAAAAATAACTCCCTAATAGAACGTATTTCAGATACTCTGCAAATCCAAACTCCTACTTTTGAAAATGAAGTGGACAGATTTCCCTGTGTGTAGGAGTACCTTTCTTTTTGATAGAGTCCTTCCTACCCACTAGGAATTGATTCTGAACTTTGTTACAGTCTTCTCTGACAGCTGAATTGTTCTTTATACTCCTTTCTCAGTTGTACCTGCTCCAATTTTCTTTACATATGGATGAACATTCATGAACTTTTCCTGAGCTCTTAATATTTGCCCAATTATTGTTTCACTCTGTTTTCCAATGAGATAAGAAAAGTCTCTGCATTGTGTTCCATATCTGTAAATTTCCCTCTACAGTCAATAGAGACAAAGAGGCTTTTCCAAAATTTTCTAAAATGGGCCATAAAATCATTTCTCTATTTTTTTATTAGACATAAGAATGCTTGTTTTTGCTCTCCAGTAGGTTATTGGATTCTCTGCAGATCAGCAGGGTTTAAAGTGAAATGCTATGCATGACAAATTTTAATACCAGTGATAGGATTATGCAACAAATACCATTTAAATTGCCTGGTCTTTCTCTTGGCCTTTGAACCTGTCTTTCAAGCTATTTGTTATGCTATATTTTGGCAGTTTGTTTGCATGGCAACAGTATCAAATTGGACAGTAGAACTACTGGAGAGGCTACCTCCGTGAACAAGCCATGAATGCCATCTATCTGGACTTCTGTAAGGTCTTTGACATGGTCTCCGACAACACCCTTCTCTCTAAACTGGAGAAATACAGATTTGATAGATGGACTGTTCTGTGGATGAGGAATTGGTTGAATGGTCACATCAAGGGAGCATTGGTCAATGGCTTAATGTCCAGACGGAGATGGTGATGACTGCTGTGCCTCAGGGGTGTGTACTGGGACCGGTACTGTTTAATATCTTCATCAATGACACAATGGGATCCAAGTGCACGCTCAGCAAGTTTGCAGATGACACCAAGCTGAGTGGTGCAGTTGACCCACATGAGGGGTGGGATGTCATGCAGAGAGGCATGGACAAGCGTGAAAAGTGGGCTCATGGAAACCTCCTGAGGTTCCACAAGGCCGAGTGCAAAGTGCTGCACCTGGGTCACGGCAATCCCAGCTGGGTATTGCACCAGCATCCCCCAGCAATACAGGCTGGGGGATGAATAAATTGAGATAAGCCCTGCAGAAGAAGGACTTGGGGGTGCTGGTGAACAGAAAGCTCAACATAAGCTGACAGTGTCCACCAGAAAGCCAACCATATCCTGGACTGCACCAAAAGAAGCAGGGTCACCAGGTCGGGGGAGGTGATCCTCTCCCTCTCCTTTGCTCTTGAGAAATCCTGTCTGGAGTACAGGTTCCTTTATTGAGAGGGAAGTAATAAATTTGAAGATAAGCCCACAGTGTATTTTTTCAAACAACTAATTATGAGTCACTCTTGTCCTTTAAGGAAAAGAATAACGTGGTGTTTAATGCACCCTCCCCAAAGAGTCGTGAAGCAAGACTCATGTTTGACTCATTTTCTCTGAAACTGTTTAACCCCACAAATTCTACCTCTCCAGGCAGTATCACAATCACTAGGACTGCTAGTTACTTGTAGGGAAGGGGAGGCAGGAAGAGAGATGATACTTCAGGCCTCATCCTGGAGGTGTTTCAGTGTATATAAAACTATAACATAACTGTATGGAGAGGGGAGGGGAGAGGAGAGGAGAGGAGAGGAGAGGAGAGGAGAGGAGAGGGGAG